>OZ034966.1:35849117-36241117 GCA_964030785.1 Siderastrea siderea | reverse complement strand
AGAAAGCCTTGATGATTTTTAAAACTATGACTGGACTTGCCCCAGATTATCTTCAAAGTCTTTTCTCTCAGCGTCACTCTGTTTATAACTTGATAGACTCTGAGGGAAAGCTGACGCTACCCAAACCAAACACCAATTACACCTTTTGCTGTTCATTACGAGAAAATACGCAATCATTTGCGTGAAACGGCGATCAATTACGCGAAGAGACATTCATTAGCGCGAAAATACGAACATTTGCGCAAAAGTCAGATTCAATAGCGATTTTTGCATTTTAATCAACATTCAATAACACCTTTGGGCATTCATATGCGTCATTTGGCATACAAAAGAGAAAAATATACTTTCATTTGTGCTAGTATGCAAGTCATTAACACCATCTTGAATGTCAATAGGGACAATAAACAAACATTAAAGTGAAAATGCCATTTATTAACATTTCTGTCACAGTGGCTGTGTTTTCACGAGCACGATTGTCTCGCTTAACATTCCTGAAGGTGTTTTGTTTACTGACTTCGTTAAGCGACTTAAAAATGATTGGTGTTTTCACGAGTAAGATTGTATTTCATTTAAGTAATTTGAGGAGAGCACGCACGTGAATAAGTTAGTTTGAATAATAGCGGGAGATGCGGACGAAGCTCACATCACAGGCAGCCCAAGCTAAGGTTGAGAGCTGCGCATAAATTAGACTGTTTTTTCCACGCTATGCATAATAATGACATCGGCAACATTTAAGAGTTTGTATGGAAATGATACAAAACGTCTCAAATTGCCACAAATCAGAAAGAAGTCGAAATAAAAAAGATTTGTCTTATTTCATTGTTTTATTGGTCATTATTGGAGGGCTTCCTGGGCTGGTTTGAAGCTTTTTGGGCAAGAAATTGAGGTTTGTATTTTTCATCAGTTACTGAACGTTTAGAATTAATTAAAGGCAGGAAACAGTTTCACACTGCACCTCACTTGAGGTTCGATAAATTCCATCACAATAAACGAATCGCCCTACAACTTCAAAGGTGTATTCTTGGGTCTTGCGCATACCTCTGTTCTTTCTCATGGGTTCCAGATCCTATTTTAAGCCGTCGAAAATCCCTCTTAAATACGAAACTCGCCTTTCCTGGTATGCGATTTCATTTGAAGTGCACACATGAATCATTGCAAGCCGCGTTTCGACGACAAAATGTCCCTCAGCCGGGGACAGGCTGAGTGAGATTGTCGACATTAGCAAACACGACACTGCGGAGTCCAGAGAGGTCGGTTTACAGAAATAGAGAAATATTAGAACGGCCGTGAAATTCACTCGGCTCACTTGACTTGGAAAACCATAATTTTGTTTTAGGGACGAACGAAGAACTATCTTTTGCTGCACTCTAATCAATCTATTCGATGATTTTATGCCGAGTATTTGGCGCAAGTGATCCTGCTCACTGCCCGCAAATCAACCTCATTATTTAATTCTCATATCTAGGGTTGTCTGCCCTAAAAAAAAAAAATATTGCTGTGACCGTGGAAAATACCCACCACAATTTCCATTCCTTTGAAAACCAGTGCAATTTTTTTTCTAGGTGGAAACTGCTCCTCGTTTCTGCTTCTAAATTTCGACAACAGTTTTTTTGCGGTAAACAGGTAAATGTGACGGAACAAATCACTATGCTAATATATTGTCGCACGAAGACATTAAAGCGTGCTCGTGGCGTCAAGTGAGGCGACTAAATTTCACGGGCGTGCCGATAGTTTTCTATCAGGCCCTCGAACCGACCTCTCTGGACTCCGCAGTGTCGCCTTCTGCTTGTGGACAATCTCACTCAGCCTGTCCCCGGCTGAGAGACATTTTGTCGTCGAAACGCGGCTCGCAATGATTCATGTGTGCACTTCAAATGAAAACGCATACCAGGAAAGGCGAGTTTCGTATTTAAGAGGGATTTTCGACGGCTTAAAATAGGATCTGGAACCCATGAGAAAGAACAGAGGTATGCGCAAGACCCAAGAATACACCTTTGAAGTTGTAGGGCGATTCGTTTATTGTGATGGAATTTATCGAACCTCAAGTGAGGTGCAGTGTGAAACTGTTTCCTGCCTTTAATTAATTCTAAACGTTCAGTAACTGATGAAAAATATAAACCTCAATTTCTCGCCCAAAAAGCTTCAAACCAGCCCAGGAAGCCCTCCAATAATGACCAATAAAACAATGAAATAAGACAAATCTTTTCTATTTCGACTTCTTTCTGATTTGTGGCAAATTGAGACGTTTTGTATCATTTCCATACAAACTCTTAAATGCTGCCGATGTCATTATTATGCATAGCGTGGAAAAAACAGTCTAATTTATGCGCAGCTCTCAACCTTAGCTTGGGCTGCCTGTGCTCACATGTGCGTCCTTCTTTTTTTTATTACTGTATTTATGCGCTTGGTTTTCATCCAACGAAGGAACCGATTTCAGCAAAGGCTAAGGTTGCTCACAATCAGAGGTAGGAGAAGAAGAACGGAGGCGTATTTTTTGCATTCGCAAAGGAAGATCTGCCGCAGAAGAAAAGTCGCATGGGTTCTAGAAAGGCCACAATTCTGGTTCGAACATATGCTTCTAAACCAATACGCAGGGTCATTAACAGATCTAGAAGGGTCATTGAACGGAAAATTATTCATCTTCGCAGAAAAAAAAAACTACGCCGTGGTCACAGAAGTTTAGCGAGACGCATAAAAATAGAACCGGCGTGTTATATTTCCGATTTCAAGTGCGATTTGACAGCTTTGTCAGATGAGCTGACCACAAGTTGCTTCTCATTGGAGGAAAATTGATTGCTGACTCGCTTAAGCTACCTGGGTCGGTGGCTTAAATTTAATGAGAATTGCATTGAAGTTTGCCGACTCGCTTAACTTTAAGCGAGTCGGAAAAGCAAGTGTTTTTACTAGATTTCCGGTTGTCACTCGCTAAGCGACCTGAAAAATTGCTCGTGAAAACACGGCCACTGAAAGCAATTCAATAGAATTCCTGGACGGCCATAGTGTGGATGAGACAAACATTAATGCACTTGTACAAACAATTACGTGTTCTTTAAATTCAATAAACAAAAAACGATTTTCAATGGAACAATACCTATTTTGCCTGAAATTTTCATTGCCAGTGTGATGCCCATGATATGTACATGTATGTACAACCCTTTGGATAGGTTACGTAACCTTTGTCAAGTGCAAAATAGGATAAAAGGATCAGAAAATTTTTTCCTGTTCATTTCTCTTCGTGAGAGTTTTTTGACTACTGGTACATGTACATGTACATACAAAATGTCTCGAAGAAATCGAATACGTCTCGAGCACAGAGAGAGAATCGTTAGAGCTTTTGAGGACGAGCAGGAAGACTATCTTTTGGTCGCAGACACGTTGGGCGTGTATCGTGGTGCTTTACATCACAGAAGGCAGAATTCGGGAGAGACCAAGAGGTGGAAGAAACAACGTGCGCGTGGATGATGAAATGAGAGACTGTCTAGAGCAAATTATCAAAGAAAACTGTCTGCTCACACTTGCTCAAATAAACAGTGAATTAAGGAGACGGTTACCAGCCAAACCCGAGATACATGAACGTTAGACGGGATGCTGTTCCGAGTGAAACTGGTCAGACCCCTCCCTGCAGACAGAAACAGACCTGACGTGCTGAACAAGCGAGTCGATTACGCGAACAGGTTTATGAATCACGCCATAGTCCGTCACTGTGTGTTTGTCGACGAATGCGGCTATAATATTTGGACGGCCAGAAGTCACGGTAGGGCGCGGCAAGGAGAGAGGGCGTACCGCCAAGTGTGCGGTCAGCGTGGACGAAACCTGACCGGGACAATGGCAATTTCGTCCATAAACGGACTTGTGTTTTCGTTAGCCGCTGTGGGAGGAATGAACGCTGAGCGTTTTAACAACTTCCTGGCACAGGCGAGGACGAACTTAGATCCTGACGAGTCAATGATCTTTGTTTATGACGGAGCTTTTGGTGAGCTTTTTATGACGGAGCACCGGCCCACAGAAACCCGACCATTCCCGCCCCAAATACAGAGCTTAAAATGCTTCCACCCTACAGCCCTTTCCTCAACCTCGTGGAACAGGCAATAAGCAGTCTTAAAGCGGCCATCAAGGCCGACATCTCCCGTCCTGAAATCCAAAGACTTATGGACAACAGAGATGAAGCAAGAGCCCGAAGAATCCCACTAAGGGGTTTTCGAACACAACAACTTCTTGAAGCTCTACACAGAAACATCGACACCGTCACCGCAGCTAAATGTTAAATGCAGACCTACCTGCCAAGATGTTTAAACAGAGAGGTTATTGAGGGATAGATTAAAATTCAGGTACTATAGGTACTATTCAATTGAAAATCGTTTTTTGTTTATTGAATTTAAAGAACGCGTGCATTAATGTTTGTCTCATCCACACTAAGGCCGTCCAGAAATTCTATTGAATTGCTTTCAGTGTGACAGAAATGTTAATAAATGGTATTTTCACTTTAATGTTTGTTTATTGTCCCTATTGACATTCAAGATGGTGTTAATGACTTGCATGCTAGCGCAAACGAAAGTATATTTCTCCTTTTTGTATGCCGAATGACGCATATGAATGCCCAAAAGTGTTATTGAATGTTGATTAAAATGCAAAAATCGTTATTGAATCTGATTTAAGCGCAAATGTTCGTACTTTCGCGCTCATGAATGTCTCTTCGCGCAATTGAAGGCCGTTTCACGCAAATGATTGCGTATTTTCTCGCAATGAACAGCAAAAGGTGTATTTGAAACGAAGCTTCTCTTACAGCGGGGCTATGTTATGGAAAAACTTGCCCAAATGCCTAAAAAATGCTGTATCTGTTAATAATTTCAAGCAAATTATTAAGAAGATAGCTGATATATCGGATTCCCACACGGCAATCATGTAAAGCAGTTGTAATTAGTTTTAGTTATTTACTTAATTAAGCTTACTTAACTGATGATTTTCCGTGTTTAAATAAAGTTGTACATACACACATACATACATAAATACGTTGACGCCAAAATCTGTGATTTCCCATGGACAATTGGCTGCCAACATCATCAGAATGAGAATAGAGATAGTGGGCTTGTAATTTAATTTTTCCGTTGTCACCAAGGATGGTGCGTTTGCCAGAAGCCAACTTACACCCATCCCAATTTGCTTAACCTTCCTGAAACGATAACCAGTAACAATCCTTTTTCACACGAGCTTTAAAAATCCAAACGGTATGGTGACCATGGTGGTCATGCTTTGGGAGTTAATTTTTGCTTTATGGGGTAGATTGGCAAAGAAAAATAGGTCTCATTCTTTATTTAGCTATCCTTCAAATTACCTGATCAAGAAACTTTCCAAGAATCTTACAGGTAGTCTTGCTCGACTTCACGTCTTGAAACTGACGAACCACATGTTCAACTGTCACGCGTGTTCTGTATCTCCAGAAAGCCGCATGCCCAGGATGGATGTCTGCTGCATTGCGAGGTGAAGGAACACCATCCACTTCATATACCTCTCGCATGAGTGGATCATTCCCTGCAGTTTAAGTACAATAACGGCCTATGTTAGTAAGGTTTAAAGAAATAATATTAGAAATTGATTATATAGAGCAAGGGCGTGAATTCATGTGGGTTCAACTTACGATTTACTATTTGTTTGCTCCGATAAGCAGCAATGAAGCCTACGTTCTTCCTTATTAAATTGAGATTATGCAGAAATAAAGTAAGAGAACTTTTCCAAAGGGATCAAGAAAAAAAAAAAACTTGCCACTAGCA
This sequence comes from Siderastrea siderea, assembly GCA_964030785.1. Taxonomy (NCBI): domain Eukaryota; kingdom Metazoa; phylum Cnidaria; class Anthozoa; order Scleractinia; family Rhizangiidae; genus Siderastrea; species Siderastrea siderea. Next base: position 36,235,349 of record OZ034966.1, on the reverse strand, counting down.
CTAAAGATTAATAACGCTTGGAATTCAAACATAATAATCAACGAGCTGATCTTTATCTTTTCATTTAAATAAAGATCCACCTTCCATCCATGAATATTCTACAAAGCGAAGTCAGTGGCTACCTTCAGAAGGATTAGGTATTATAAACATAACAATGTACATTACCCAATCTCCTGTCATTTACAGACACAGCAAAGAACGTCTGCAAACGCTCCTCAAAGTTCTGTTGGAAAAGTTCAGTTGGCCAAAAAGTGAAATGTTATGGCATCATAGTTAAACTTCCTTTACAAACTGCGAATACAACTTAATTGGAGAAATGTTTAAGAAACAGCTTTTACAGAAATTAAAACAAACAAGGAATCAAACAAAGTAATTGTAAGATTGACGCAACAAACGACCGTTCTACTTTTACCTTCCAGAAGGGGCTCACGAAAACATTCCAAAACTCATTTTCCCACCTCCTCCTGCCATCTTTGGTGGACCACATTGAGGATCCACTATCAACAAGCAATCCTAACAATGAAAACAAACAAACAAACAAAAGGGAGAAAAGGGAAAAAAACAAATCAAACGTTATCGATACTTGTTAAAACGGGTACATTTACACTTGATTATAAGGAAAATATTTGATGGTGAATAGGAATTTTGTTTTTTCCTCCTGTTATTATTATTTCATTATGTTGCCTCAGTTACGAGCAGTTTCTTAGTCACGCACAGAGATTGCTATGTGATGATGACTGTTATGTAACCATGCAAGACACTTGGCAGGTCTAGCTTTGAAGGCGTTAAATTTTCACTGCATTGACCCCCCTTCACCTATTGTCCGGGTTATAACGCGTGAACTGGCTACCAGGCAGTTCATTCTGGACATCTTTGTTGGTTGATTGTTTCTTTTGAAATACAGCCCAGCAATGTATCAGCTCCCTGAGTGGGACAGGGGGGGTGGGGGGGGGGGACATAAACAATACAAAGGAACCGTATGCCGAATTGTTGTATACTGTTACAGCTCTTTCTTATGTAAATCTACATCAGCTAACCGGCGCCGCGCTTAAAGCTGTCATTCCACTAAAATAAATCTGATGCCAAAGAACAAAAGAAAAGAAAAACACCTTTTTCATCTTGCAGAGACAAACAAAAATTCAAAATGACCAAGATTTCTTTAGATTTGACTACACGTCAACAAAAACGTAAAAGACGATTTCTTATTGGACTCAGCTCCTACACCAGACAGAAAGGCCATCGATACATCATCACTTGGCCATCGATACATCATAAGCATGCATGCAAAGTGAATGTTATATCTATTGTCGCTGAGACGTACTACTTGTTGCACGCTCCACAATATCGGATAACACAAGATGAATCGCCAGCATCACTTCATCCTCGCTTCTTCCCAGACTGGTTGATAAATTCCTTAGATCATTGACAAGGTGTCCCCAGAGGAAGCCACACACTTCATCCGCTTGGACATCAGGTACAAACAGTTGACTAAAGACCTTTCGATGAGAAACGCATATGAAAATTGTGAGTGTTGGTTTACGTCAGCGTCTGAAGTTTTATCCTTTTAACTGCAGCAGGCTGTATTACAATATGACTCAGAAATGGTACTTGTTTTTTCCATACGCTTGTCTTATAGACACACAGCTCACTTCCTTTATCAAGGTTAAGCTGTATTAGTAATATTTGGTGATATTCCGTTTTATTTTAGTTACCTCTGGTTGTTGGGAGCAACCTGCCAGTAAAGCCGAATGTAAAACAACCCTCAGTAAGCTGACCATTGCAGGGGAAAGATCTCTCTCTGCAACTGTTTTCTGGGGAGCTCCTAAGACATGTCCTTTGTTAGAACGGTCGCCTCTGCCAACAAAACAAAAAAGATTCTTAGTAATGAAACTCTGAAAACAACCATTTTCATTGAATAAGCAATAAGCTATCACAGTATTTATAGTGTTTTCGTTTTATCTGAGGTTACCATGACCATTTTGGCTTACTAGAACAATACAATATTTGATATAAGCGAAATGAGTTCTATTTAGCTTATTCAACTCAAACATTTCGTTATGTTTCGTTACACAAAATTACAAATTACCTGGTTGCAAGTCTGTTAGTTTGAACTAAATGGTGTCCTAGCCCTCCAATCTCTACCGGCTCGTGACATTCAGGACAATCACGCTGCTGGTCTGGTTTTCCGCACTATGGGAAAAGACCGAAGCAAATAAACCACACAAAATAAGGCTCGTACTGATTCGAGCTGCGCTCAATCAATTAAATATGGTACACTGATGGTACACCGGAACTAGGTTTGGGGTTTACATAAGCCAGATAGAATGCTATTTAGAAAGCACGAAAACGCAGTTAAAAAAGGACCCTTAAATGTAAGAGCCACGCAAGCAATGTATATTCCAGTGTACAGGAATAAATTATCTTTAGACTGGCCGATAAAGAAGTGTTTTATCGTACCAGATTATCTTTATTGTTACTCTGTGTAACATCGTCTAGTTGCGACAAGCTCTTCCTAATGTTGTTAAATAACGTCGCTGTTGTTATAGTAGGGTCATATCAATCACATGTATAAAGAATCACTTATAGGGTGGGCCTCGCAGACGTTTACATGCGCCTACTAAAAAGACGCTCAAAATTAGAATTAAGCAAATCGTAATATTTAGAGTGTACTTACGTCACCCACGAAGTATCGATGGCCAGCTGGACACTCTAAACAAATTTAAAGAAGACCAATCAAGTTATAAGAAGGAAACTGAGAATGTCTGTCCATCTGCTTTGCACAGTAACTGGGCTTCTTAGTGAAAGTGGGTCCCAGATTACTTTTACGAATAATATTACATATCGATGTAAAAGATGGAATTGTGTAACCAACCAAGGCGAACACTGTGTATATCGGTCGCCACTATAAGTTTCAATCACGGCCAACTTTATACTTACCATACCAAGTACCACCCTCCGTCATGGCCGAAAGAGCTTCAGGAAAACTATCTTCAGGCATAGTCGGAAGAAAGGAGCCCTGTAACGTAAACAAGGTCCTTTAGTCTTATTTCTCAGTCGTAAGATAATGTTAATGCGTCAGATAGACGGAAGTGTGGTTTAACAGTGTAGCCCCGACAGTATAAAATAAACAAATTTTACCAAAAGAAGCCCTGTCATATGAGGATTTTAGGCTTGCGCAGTTACATTTCTTACATTTGTCAATGTAACTAGTTCTTGTAATAGTACAGTAATTAGCATATTTTTATTCAGAGTTTTTGAAAGTATCTTAAAAGCTCCCAGTCAGCCTCTCAGAGATAAGATTCAACATTTAAACTGCATGCATGACAAGGACCAATAAAAGGGATCACAAAAGGTATGATAGTACGATTCCTGTTGTTTCTTTTTATATTCCTCTTTGTTGTTGTTAAAAAACAAGATATGAAATGCATCAGAAATTCTCTTCCAACAAAACTAGTAGAAACGGTGTCATAATCCACGTGTATGCTAGAAAGAGAAAAAAAAATGAACTGCTGTGTTATGAAATATTGTTATAGATAACTTTGATCACTGCTGTATTTGTCAATTGTTTACATAGTTTCACAGTTTCGAGGTCTTCTATCGTCAAATTTTGGCAATTTCATTTTAAGGAAAGAAACCCATAAATGTAGTTGATATGAAAAAAGCAATATGATCACTGAAATGGCACAACTTCCATTTGCCGGACTTGAGACAGATTTGTTCAACACTTTGCCAATGATGTTATGAAACTTCAGCATTACTCCGTTCGTCTTACCAGGATTTGTCGTGGAGAAAGTAGAATTGCATTTAAAGGTTCCAACAACTCATCGAAATCGATGCACTGAAGGAGCGAAGATACATGAATCAAGATCTCAGGTAAAGCCTTTTCAATCTCACTCTGGTTGTCATCCACCAGAAAGAACGGAAAAGTCACTTCTTGGGAATTCTCCAAAAGAACAGATGCCAAACGTCGAGCCTATGACGACAAACGTATCACGTGTTAATAGGAAAAATGACAACAACACACAAAAAATAGAATAAAAAAGTAAACAACTATTAAATCAAACAGGTTTATTTTTTTGTTATCCAATCAAATCAAACAAAGTGTAACTTCTGTCCCACAGAAAGTGCGAGTATTTTGATTTCACTTTAACATGTCACTTCTTGCTCGGCACGCAGTTAAGGATAAAACACATGTTTTTTACTTGATCAATCATTTTGCTAAACGGATTACCCTCGTTTACAATGAGAGGTAGAGAGTAAGATGCAAAAAATTAATATAAGATGCTCCACGTTATTATTCGAGAAATACCACTTAAGTAGCAAGATGCATTAAGTTATAAACTTGCTCATTTTCTGGTAGAAGGAAGAATGGCATTTTTTTTATCCTAACCAGTTAAGCCTTTCCTATACCTAATAATAGTAATAGTAATAGTAATAATAATAATAATAATAATAATAATAATAATAATAATAATATTTAATATTTATATTGCGCATTTTCTATAAGAATAATCATAATACGCATTACAAACATTACAGTAAATACAAAACTGAAAAACCTATTTACAATGACTATAGAATCAAAAACAAAAACTACGCTAAAACTAATTACAATTGGCAATAATAAAAGTAATTTGCAGAAAAACTATATAAAAACCTAAATATAAACTAATTATACTAACAAAATGCCTTGCTGAATAAAAATGTCTTAAGTTTCTGTTTGAAATCATCCGTGGTGCAAGCAGATCTAATGCATACGGGAAGACTGTTCCAAAGCCGTGGCGCTGCCGCCATAAATGATCGATCCCCCATGGTAACTTTTGTGAAACCCTTAGGGGTGCTCAGAAGAATTCCCTTGTTATTTCGCCGTAAATCATAACGAGATGGTGGAAGGACAGAAATTAAATCAATGAGATATTTAGGAGCTGAGCCCTGGAGTACTTTAAAGGTGATCAAAAGGATTTTAAACTCAATACCTAGGCGGATAGGCAACCAGTGAAGTTGTTGAAGGAGCGGCGTAATATGACAATGTTTAGGTGCGCAGAAGATCAATCGCGCACTGGCATTCATAACACGTTGGAGTTTTTGCAAGTGATGGTCGGGAACGCCGTAGAGGAGACTGTTGCAATAGTCTAACCTACTGGTTGTAAATACCTGACGACCTTTGTCAGATAACATAACGGTTTTTCGACTTACACTTCGAGAAAGGAACTTGTCATCTCTCAGAATGACATCTTTGATCATTGAGTATGTCTGAAGAGTATAAAAGAGCACATAAACATAAAAGAATCAACAAATAAAGAAACCAAATCAACTCAAGATGTAACTTACGCCGGGGTGAATTTGTTGGTTCTGTGCCATTCTTTTTGGCAGAGTGACTTCTCGGTACAAAGCCAGAAGTAACATCACATCTTTGGCGTGTCCTGGAATATCACCCAAGGCCTGAAAACATTGAAAAAAAGCATGACAGTAAACCACGCAACGCTTATGTGCCAAGTTACTTCAACCGTAATGGGAATTCGTTCTGAAATTGCATTCGTCATCCGTTAATGCTTAAAGAGGTGAGAACACCTATTAGACGTTTATTCTCTTTCTTCTTGAACCACATTTTTTTCACAAATAAAAGTGAGATACCACTCATCTCACGATGAACTCTTTCCTGCAAGATGTCCTACAATTGTGATTATCACCCCGTGAGAAATGTAAGTAAAAACTACAAAAGTGTCCAGTTTAGATCATCAACTGTCTTCTTTTCATTTCTTTGCCTTGATTTTATCTTTTTCAACTCAGTATTTTGGGGGTCAGTTCAAAAAAAAGCTACTATGGCTTACCTTCCAAACACTTGTTTGATATTACACAGTGAAAGATATTAGTGCTAGTGTTCTACAAAATGAACGAGAACATTTGATATAAAAGAGGGAAACCTTACCTCTAACGAAGCAATGAGCTCATCCATGTTTTCACAAAGGATTGCTCCTGCTAAGGAATCTCTTACTTTCCGGTAAAGTTCTCCGTACACTAAGAACCTGTCTAGTGTCATTCTTTCATCCTGTCAAAGACGGAAATAAAGTTTAGCGTTTAAAAATGAATTTGATTTTCTGAACAAGGATTGACATTTTTCACCCCTGTGCACTTGGCTGTTTTCATAATTCAGAATTCTTTAAGTCATTTATTCAAATTTCTATTCAAGCGATTAGCTCCAAACTTGGCAGAATTATCATTTCTTAAGCACTTTACAGGTTGACAGAGTTCGTATTAAAGAATCATTTAAAATTAACAACTCGTTCACCGCTTCTGTACTCGTTTCTAAAGTAACCGATGGAGTGCGAGTGGATGGATTTGAATTCATCGATACCTCGCTATTGTTGAGAGGACTGAGGTGCTCGTTGCACAACCTTCTACCGGCCGAGAACAGGTTATCTGCCAAGCAAGATGCTCTACGAGCCTTAAACATGGTGACGGCCTATTTTTCCTTCATCGTGTAAACTTAAAGAGAGATCGATTTTAGAAAAATTGTTGAACTGTCCTCTGGAGTACAGATTAGTGTAGATTAGATATACTCATTTAGGATGTTATGTGGGGGGAGGGGGGGGGGGGCTCAGATAGATGAGTGGTTTTCGTTCTTTTCTGTCGTAAAATCATCCGAAAGAGGTAGAAACTTTGAATTAAAGTGTTACAGTACACAGAGAAGACAAGCTAAATAAGTTCTCACCACCCTTCGTTGGAATTCGGCGGGAACAATCCAAGAAAGCTCTTCATATTGGGATGTTAATGCAATTGAGTGTACTCCGTAACGCTTCACCAGTTGTTTGAGCAGAAATAGACCAGGACACCTGGATCCACCGGAAGTACAAAGTGCCTTAACTGTGGAGAGCAGGTAATCGAGGGCCCCACGTGTCTCATGATTGCTCCACCTTTCGTCACCACTGACAACGCTCATGTACAAGAACTCTGCAGTCATTTCTAAAGTGTAGCGTGCCTTTGCTATTGCTTCTAGGGAAGCCACTTGCAGTTCATCTGAATGTGAACTTGTGAAGTCTTTTTCCAGGATCTCAAGTGCGTCTTGGCACAATTTGTTGACGATTCCGATACTTACATGAAGTTCGAGATCTGAATTCTTGGCAAATGTACTAGCACACGCATTCTATAAGTACGGGAAAAATGTAAAAAAAAACCCTGTTATCCTTTGTACAAGCTATTGGTAAGGTACCGTGTACGCTTACTTAAACCAATTAAAAGAAGAAACTTAAAATAAGTGGAACACATCACGGCTGTGATTTATCAACCAAACAGTATCTTTTTATTAAACTCTGCTTGTGAAACAAAAGGCTGATACACCAAGAAAAGATTGTTCTTCCATTGCTTTTGCTTAGTTCTGTCTTCAAAACAAAAACAAGAATAAAGAAATGCGAACACCCAGATGCAAGATACTTTGTCAAGTATCCCCCGATGAAGGGTGTCTAATAAAAACATCAGCAAGACCTTTTCCCTACCTCCATGCACTGCACAGCTAGTAAACAAACGTTCATAACATGAGGCACCTCTGAAGACAATCCCTGAGCTTTGTAAAGAAAGCGCTCGAGATGCTTCTTGGCCTTCTCGTCACTATGCCAAAACCAGCGAGAATATATTTCATTAGAAGATATGTTAACACAGAACGCAACAAACTAATTAACAGACGCTGTCAGTTAACAAATAAAAAAAGCCAAAACTGGGCTTTGTTTTGTTATAAAGAATTCAAGGAAATGACGAAAGCACGACAAACGTGCATGTAGGGTGAACAGGGGCCGCAAGCGCGAGATTGCTTCTCCCTACTTCTTGAGTGCTCTCGACACTTTCTTGCGTGAGTTGTGACAGAAAAAAAGCACGGTTTAGGCCTTTTTATTTGTTTTATAATATTGCTGTGCTCACAAGTTTTATCCATAGCTTGTGAGCGTCCGCAAGAAAAGTTTTAATCAGCTTGCCAGCGCGCGCAGAATGGCGTCACGAGTCAGAGTCGTGACTGCATAAAATCGGTGTCTTTTTGCAAATTGTTTCTGAAAAGCGTTTGAATTCCTATAACAAAAAGACACACCACTTTAATTCTTATAAATTTTTGTTGGAGCTGTAATTTTCATCGAGAAATTTTTTCTGGTTTCCGAAAGGAAGTGAGATTTGCAACGACCTAAAAACTGCACGAGCAGAAAAAAAAAAACGCTGTCATTTCAGCGTGCCTTATCATCTCATAAGTCAATGAAAATACAAGTCGGCTATATTATCACTAGGACATAGATCAGTTTTGCCAGCAAGGACTGACCATGAACCCAAATTTGAAAAATCACAGTCGTCTAATCAACAGAGATACGGGACCAACCAACCCAAACTTCCTGTGAACTTGAAATTTGTAGGAGAGGGTTGCAGAGGAGGAGGAGGGTATTGAGGTAGGTGGGTGGGGGACACCAGATCATAAATGGTCGAAAAAAGGATATACATGGCCAGCTGCATGGTTCACCAAGGAGCAAAACAGTAAAATTATTTTGACTAGTTCACAATCGATCGTCAATCATAACCTCTGTTATACAACTGAGCTCTCAATAAGCAGCATGCACAATTACTAATTAGTAAACTCTTTGCAATGGTAAATAGCAGTTCAAGAAAGACCCACCTCGAATTAATGAGCTGTTGTAAGAGGAATGATCTGACTACAGGACTTCTGTCCATTCCAAACCTGGGGAATGGTGAAAATTGCTTTGTTTCAACTAACTCTGTTCCCACAACGTAACGCATGAGCATTTCGAATACAGCTGGATCCAAATGGCGAATGTCGTCTCCGAAACAAAATACTGACACTATCTCCATGAAGAATGCGTTACACCGTTGAAGAAATTTCTCCTGACATTCAGGCTTGTCACTAAGAAAAAAAAAGAAGTTATTGTAGCAGCAAAATTGATCATGAATTAATTGTCAGTTTGGATAATGTGCTAAGAACATGCGATTTTTATTTATTTATTTTTTACTTATTATTTTCTTTTTGTTGCAGTTAACGGTTGGACCACTTGCACGTTGTCAGTTTAAAATATAGCCTTTCATTGATGATCAGTCGGTCACTAAACCTTCGTTGAAGAGGTGGAAAGTACGCTCGTTAAATTTGCAAAGGTGTAACAACTTTTAAAAAGTTATAGTCTAGTTTAATTTGTGATCGTTTTAATGGAGGTATAGGATGAAAATAAAAATGTGGATAAAAAACCAGTCATATGCATAGTGAGAATTAATTGTACTGTAAATAAAGGAAATATATTAATGACTTATTAAGAACAACATGTGTTCAGTGCGACAGAATGTATCTTTCTTTTTTTATACCGTCATCAACGACGTCAATTGATTCATTGCGTGTAAGTGAGCGAAGGATAGATTTTTGTTCCTATCACAACCGGAGATGCATCTTAAGTGAAACTTACATCAAAGCGAAACTTACTAATCCTCTTTCAACGTCCCCCCCCTCAAAAAAGGGATTGACATTACTTACTCTTGCAATCGTTGAAATGATTCCTCACTGCAGCGCAATAAAAATCGTTCAATAACAGTGAGAGACTCTATCTTTGAAAAGTCTGTTTCGTCACCCAAGGCCTGAAAATAAATCCAAGTATTAGTGCCGAATGTGCCATAGATTTATGGTGACACAGTGAACAGCTCAAAGGATTGACAGCGTGTCATACTCAATTTAATTTATTTAATTTTTCTCTAGATTTCAATGACACCAAGATAACCATAAGGGAGACCTACTTGTTACAAATTTGAGTGCAATAATTCTTTCCTATTCTGGCCCTCTCCATATTACAGTTTTCAAGGTCGCTGTGGTCAGGAGAAAACGACAAACCCTCGAAACAACATTGACTGATGGTATGGGAACGAAAGAAGGAAAGCAACTTTATGGCGATCATCTAAGCTTGTCTTTTTTTTTGGCGGGGGGGGGGGGGGGTTGGGATGTGCTTCTGCCAGCTTCACTGGTCAAGTTCGTAGGACGCAGAGATGCCACAGTCTGGTTCACTGCCAGCTATTTTTAGAATTCCTTTAAAAGGCTAAAAGAAATAATACAATCGAAGGAAACCCGAAAACTAACGGTTCAGTTTTGTTTAAAATTATCTCACCAGTTTTCTGATGTGCTGCAGGTGGCTAGGGTGGAAATGGATTGCAACTTGAAAAATATTAGACTTATGTTTTCACGCCCTCCCTCGTTTCTTGGACGAGTCGCCAGAAATTGATTTGTTCTTCCTTTGAGAAAATCATTCGATTTCTTTCTCTTGATGTTGTAGGCGCATTCCAGTAACGACAGAAAAAGGTGTTTAGTTTGAATTTAAGCATAATTTTCACCCAAAACGCGAGATCCCCGTGACATAGCCCCTTTATGTAAACTATGTTTACGGCTATTACTATGACCTTCCAAAGTCTTAAAATCGTCTGCACATCCTCGGGATTAACGTCAACATCAGATCGGTAAACGTGCTCAATGAACATCCTCACTGCACTAAGGCGTTGCCACATATACCTAAAAAAAGAAACGGAAGGGAATCAAAATCTAAGGAATGACCGAAAAACTCTCTGGATCAGTTCGTCTCAAAAGATCCGTAAGTAATTGATATTGACGACTTGCAAACAGCGAAAGGTGTTCGTGGATAAAAGCTTATACTAGTCTCTTAAAAGCTACGCAAAAAATACATTCAACCACCAAAACTACACCAAGGCAGCAAGAAAGCAAGTAAATTATATGTTAACCTGCACTGGGTAACGATGCTCTCAGTTTTTGCTCCAACGCGTGCCTTGCCTCCGGAAGACCTTTTGCCAATTATTGTTTCCACCGGCATTTTTACGGACAACACAACGTCACACCATGCCTGCCTTTGTGAAATTGCCTTGAAATCTTCGGCCTGGGGCTCCATGCGTTCCAAGCACATTTGCAGTGCAATAGCGTCTACGGTCTGTAAAAGAACCCGGCCAGTTTTTTTTTTTTTTTTAATGAGTATTGTGTCATTGCTTGGTATAAATCTATATAACAATCATGGAACAAATATGCCTTTTCTTATAACCGAACGGAAGTATGGTTATAAGCGTTTGCAGACTAATCTCTTTTTGGCGTCGGCTGTATGTTTTTGCTTATGTTTTTTAAACTGGCCTTATCTGGATACACTGTGCACTTTTGAACAGAGCCAGTTTACAGCGGTCTTCTCTTCTAAAAATCGTCTCCGACTGTATAGTTATAGGCTGCTTTCAGCGAGGGCTTGTTGTTAACATACAGGGACAAAAAAGTTAATGTCTTACCATCTCGTTTTCATCCCATGAAAACCTGTTAATAAGATCTGACAAAATATCAGGCTTAGCTTGAAGGAGCAGTGACAAACAGTTGAGTCGCTGCTGTATCCGGGAATGTGCCGTATGAACCGCTGGTAGGTCCATTGTAAAGCCGTCATCTGACAACTCGGAGACATGAATTTCCTTAGCAGCGGCTGCAATTGCTCTCTGGACAATCTAGCGGGAAAAAATTAAAACTTGACCTTGACGTAGAAATAGGTAGATACGTGTTCTTTAGGTGTTGTAAGAAGAAGTTGCGCTTTAAGGTCAGAAAGAGATGCATCGAATTCTTAATTCTTTAAAGTAAAAAACGTAAATTAACTAGTTAGTGAACAGCTACCTCAAGTTCGTCGTCATCTTGAGGTTTGTATGTTATGTGGGTAAAGTCGTGCAAATAGCGAGCAACCACTGCTTCTCCGCCTTCTGTGATGGCCTCGGAAATAATAGCTTTCACGTCTGAATTATTTAGCAGCCTCCGCAAACATTCGGTAACAGACTCAGGAGAGTTTGCTGAAAATTGAATGTAAGCATCAAAATATGTACCTATCTAGGAAGGGGACAGAGGAAAAACAGCACCTACTACCCATCTGGAGGGCGATTTCCATAGACAATCCAGACATCATCTGGACCATGATAATTAACAGGCCAAGAAAACCGACTACGAGATCCAAATCCTTGTTTAAACGATTACTCTTATTTCAATTTTACCACGGCCGCGGGAGTTTATAAATGAAGTGTCATAATAGCTAAGTGAACATCTTGATTCCCAAAACAGGTTTCACGGGCTTTACTTCGCCAACAGGCAATGATAACTGCGAACAACAGTGCGCTTGGTGGGACTAGACAATTACTGGTTGCCGAGTGCGCGGTTGCTTATAATATCTTCATTTCGCCTTCCAATTTAAACCTTATTCCCTTTGAATACAAGATTGAAAGTTTTCTGCGTTGATGTTTATCTCACCTGCAACACTCCTCGCATCTCGATGCAGTTCATCCATGCGCTCTTTGAGGAGCCACGAAAAGGGAAAACTGCTTTGAAATGAATGTGATCGATATCCCGAGTTGAGGACTGGCACCTTGCTGCGTACCACTGAAGCATCGCCTTCTTGGAAAATAAAGTCCGTGTAATCAAGGTAAGTGAGGGAAGTAGCTCGAAAGATTTTCAACCATAGGTTAGCCACCCAGGAGTTTTCACTGGCTGCCAGTTCAAGATTACCATCACGATCAACATATGCAATGACCTCCGCCAGAACGGGAGCCACCACTGATAGGAAACGGCGCCACAGAGCTTTCTTAAATGTGCCTGTTTCTTGCAGTCTACCAGACAAGGCTTCTGATTCAAGCCACTCGTTTCCCTCATTTCTTGTTCGCTGATCTTTTTGTTGCAACAGCTGACAGAGACGTTCTGCCAGCACCACTTCAAAACGTCCGTCATCTGTTAAAATAAAGAAACGTGTGACATATCACACATTTGTGTATGATGTGTGACAATGTTAAAACATTGTCGCAAGAGTATGCTATTCGCTCTGCTTTTTCGCTGCTCGCCCCAACTTAACGCCTGGAACAGGCTATGTTCAATTTATTTTTTGAGTCAAACCTATATCGGTGAGCATAGTTACATAACTTTCTTGTTTACTTTTACCTGACCCTGGGTTCACGTTAATCTCGTTCCCAGATCTCGCGGGTGGGCGAATCCGAAGGCGAGATCTGGTCAAGTAAGAAAATTCGATTTTTTTGATTGGCTGTTTCAAAACATGGCTGTCACAGTGCTAAAATTTGAACGTGCGTTGCGAGGCTTCTCAGGGCCTCAAGGGAATTCAATTCCTGTTTTTATGCAAATTAGACATTGTGCACGCAATCATAATATATGCATTCTTGGGACATTTCGTTGTTTACAGTCGGCCTCAAAAGTCAAGAAGATTTCTTCTCAGATCTTCAAAGCATTATAAAGCTATTTCTAACGAATAACGATATTCCACCTTAAGAATCCACCGTAAGAATATTTACGTGCCCGATCAAATTTGCATAAAACCTAGACATGTCTAGTCATTGCATGTAGCCGCCGAATGAACACTTAATCAAATAAAATATTATTAACCCGAACTGAGCTTTGCTGATTGCCTTCTGCTTTATTCTTTAGTAAAATACTTTGCTAGATATCATTCCAGGAAAGACGAGATTGGTTATAAGCATTCGTTATTCATTTGGTTAAACGTTGGTTATTCATTTAATTGCCATTTTCTTAGAATTGTCTCGGGCATGCGCTATTGACTTGCCTGCCACATTCCTGACAGGCAATCACGTGGTACAAATCGGATTTGACCAGATCTTCGCCCACCCGCGAGATCTGGGAACGAGATTAGGTTCACGTTTCCTTGCCGTTGTCGGCGGTCTAGAGTCGGCAGCATGAGCTTTTAAAAATTAATTACATAGGTGTTTCTTTGCCTACCTCCCAGTCTTCCCTCGCGCCACCCTTAGCGCTGCTATTCGCTGCTCTGCGCAAACTTAACGCCTGAAACAGGCTATTCCTGGTTAGGGATAATGCGTTTTTGAAAAACCGTTCTCGCCTACTTAGGGGGAGGAGGCGGCTGACATTTTAGATAAGATTATAGACATTAAGTAAGGGGAAATTTAATGGTCACAATTCATTCGAGGAGAGTAATTCAACCTAGAAAGCAAAGATTACAGTTTTGTTAAAGGAGCAAAGTAATGGATTTTTTTGGTCAAAGCCGTGTCAAATTCAAATGCAGGTAGCTTGCTTTCTTCAACCTAGAAAGCAAAGATTACAGTTTTGTTAAAGGAGCAAAGTAATGGATTTTTTAGGTCAAAGCCGTGTCAAATTCAAATGCAGGTAGCTTGCTCATACATGAATTGCTCATTAACTACCAAAGAAACAATACTAAGTAGACTTAACAGTGTCCCAGTCTTCCCTCGCGCCCAGTCTTCCCTCGCGCCACCCTAAGCGCTGCTATTCGCTGCTCTGCGCAAACTTAACGCCTGAAACAGGCTATTCCTGGTTAGGGATAATGCGTTTTTGAAAAACCGTTCTCGCCTACTTAGGGGGAGGAGGCGGCTGACATTTTAGATAAGATTATAGACATTAAGTAAGGGGAAATTTAATGGTCACAATTCATTCGAGGAGAGTAATTCAACCTAGAAAGCAAAGATTACAGTTTTGTTAAAGGAGCAAAGTAATGGATTTTTTTGGTCAAAGCCGTGTCAAATTCAAATGCAGGTAGCTTGCTCATACATGAATTGCTCATTAACTACCAAAGAAACAATACTAAGTAGACTTAACAGTGGTTCTAAAATGAGTGTCGGCGTAGAACCAAAGCCAAAGTGATTATTCTAACTAACCACAGCAGGAGCAATACACAACACAAAATGAACCAGTCAGAAGTCGAAGTAACTACAGTCGAGCCTTCGCTCGGGACACCTCCCGGCGATTTCTCCACTAAAACTTCTTAATTTTAACCTCCTGCAAGCGGACACCTCTAGTGAGTGGAAGCGGACACTCTTTTCAGTTATTACCGATTTTATAGATGATAAAGGGAAGAATTTGAAAACATCGGGCCGACGTTTTGAAAATGGAACCAACTTCCATCCTGCCCATCTAAAGCCAAGGACACTTTCTAATAATTTTCCTGCACTAGAAAAAGCCTTTTTTAACAGAATTGTACAACTTTCTTTTGTCCTCTATTGATGTAAACGTTTGTTTGGCTCTACAAAGTGACATTATACATAGATGACAGCGTTATTTTAAGAAGTAGAGTAGGTAACACAGAAAGGTATAATACCTTCACCAGTTGGCGTCTTTGAAGAGAGTAACGTTAGCAGCAGCTCAACTCTTCTCAGGGCTCTTCCGAGAGTACTTTCATCATCTTCAATTCTGCTGGCAGCTTCTTGTACGCAACTAGTAAGAACTTGACGTACCGTGAAATTTTTTTCTGTCTTGTTTAGCACACTCTCGAATATTCTGCTCACAGAACGACCAGTCAGAGCTTCGATTGCCGGGATCTCCTCAGTCGGCGGACAGAGCTCGTCAATGTGAACTGACAACCATCCTTCACCTTGAACACTAATGAAATCAGGACACCCTCCAGCTACTCTGGGTAACTGTACAATCATCAAGATGTGGCTGTAGCCAATGGAATCCTCATCCAGCTCATTCTCCATTTCTCGACACTCTTCTATGAGCAAATGACGAGAACATGCAACCAAGTCCAGGGTCTGATCTGCAGAATCGCACTGCACTATCAACAAGCTCTCCTCGCCGCCAAGTTTTGCAAAAAACTCCCTGGTATATGAAAAGAAAATAAACCAATTTTCATTTAATACCCTGACTAGAAAAACATGGAAACAACCCTACAAAACTGGTTCATCTGTTTCCCTAACAACAGACAGATAACTAGAACTCGGACTCAACAAGTAACCACGAAAATAAAAGAACAAAATGAAAAAATTTCACTCTCAGGCTATTTTAAAAAGAAAATTAAAGCTTACCCAATGCAGTTACAAAATTGTTGTTCAGTTTGAAACTGCTGCAATGAGACACATTTCACACAGCCTTCAGGAAGACCAGTGGCTTCTGCTATTAGCGGAATGTCGCGGTCAGACAATAAGCGTGAATGTGTCGAAATCTAATGAAAAACAAAAGACCTATTTATCTCATAAAAGATAAAGTATCAAATCACTTTTAGCTACAACTAATTGCCAACTATCTCAGAGAACTTCAGTTGCTTGTCTGCTCCTTCAAGTTGATCTGCTAAGCTTCTAAGACTGACACTTATACATGTACTACAAAATATTGTGGCAGGTTGAAGGAAGGACGTTACAGTTTGCGTAATCAATCTTGTTCACCATATATTATCTGTAATCAACCTGTACTCCCTATGCAATCCTATTCACCCTTGCTCCACGGCGAATATTTATAGAGGAGCCCGCGCGCATAGCGCGCCAGCGGAGCACCATTGCTAAGCAAATTTCGTAATCTATCGATCCGAGAAATTTGGGTAGTAACGTCAGCGTCCGCGCGCCCGCCCGCCCGTCCGTACAGACTCTGGGGGAGGAGGAGGGGAGTCCCAAGACAACCCGACGGGGGGGGGGGGTGAAGGATGACATCTTTTCTTGGCGGAAAATCGCGTTGTGCTTTTAGGCAATCGGCGTTTCTCTTGGCGGGAAGTCACATGACCACCTTCGCTTTTTTTTAAAAAAGGTTCGTTTTTTAAAGCTTAGCTTGTTTAGCAAAACGATTCAGTTGGACAGAAGTGAAGTTTAGAACTTGAGAAAAAATATCAAATACCTATAAATAGAAAAAAAAGTTCAAAATAATACTCAGTTGTCGTTTTGGTGGAAGAGAAACAGTTCAAGTTACGAAATTTGCCTTCGAGGACAAATAAAGCAGAGCTAGTGCCTTCTGGTTTTTTTCTGTTTACAACCATGGTTTTTGCGGCGGTCCGAATACATTTTTCCAGGAAAAACACCAAAAATAGAAATAAGAAGAAAAGAAATAAAAGGAAAAATAAGTAGTAAAATTAACAAACTCAAGCAGTGGTGGCGTGCTAATGTAGTGGTGTGAATGTCAGTATGATAAGCCAGCGAACAAGGTTTGATACTCAGAGGGGACATATTTTTTATTTTATTTTATTTACCGACTTGAATGAGAGTATTTTCACAAATTAATAAGCACCAGCAAAAAAAAATAAAAATAAAAAATATTTGTGGAGTTCCGCTTTTATGCCTGGCTAAATCTATTTATTATAAAACTGGACTAGGTATATTGGATTTCTAGCATTTTGATTGGCTGAACGGAGCTAGGCTATCAGCTCATATACCTGCTGCGACAAATATGGTCAATGAACACTGAACAACAAAGTGAGCCGGAAAAATGGACGAGAAAAATCACTTGGCAGCGAATTTAAATCAAGCAGAAATTCTGACAGCGTCACCAACAAGCATCACCAACAGCGTCGTCTAACACAAGTCAAAATTGTTTGAAGAAACTGTGCAGAAATAGAAATTTAAGTATTAAGCGTTGTGTTTACAATTTATTTCTTTCATCGATCGTCGCGTCGATCATTGAAATTGAAAAAACGTTAGGTTTTATCAGGAAGGCTTTCCACTTCAAATATCAAGAAAAGACATAAACTAAAACCCAGTGAAATGGAGCAGGAGAATTTAATAAAAACTATCACACATTCATGGCGAGTCGGTGCGAAAATCATGAAGGGGTCTAAACAGGTAAACTTACTAAAAAAATACAGCTGCTAAATACCAAGAAGGAACGAAAGGCGAGATTTTTTTCGGCTTTAACACGCAAAATTGACACTGGTTTACCTGCACTCGTTGTAGCTCTGTGTGCTAACAGGTCCAAACGCACAGATAGAACTCGGATGCCATGTAAACGGAGTTGAATCGCTTTTACAGTTGTTTGAATGTTGTTTTTACCATTCCGTCCGCAACCTCTAAACCGAGAACAACTGCATTTTGCGCTTCGCGTTCAACAAACTATGATGGTGAATTCCAATGTTCCTCGCTACAGTATAATCTTGCTTCTGAGCTGCATAGAAATTACCTCTTCAAGTTCAAATTTGTTGTCTTCAGTTCGGTCAAACGCGCACGTGTTGGCTCCGCTGTGCGAACAGATTACAAACTTCTTCAGTTTCAACTCCAGCAGCTAATATGGATTGGTGAAATTGTACAGCTTCAATCCGCTTTGAACGATGTTTCAGGAAAAATCAAACATGTACCATATTCCAAAACTTGACAGGCTACTTTGTTGACCACTTTCGAGCAGTTTTCATTGATTCATTCAGCTTTGCAATGAAACGCTGCAACACTTCGCAGGGTTTTGGCGCCTTTTTCGCTCAGTCATGTGATCGATTCTTGTTCCGTTTAAATTTCCTTTCTCATTTTTCCCGTTCTTTCTTGATTTCTTTTTTAAATAGCGGTTAAGTTTTTAATAAAACAATTATTCTACTCGGGCTTGCTGGATATCAAATGATTATAACCAACTCGGCGCTACGCGCCTCGTTGGTTATCTATCATTCGATATCCAGCGCGCCCTCGTAGAATAATTATTAAATATTACTGAGCGGACACTCGAACCGTGAGTGGTAATGGTTTTTTCTTACTTTTTTCTTGCTTTTTTTATCCTTTTTTTTGCTTTTTTTTGGAAGGGCGGGGGGGGGGGGGGGGGCTTTTGTCGATAAACGGTTACCAAGACTAAAAACAGACTGGGCTTTTTTTCCATGCTCTCCATATGAAAACGGCATGAAAACAATAAAATTCGACATTTATGCAAACGCGTACGACAAGGTGTCGATTTCATGGCGCGAAAAACAAATCCGTTTTTCAACGGCAACTGAGACGCGAGGATCAGTACTGACTTTTTTATGAAATGGCCTACGCACCAGCAAATTTCACTGGTAGGTCCAACTTTTCGTCCAAGATGCATTTTTGTGCTTTGTTCACTGATTTATGCAATTTTGAGGCACAAAAAATGGTGTTCTTGTTCTGATAAATGCTTTGAAATTCTAGGTCGGTGCAATCTCAGGATCAATCGGCAACAAGGGATTTATGATAATGGCAGAGCATTGCTAACAGATTTATCGAGAGAGAATTCTCGATCTGTATCATCAGGGTTTTTCTCAAAGAGATATTTCCAAAACTAAACGAGTCAGTGTTGGTTACATAAACAAAGTTGTACATAACTACGAAGACAACAACACGTCTCTTCCTCCTACGAAAAAAATTCCAGCCCGAAATGTTTTCACGCAAGATGTTGTAGATTACATTGAATCCGCGAAGTTATGTAAACCAAGTATATACACATCTGAGATTCAACAGCGCTTGTTACTCGATGGAGTTGTTACCACCTCATCATTTACCTTCCTAAAGTGGAATCAAAAAGTGTGTTCGCGATGACTGTCATATGACAAAGAAAAAAATAACGGAAGTACTATACTGATTATTTCCTTGATCGAATTTCGCAATTAGACTGTACTACACTTCATTTTTTTTATGAGTCCGGTGTTATCATTACTTCAGGGAACCGTGTGTATGGCAATTCATATCTCGGCGAGCCTGCCATTGAACTCCAGAAGTATGCCTCAAACGCAAACTACACGCTAAACTTGCTTCACTCAATGCACGGAGTTGATTATTATAACATTTTACGGGGCCCTTCTAACGGAATGGAGATGCTTAATTTTGTTGACGAGGCGTTAGCAGTAAATAGAGTCGATGGTTCACCAATTCTAGAACATGGTGATTGTGTAGTTATGGATAATTGCGGATTCCACCACGGACGCGTTGCCGAACCTTTACTGAGAGACCTTCTGCATGAACACGGCATCAGTCTACTTTTCCAGCCTGCGTATTCACCGCATCTAAACACCTGTGAGTTTTGTTTCAACCAGGTAAAATGCTACCTGGAAAAAAACACAGCGCTTACTGTCAATGAAACTGAAATTGCAATTGGCGAAGCTGTTTCCAAAATAAGCGCTTCAAATTCAGTGGGGTATTTTCGAAACTGTGGTTACCTGTAACGTGATTGACAGCTTGTAGCATGTGTTGTGGTTTTTGCATGCAAGCTATTTATAGTTCAGATGTGGGGAAAAAGTTGCGTGCTGAGTGTTGAGATGGAGGGATCCGCGCTGGATCATTCAGAGGTTTATAACTGGTTAAAGTCTTTATCTCCAGGCCCAAAACTTGAACGTTTGTCGGCGCAGTTTGAAAGTAGAGGATTTAGGTTTAGAAGGTCGCTTTCCTTTGTTAAATCCGAGGACCTCGATTCCTTCTTCCCCTGGCCAGACAAGTTGATGTTAGCCGAGAGACGTGTGTTGGAAGCCGAACTCGAGAAAATAAGAACAGGTACGGTACGCCGGTCGCCAGGCCTTGAACCTAGACGATTAAGCATGAGCCAGCATTTGGACAAGAACGTTTACGACAGTTTCACCGAACAAACACCTGAGTCGAGCACATGTGAATATGGCGGGTGGATAAACAAAGCTTCGTCATCTGCTAGTCGCCAGTCTGAATCAACACAGTTGAAAACACACAGTCCCCTCGACCGAAGAGCGCTCGATCATTCAGAAAATCTCCAAATACTTGCCGTGCAGGTGGAAAGTGCTAAAGAACAACTAGAAAAGAAACGAAAAGCATTGGAAGAATTCCCTGACGGTCACGAGCGACGCAGGAAAGTGTGTGGCGTATGCCACAAATCAGGGCACAACAAAGCAAAGTACAAAAACAATCCGTGCTGTGATGTGAGTTTGTGCAGGTTGAAAGACAAGCACCCTGAGCTTCTAAATGATATCCGAACCTTTAATACAGCGTGACCTCAAGGAACTTGAGCAGAAGTACAGAAAAGCCAAAAACGACAACGATGTATTTCAAGCCGCACGCCAGTGCGCGAAATCGAGCTTCTTCGCCATCATGAGGCCGCGACTGAAATGTCAAAACCCAGCTAAGTACGTAGATCGTGGTGCGTTAGATAGAGATCTAATGGAGTTACAGAGAGCATTGCAAAATAAAGCTCCCGTAGATCAGGCTGACGACTGGAGATTGCCGAGCATAATTGAGGAATATAAGCGAGGAAATGTTCATCCCTACCTAAGCACGAGAACTGTAGCGGAGACACCAACGGATTTGCAGCAACCCGCACCCAGTTTTAGTTTTGACAGTGTTTGGCCGTATAATCGGTGTGACTCTTATTGACTTTCTGAATGTTATGCATTTTACTATACAACTGCTTTGATGTTGTGTTCCCAGATGTTCAAGTTTTGAAATTTGTAATTGCACGTCGATATTACGCTGAAATAAACGTGTTGCGTTACTCAAGTACTCGCGATCCGTTTCCCTTTTCTTCAATGAGGAAATTTTCACTGGCAAATAACGTAACTTATCATTCTTCTTTATTCTGCCATTACAGGAGCTCCTGGCCATTGTTAGGAATAGGGAAAAAATGTCAAACCACTTCTGAAAAAAAAAGTCGAAAAAAGGGAAAAAAAACCCCCAAAAAAAAGTAAAAGAAAAAAACTATTACCGCTCACGGTTCGAGTGTCCGCTCAGTAACTTATATTTGACGTGTTTGGGTTTAACAATTAACTATTTACAAACTGTTCTTTTTCGGGATTCTTCCGAGGTAAAAAATGGTTTGATTCGATTTTTTTATTTTATTTGTTTTTTGATTTTTTGACTAACTTTCTTGCTTCGTAACCACACATTGAGACACTTTGCCTCTGTTACGTGAAACATTAAAAGTCATGGTTAAAAACGTAATACACGGTCTTTTTCACGGCCAAAAAAAGTATTTAGGACGGGTTTCCATGTCTCACGTGTTTCATCTATATTTTTATTTTATTGCGTAACTGTCACCAAGGGTCTCAAGGTGCGGTTACGAAGCAACAATGTCAGTCCGCCATATTGATTTTTATTTTCTTAGTTTTCCAGGCCAGTTAAACTAGCCGAAACGTCGAATCAAATCATTTTTAACCTTGGAAGAATCCCGAAAAAGATCAAACAGTTTGTAACTATTGAAACGAGGGGTAAAAGCTTCCGAAATACAGTAATGTTTTTTCTTTTTTCTATATTTGATAATACTGTCTACATTGTTCCACTCAGTTTGGTTGTAGATGTTTTTTATGTGCGACTGAAATTGAGTGAAAAAATTGTACTATTTAATTTTATAGATAATCCCTGGATGATGGAAAGTGTTGTTATAAGTAATAAAAACATATTTTTCTTGTACCGTTTTTCTACTGAACTGATTGCGAATTAATATGGATCGCGGGTCAAACAGAGCACATGCTTGCTAATATCCAGGCGTTGTCTATTTAACAAATAGATTCCATGTTGCCGTGCGTCTGTTTAACAATTAGATTATGAGCTCGAGATTTCTATCGCGTGATAGTTGATGAGGCCGAAGGCCTCATCAACTATCACGCATAGAAATCGAGAGCGAATAATCTAATTGTTTTAGTATAAATCTCGATTAATATTCCACTAAAGTGAAAAGTTTTACATCATTGCACTGTTATTTTGAAGTATAAGACTGTGCCTGCCACTCACCTTTTCGCTACTCACTATCTATCACGGAATAGATAGCGAGTAGCATTTATGATAGAACGCTAGAAGATTTATACTAATACTGAACAGACACACGGCGACATGGAATCTATTTCTTTTATATAATAAAGAAACGTTTTTTATGATGACGTCATCTATGCCTCTGTCCCATAATAGATCATAAGTGAGAACCAATCAAAATGCGTGCATAGTTGACCTTATTATATAAATAATAATAAAAGTATGTCTAAAAGATAGCATGTTTGCGCTTATTCAATAATCCTACTTGAGCACGCAGTGCTGATCCTTTGAGATCGTCCAGAGCTTTAATTAGAAAGTTAGCCAGACTTGAGTGTTCCTGCTCGCGGAAGTATGTTGTCCACCATTTGCCTGCTTCTGCGCTCAGACGGGAGTCACGAAGACGAGTCACCGAATCAGGAGTTGCACATTGAAGTAAACGTTCCCGACAACATTTAAGTACCTGGGAAAAGCACAAGCATATTTCAATCACATGGTTAGGATAAGTGCTGAGGACAGTTCTTTTAGACAACAGTCACTAACAAACTACGTAAAACCAACAGATAACTAACAACTATCAGAACATAATTATCAGACTGGATTTCATGATCTTTACAACCTTTACGTTTACTATACTTCTCATTACATTATACAAGCCATTGTTCAACTTTTTGATATCCGTTTTTATGTTTGCATTAAAACGTATTTGCGTATTTATTCTGTAAATGAATACCAAATTAGATTGTAGTAATACAGTTGAAAGTTGAAAGATAAGTAATTATCAAGTACAGTTTTCAACATTGCGGAAGCGCGGTGGTGTAGTGGTTAGCGTGTTGGACTTCAGATCTGAAGGTCGGTTTATGTGCCGTCCGTGTTATTTCCTTAGACAGGAAACTTAACTTCACATTATCTACCGGCGACATACTGCTGGGGGTAACCCTGCGATGGACTAGCATCCCATCCAGAGGGGAGTAGCAATATTCCCAGTTGCTTCGTGCTACAGAAACCGGGATAAGTTCCGGCCGTGTGGCCCCCTCGGCTCGTGTGCGACATTACCCCTACCTTACCTTTTATACTGATTGCTTTACTTTGTTAGACAACTCACCTTTTCTTCCCAAGACTGTCTCTCCTCGTCTGATAAACCTGCGCCGTCGTTTTTAAGCTCAGCACAAACTTGCAAAACCACAGCTGGAGGAGAATCTTCGTGGTATCCGACAAAAGCGTCTCCCTTCGTAAACGGTCTGCAAAAAATGAAAATAATGTACAGAAGCAAACAAAGAAGCCACAGTGTGACACGAACCGAGACCACCAGTCAAAATTTAGAGACAAATTTCTAAATTGGCCAATCGGAAGTCGAGAACAAAATAATGAAATAGCTACAAATTCTACCTGACCGGTTCATACTCTCAACTGTGCGATATGCAATGTGTTGAGAACCATTGACGTCCATGCCCCGTTCATGCGGTGGCACTGTAAGTACTCCTCTTACGTTAGACAATTAGCTATTTCTGGTGCGAATGAGAAATAGGGGCACATCATATTTAGCTTACTGTATTGGCCTGAAAAGTTCTTTTGTGGGAGACCTATAAACGGATGTCCGTATCTAATCATTTTTGTATGGCGAATTTCCTGAAAATGGTATGCAAAGAAGATTTGCTACGAAGAAAAGCCGGAAAACCCTCACTAGGTTAATTAGTGCTGACTAGTACTTTCCTAGTACTAATTAATAATGATTGGTACTGTCCTCGTCTGGTCCTCATTCGGGTACACGTTGTACGTTTACGGACACCAAATATAAAACACAATTCAGTACAATGCAAGACATGCACATAATTATGGCAGCAGCTTTATTTAATTTGATATAGGTAAAGAGAAAACGCATGTCTTTGAACCTCTTTCCTTCATGAATTGGAAGGAAGATTTTTGCGAAGTCTTCAACCCACGCTTTTAATTTCTCTGTCACTTGCTTCTGTGGTTCTGTGAGGCCAGATGACATTTCAAGGAAGTGTTTCTCCATGCGGTTAATGAGTGGAATAGGAAACTTGTTGTAGACCACATCTTTCTTCGCCATAACAATGAGCCTGTTGTAAAAAATGTTGCAACAATTAATTAAATTCAAATTACCAACACATTCCTAACGCGGTAAGATATTGGTAAAGTCGGTACGGGTATTATTAATAAAGCTTCCCTACTAAGAGCTTACAAGACGCACCCAGTGTCAAAAAAATAAAGGGGTTAGGTTATGACTGAGAAACCCTGGCTCTGTGTCGGTGTGCAAGTGAAACAATTTGGATTTGTCGAATGAGTTGATAAGGTAAATTGGCAACCGTTAAGAAATTCAAAAGCTGACGTTTTGAGCGTTAATCCTTAGTCAGAGGGAATCAAGGAAATGTGGGTAATATGTAGAACGGTGGAGGTACGCTGCTGGTGGAAACTTGGCAACGTAAACAACAAAAATGAACTATTTGAACGAGAAGCATTCATTGATTCTGTGGAATAAATTCCGTGAAGAATTCTTAGCTTGCTCTAAATGTTTACAGCCTTCCGTGTTGACTAGGCGACCGTTTCCGAGGACACTTGTAGGACGTCGAAAGAAACGACAAAGAAAATATGACGGTCTGCCACCTTTCCGTAGATCACGGCAACACGGAAAGCTGTCAAAAATTTAGAGCCAAAATCCCTCTTTCTATGAGGCTTTTTTAAATCCCCATCCAGTGTCATATTGCCGTTTTGTTCACCTTGGTGAAAAGAAGCAACAGACTGGAGATATGGAGATACAGTGAATTGCTAGGCTTATAGCCCTTGCACTTGTTTGTGTAATTTTCATTTATGATAAGGAAAGAAAGCAAGTTGTTTCCCACGAATTTGGCTAAATATATGAAAGATGTGCTGTGTGACAGCTTGCGATGATTAGTTTGACGGTTTCACAACTGGTATATATTGAATTGGTCACCGCTCAAATATAACGTTATTAGTTGAAAAAAAAATTACGATTTGCTTCACGTTATCGATAAAATAAGCGTTTGTTGTTCTTAAGAGAACGGTGATGTCACTGTGGTCAACTTCATTGCAACAACATCGATCGACATAATAATTATTAACGGCGTGAGTCCCCGACGGAAGTCAATGGAGCCAATGATGACTTCCCGCCCATCGATTCGACCACGAGCCACGGGGAGACTCGTAACTAAGTCATAAACTAGACTCATACTTAAAGTATACTGCTAAGATATGGAAAGATGAAGGAAGCTTTAATTGTACTCAGTTGTGTTAGATGAATAGAGAGATAACATAAAGTGGATTACCTGAAATTTTTGTGAACGCGGCACTTCACTCGGTTGTTACCAAGCCCAAGATCGACGTATTTCTCTCCACCAAAGGTGACGTAATACTACAGAAAGGTAATCAAGTAGCAAACTTTGAAGAGGGGTCACAAATAATGCTCCAGCCATCATGAAAAATAGACATCATGAAAATAATAACTTTACCCCAGATGCAGCTTCAGCTATTTCAATTAAGGTTGTCGGATTTTAAAGGTTGGAGCTTACGCGACAAGACCCAAAGGTAGTATGGGTTGCTGTCAATCTTTTGGTGATTTGGCTGTAATTTCACCGCTGTCACTGCGATAGGATGCGTGAAAGTACCATAAACACTTATTAATGTTTTATTTTCTGTAGGGGTGAGCCATAGCTAGCTTTGGTAAATTTATTAATCAATTACCCACATCACCTAGCGGCCTTATCGCGCAGGCTTTCCGACAACGCTAATTAAAATGGCTGTAAACATTATGAACAAATGTGTTAAGACCAACAGGACAAAAGAAAAAAGAGAAAAAAACTAGAATAGGCCAATAGAAAGCACAACACTTCGATTAAATAGATTGTTTTTGTCGAGGGATATCTTCAGTACGGGAAATACTGCTCCTTAACATGACACACCCTGCCAGAGGAACTATCAGACAATAGTAGGGAAAGAGTTTCGCAACTTTCATTCACAATGGAAAATGAATCTTGATCCAATGGTGTTAGCCTATCTGTAAGAAAAGTTGTCTTCTCGTAAAAACATCTAACCAGTTTACTTTTTAAGAATCCTTAAATCGTGAGTTAAAAATATGAAGCGTGACTTCGCTGAGGTAGATTCTATCAAGCCAAGCTTTTGACATTACGGCAATCAGGTTTTAGCTATTTCAGTGCGGACGCATTTGTGATTTGCTGTAATTAATACATTTCACTTTTAATTAATCTGGTTTCTAACAGCCACTGCTCTCACTCAACCAGTCACACTATGACAATGCACTCACAGCCCAGATACGAAAACTTGAAACTGACCTGATTTAGGGCATCGTAGAGGCTTTCGTAGAGGTTTTCAAGATTCAACAAAATCACTGTTCTGCCTGTTTCCATACAAATCTTGACTCGGTTTATATTGCGGCAAACCTGTGTATCAAAATTATCGAAACATCAACAACAAAACCATCATAGCTACGCATATTTTTAATCCTGGGTAACTAAATTCATGCTTCTTTCCGAAACGAATGCTAGGAAAACAAAAACAAACAAACAAAGAAACCAAAAACAACAACAGCAAACAAAAGATGCAGCTTTAATGACTATGTTCACCCTCGTTAAATAAAGTGCATTGTATTGTATTGTATTTTATTATTCAACAATTTGTCACTATGCCCATATATGGTAAGGAAGCCCTCAATATCTGTCATCCTACATGACAGATATCCTGCGATATACGTAAATGACCATATTTGGAAGTGCACTGCAGATTTTCTTTCATTGCTTGTTTGGGGGCCATTTTGAAAAGCGATGCAGTTTTTGCAGTGTTCTCCGTAAATTTTAACTCTCTGGAAGAAACTTTCCACGATTAAATGCTCTCAAAATGTCAACAAGTATGAGCTTCAGCTCACGAAGATATCCAGCGGTTGACTTGGAATTTTCATAGAGAGAACTCAACCAAGAAAATGTTATTGCGAAAGAAGCAGCACACTTGCTCACGGAAAGTTGTAAAGACTAAAGTTGAAAAGATTTTAATTCACAGGAAGAGAACTTATTCTTGGTAAGGTAGCAATATTTTTTTCCTTTGTCTTGTCATTTCCAAACATGAGTTTGTAAATAAGTCTTTTTAAGTGAACGGTAGTAAACTTCGATTTCTTGAAGTTCTGTTTTGATTTTTATTAAGCTTTAGGTGTTGCTAGCTAATTAAGCGTTTTTATCATAGAGCCGTAGTTTTTCTTGTTCTGAAAATAGTAGTCGATGGGAATTTGTTGAATAATAAAACAATTATCCTGCTCAATCTTGCGGAATATCACCTGATTTAGCCAACTCGGCCTACGGCCTCGTCGGCTAAGTATCAGGTGATATTCCGCGCGATTTCGCAGGATAATTGTTAAGTATTTGACACCGAGTGACAAGTGGTAATAAGTGTTTTACAGTAAAGAGACGTTTACCTGGGTGAACAACTGATCTTTTGGGAAACTGCTGCCGAAAATAACATACGGCTCTTCTGAATCTTGTTCTATCAAAAGTTGTTTAACTCTTGGTAGGGCAGCAAAGTTCTCTGTCAGAATTAGAAGATAGCGTCCTTCCCTGAAAGAGAAGGTTATGTTGTTTTTATTTCGAGCTTTTTCGGTGTTTCTTCTTGTTTGACAAGAGGGTAGACACAACAGAGAAGAGAAGAGTGTGCAATGACTTCCACATGTGCTTCGGATCCTGACTGTGATCAACAACCGTCCCCAATTTACTGGCTAAAAATTGCTTAAAGTGTATGTCAGTTCTAGATTACAAAAACTGACACGGCGGTAACGTGTTTCCAACCTGGTCAAAATTCACCAGACCATCTATATTATTATTACTAAAACTAACATTATTGAACACTCACCCTGTAACGCTTTTACGGTCCAGGCTTGCCCGGATAAGGTTTAAACTGTCAAGGCCCACGTGGTCCTCTTCGTTCTGTCAATAAATACATATAAGGAACGGACAATTAGCTCCACTCGTGTCATGATCCTTCCTTACTATACTGTGGATTGAACCGTGTTTACACGAATTAATGTTACGTAGGAAGGGAAACAAATTAGTTAATAACCAAATAAGTCACTGACAGCATTATCAAACGGTATGTAATTGTTTGCGCCTCATCTTGTTTTATGATTTGCAGTTCAACGTAGGTTGCGTTTCATCAGCTTATTGCGTATTGGATTTTACCTTGTACTTCGAACAGCTTCGAAAACAAGAGCGAGTGATTCATTGGTATTCCAGACTTAACACCTGGAAACAAGGAAATAGTTTTTAACTCAGAGCTTTTGACGGTTTGGAGACCCGGTGAAACACGAAGCACGAATTTTCGAAATTAGTTCTTAACAAACAAAGTAAATATATGTTTTTCATCGGCTGGAAAGTACGTATAGGGAAAAACGGCCGGAAAGACTGTGCCGAGGGTCTCAAATAGGGCCCGAGGCCGGTACTCGAGACCTCGGGCACAGTTTTCCCTTTACGGACCGACCTAGGCCGGTGAATAACACGATTATTATTTATTTAGTATTTATTTATTTATTTCATTTATTTATTTCATTTATTTATTTATTTATTTATCTATTTATTTAAGGCAGAACAAGGCAAAGTCGTTTGAGAATTGTTTGTAGACAGTCTTTCTACGTGCGCTATCTCTCACGATCGAAGTCAAAATTATCATAAAGTTTATGAGAAAGAGCTGTTGGCATACCGTAGGAATAAAGGATAGACTAAGGACAAAGCAAAAACTTAAAATATGTTATAAAACAATAAACGTTAAGAACAAACCACAGTGTCTCATAGCAAGAATAAACAAATATTGAACGAAACAGTGATCTTAGAAAAACTTGCTTTTGTAAGCTTGTCGTGTTCGAAGTGAAATTATACGATCAAATTTTGTTTTACCGAGGGATCTTCAAAACAAGTAAGACTTAGAATGAAAAGTACTCACATTCCATAGACTCTGCCTGCTTACCTTAGTATTTTAATCATTTTTCCTTTGTTCTTGGGCAAGATTTTGGCAAATCGATACTTTGAGAAAACTACTCTTAAAAAACTTATTGACATACAACAGTTCTTGTCGAAGACACAGCGTTGCGAGGTTTTTGTTTGGCTCTTTTAAGTAACGATCATTAATAATCATATTGTCTTAATGAAGCTAAATGGGACAAGATAAGAAGCAAGATCTTCAAGGAAAATAACCAAATTTCAACCGAGAAACTTAGGTCAAAAGACCAATTTGCTGTGTGTCAATAAGAAAACTACACCTCGAAAAAAAGGAAGCATCAAAGTTTTGTTAACAAAAACACAGAAATACTCGCCTTTTCGGAGAATAACCAGGCCTTTTATTCCATTGCTGATTTTTTCTTTCATTTACAGCGGTTAGTGAGAGAAAAGATCCATTTTAAGAGCGAAAATCCTACGTTTAATTGCGCCGAATTAAATCAAAATAGTTTCACTTCAAGTTTTCCCGCGGTTTCCAGAGCGGACGGAATCGCATGGTGAGCGTCCATGCCCAATTGTGTTTGAACATTTAAAGGAACATATTAACTTAATTTCATTAAGAGAAAACAAACCATGACCATTTAATATCGATTTAATGTCAACACGCTGAAAGAATTTGAAACGTTTAGCCTAATTTTTTCAAACTGCAATCCATTTCCATCCGTGCCATCCGTAGCAACAGACGACAGAAAATAGTTTCAGTGAAGTAATATAGTCTTTGGTAACAAAACTAGACCATTATTTGAGGGCGATCATTAATGTGAGGACATATTTTTGATTTTTAAAGTGAACTAAAATAGCTTGACTATGCCCCTTTAAAGTTACCTAGTATTAAGCCCAAACAGTGGCAAGATGAACTCCAAAACAAGTGGTTAAACAGACTCCGAAACAAACCAGGAAATTTCCTGGTCTTTGGTATGCTGGGTATTGAACTTGTAGATTGCTGAGTAACATTAATCATTAAAACCTCAAAACTTCAGCGGATTTCAACGTGTGATGTTAATGGTTCTGCACACATCCACCTGACCAGTATAGGGTGATCTGCTTGTCAAACATTCATGATGTTAATAGACAAGGAGCTTGAGAGGCGCTTTTCAGTCGGAGACTATCACTGAACTGCATTACTTATATTATGCTAACCTGCAGATACTCCGGTGGAAAACGAAGGTGCATCATGATAGTATTAACAGGGTCAAAATCTTCCTCCGGATCCTGTAAGCCACTAAAGTTTCTTTTAATGGCGTGTTCAAGTTCTTTCCAGGATGGAGCACGCTTCTGTTGTTTTGCGATGTGGAAGACCATCTTTACAAGACTAAGAATGATAAGAACATTTAATCAAGAACAGAACAAATTTAATTTAAATGCGATATATATACGACGTATTGGTTTGTTTATGGGAGACTGATTAGCCAATGCTCAGTTTTTAAGTTAGGGATAACAGAGAAAGGTACACGAATCTTTCCAACGAATTTAGGAATGCACAGAATGAATGTTCGGTGAACTTTTTTAACATTCAGCGTACCTGTAAAAGTCTCTCAGTCCAAAGAACTCATCTTTCTTTCCATCTTGCAGCCTTTTTAGATTTTTCTGCCTCTTGTAGAGATCAACGTAGGAAGCAACTAACGGAGATATCAGGTGTTCCAACAGCAGCGTGGTGTCCGGATCACTTCCACAAATTCCTCTAAAAAGACAACGTATTAGTTATGTGAATTGAAAGCAGTCCGCCAGGGTTACGTTCAAGCCAGTGGATTAAATCTGACTATGCCTGATTCTAATCGACTTCTTTTTCCTTACAGCTATATGGTAGAACATTTGCCTTATTTCAGTTCTCAGACAAACTTATCAAGGAGCTCAGTAAATGATATTCGTTTAAGGATTCATAAATGTACTCTAATGTGTAAGTTACAGAAGCAAATCATACACCTTTGTATCAGAAAATAAATTTTGTGTTTGGTGATGGTACCTAAGGAAACGTATATTACAACACGGATTGCAAAATATCAATCTCACACTTGAAAGCCCTCTATCAGAATACCTGACAGTTTCTTCCAGCTCATTTTCGCTTGGTTCATTTCGAGAAAGCATTATTCCACGATTCATCTTTGCAGGATCCAGCGCCCAGTTCGATAGGCCAATGAAAGCGACGCGGGAAAAGCTGTCCCCAGTCTCGATAACATAATCATCGTTTCTATCGCTGTCTTCCAAAAGAGGATGTAAAGTTTTCAGGGGCATTTTTGGAGAGTCCTCTGCCAGCCCTACTTCATCAAGCACCACTACAGAGGCAAACCTGTCTGACATCGTCTCTTTGTTTTTCCGATCTTGAAGCTCACTGGATTGCCGGAATGTTGCCTCTATTCCTTCGGGAGTAGACTGGGGGCTACATTGATAACACACCAGCTGAATCTGTACGGGAGCGAAACACGTTTATTAGGTTCTTGTGTTCGCTTTATACGCCTGATTCAGACATAACAGTTTTCGCTTTGGGGTATCCCTCATGACTACTTCGGTTTCAGTCAATCATGGCAAAACGTCATGAGTAATTATCTTGCATAGTGCGCAGGGAAAAATCACTGAAAGCGGGATGTAGTTTGAGTTGGCGACAGTCTAGATTTAATTTAACAGATAAGAAAAACAAAACTGACGCTAAGTATTAAATGGGTTCCTCAAGCTTTGTTTTCAACGAATGATGCCATTTACGGCGAATAAGAGGCTCTATTACTACCTACATGTTATGCACGGTTAGTAAAACTATATATTGCTTTTTTTCATAGGCAAGATGAAATTCGTACCTAACATTATGTGGTTGTTCTCACTTTTAACTCAATTTATAAAATTACTCGAACCCATTATCCGGATTGTGTTTTTGTCCTTTTTGAATAGCCTGCACTAAATAATATTTAAAGATGGGTCCACCAAAAAGTCAGCTTCAATGTTATCCTAACTTTTCGATGGAATCATAGCTAAGACTAACCTGTTTAAAAGTCTTAAAAAGATCAGATGGTGACTTATCTCCTTGCATGTTATCAGCCACTACAGCCTTGGCCAGGGATTTAGAGCTGCCTGGTTTACCAACCACAAACAGTGGAATCCTGAGCTCAATGCACACCACCATCATGAAAACGTTCTCACTAAGGGCTTCATTACAGGCGATGTTAGGACCAAGCTTGAGTTGCTTCATCACAGCTTGTTGACAACTTTAAAAAAAGAAACAAAGAATTAAAGCGCAAAAAATAAAAAAACCACATTGGATCAGTTGAACACGCAGGTTGGACAGTTAAGTATAATTGACGTCCAACACTTGAGCTGGTAGATGCCTAACGCCTGATTGATAGTCGTTAAAAAGAACACGAGTGCTCTTACTTTTGCATCCCATTCTGCTTCGCCTCCACCAACAAAGGCAACTCGTATCATTTCGACATGCCATTCTTGTACAACGTGTTCTTGGAAAAAAAAATAACATACTGCAACAATACGTTGGCCGTCGTTTTCTAAATAAAGAGCTTGAGTGGCCTTGTACTGTGACAAAATATAGGTTTTCAAGTATTTTTCAGTGCATTCCCAAGCAGCTTTGATTCACCCACCGAGAGATCTCTCTTTCTATTCTTTTGGGTCCACCGGGAAGCAAACACGGAGGTCTAAATGCTTTTGCCACTTCCTCGCGGAATTCATCTCGTTTTTGTAATCGCGCTTGGTAACAAACTCCTAGTGCAAGAATTAGTGACCAGGTAATTCGGTCGATGTCATCACTGAGTGTTCCCTAAAGAAGATAAAGTCCATATTCATGGTAACCATGTACTAGATCATAAATTAGGTCTTTTATTGACTAACAACTACAACAAGCTTTTATTACCAAATAGAAAAAGGAAAAAAAGTTAAACTTTACAAAAAGAGGTAATGTTTACTCAGGATAACTATAAAGCTAATCGAGCTGAGTAAAACTAAGTGATGTTTAAGTACAGAGGTAGGTTGGCACTAAAGCTTGGTGAAAGCAATTAATTAGTCAATTAAAAAAAGACGAAAAGAAGAAATAAAGAAAATAAATAAATAAATAAATAAATAAAAATAAATAAATTAATAAATAAATAAATAAATAAAATAAATAAACAACTACCAGTTGAAAACTCATGAACAGTAAGACTGTACCTTAGCTTGGCGAACTCACTTTTATTCAATCGATAGGCCGATGCATATCTTGACACTAGCCGTTCTAACGATTGACTAGTACGTTTAAGGGTTGAATTAACTGACCACAATGGTTGAAAAGCTAAAGATAAACCATTTTCATTGATTGCAAATTTTTGCTTAGCTAAAGGAATCGGTAAAAGAACTAAATGCTGTAAAGCGACCCGTACAAATGAAATTGACAACTTAACTGCTTATTACATTACAATTCCTAATATAGGTATATAACTAGTTATAATTCTATCTTACAAGCCAAAAAATCGTACCTGAGAGGACTGAAAAACACCTATTTCGTCTTCAAGGAGAAGGAATGGAGAATGCTCTTGAGGCACCAACATTTCCTCCACAGACTGAACTCTTTGAGCAAAACTGTGATGACTGGGTGGAGAATACGAATGTTCTTGAAGCACGGGAATTTCATCCACAAGCTGATCCTTCTGTGAAAGGGTGTAACCACTCAGCCGAGAAGGGGATTTAGGGTGCTTTCCAAGCATGGATATTTCATCCACATATTTAACTTTCTGTGCAAGAATACGTTCTCTGGGCCTTTCTGCTGTTGCTGCCTCGCCTTCATCCTCTTCTCTCTCACGGGGCCTTTCTGCCATTGCTTCTTCCTCCTCCTCCTCCTCTTCACTCTCACTGTTATCTTCATTTCTCTCGTCTTCATTTTGAAGGAAAGGATAAAACTGCTTGTTGTGTTCATAAAACCAGACCATTACCTCCATGGCCCGTTTTACATCTCTGAGGCTTACGAAGCTGCATTCATCCTACAAATAGAACGTTAATCCACGGTGTAAAAGGATAGTAAATCGTATTACTATAAAGACAGCCCCCTGATAGAAAGAAGAAAATATATTTTTCTTGAATGGAAATCTTCGTTTTGGTAAGTTAATAACATTCCTCGTCATCCAGTGGTTGCCTATACTATTAAAAAATTAGTTCACTTAAGGACGGTGCCTCCTAATACAGATGTATTTTTGCAAAGGTTATGGTTATGGGGAAAAAGTAGATCTTAGCAAGGGTTATTGGAATCCAAAAAGAAAAATGTGGGTAACCACGCATTTTTCAGAGTTAATTAAGCAACCATAATTCAAAAAAAGCGTTGAAATAGGAAGAATGTATGGCAATTTCTTTCCAAATTTAAGCTTAATTATCTCTGAAAAATGCGTGGTTACCCCCAATTTTCTTTTTGGATTTAAATAATCCTTACTAAGAACTGCTTTTTCCACATAGTCTACACCGCACAAAAATATTGTTGTATTGGTGGGTAAATTCCTTAAGACACCCGAATATCCTGAGATGCGCAGAAGGTTTTTTTTTTTCCATTTCCATATTCACAATCAAAGTGTCTAATCAAATTATATTAGCTTTGCAAGCTTTTGCATGCAAAAAGTTTCAAAGACGTTACAGTGAACACAACTATTCATCCACATTGTATAAAAGAATAAGTTAGCCTTTTTCTGTTTCATTTCAACAGTGTGATTTATCGTAAACCAAAGACACAGTTCAAATGCAAAATTTCATTAGTTGTTACATGACAAAACAGGGTCTCATACTGAAATTTTTTGTCCTTGCTAATTTTTTTTAATTTTTTTTAATAATAGGATGTTTTATTCCATTTCACAACAAGGCTTTACAAATATATACAATAATATCTTTTTAAGCTTAAATACACAAATACACAAATTTTTAAGCTTAAATACACAAATAATACAAAAAGCAGAAACTAGAAGGAAGTTAAATTATAAGGAAAAAAGAAATTAGGAAGAGAGAAGAGGGGGCAAGACGTGCGCCATGCTTTTCATTATAGACACCGTATGTTCTTGTTTAGAGCGAGAGAGCTTGGGGTCACGTTCGTCCAGAAAAACAAGTAAAAAAAAAAAGGCCTACAAGAAGGGGGACAAAAGGGTCCATTTTTTTAATTCCAATTTATTTGGGTGGCCTGCTGTTTCTATTTCAAAGCTTCTTTTGAGAATTTGCTTAAAATTGATCCAACTTATAGTTTTCCCCTTCACCTTGCAACAGCATACAAAGAACCTTGCTTGCAGGAGACAATAGTTAACTTGTAGCATCAAGTTCGATGTATCTGGCCTGAGGCCCAGAGCCGTCGTTATCTCTAGAATGTAAGACTCCTGAACAACTTTACATTCTTTCAGCCAAGCCACATCCTTAGACCAAAAACATTGGGTTTCATCGCAATCCCAAAAGAGATGAGTAGGTGTTTCAAGTTCAACACCGCAAAAAGAGCATTTGCCGCTTTCCTTTAAGCCAATTTTTTGCAAGAAGGAATTTGTGGGAATTCTCCGATGTAAAAGCTTAAATTGAAACTCAATCAACCTTGAACCATTAGTACACTGGTGGGTTAACAGATAAGCTGCTTTCCAATTTGTTTTGGTACAATTACAATCCGACATCCATTTTTCTTGACTCTTGGCAGGTAAAGATCTCTTTTTTTTCTACAAGGACCTTGTATACCAGTTGACTTGCTTTTTTTGCCTTTTCTAGCTTAGAGGTCATTGGTTCGTGCTTCATCGTTTCCGTTGGGTTATTTCCCAGAGACTTTTTGACTATTTTAAGCATAGAAATAACGCCACAATAGGTAAGAGGGCACGGTGTGAATTTAAATTTTGCCTTAAATTCTTGGTACGAGAGAAAGGAGTTATCGTCTTTTAGCAAATCCCTGACTTGATTAATGCCACTCCTAGACCAGTCAGAATAGAAAAAAGTCTTTTTGGCGATTCTAAACACCGAATTAAACCAAAGAGTTTGAGAATGGAAATGCTCAACCGATTTTAACTGGGGTTCAAAGTTAACTTCGGTCCAGGGATAATTAAACTTTTACCAAACAAAGATACGGTACCTTATTATATTAAGAACTGGCGGCCCATTTCTCTACTCAATTGTGATTTAAGATCGCGACCAAGGCTATTGCGAACCGAATTAAGACGGTGATCCCGAAAATAATCAATTATGATCAAACGGGCTTCATAAAGGGCAGGTTTATTGGAGAAAACATTCGCTTGATTGATAGTTTGATCAATTTCTGTGCAGAGAAAAATACTCCAGGCCTTCTCCTTTTTCGAGATGCGCAGTAACAAAAGGAGGCACCGTCCTTAATCTCATTAGCTTTGATCTCATGTATATTGAATGAACTACGTTTTTGTACCACCGGATTATTAATATTAATCCGATTACGTCACGATTCATGAACATGATACAGTGCCAATTTTTAAAAAAATATATATAACAAGGCTCCTTGTTAAGAGCCTTAGTAGTAGTTAGACATGAAGATTACGGCTGCAATGCAATCAGCAAATCCAAATCCAAATTGAAGGAAAAAATATCAGCCAAGTTGAGAAAGCTAAATCATTGGGTGTTTTATAGATGACATATTGACCTGGAAAAACCACGTGGATGAAATTTCTAAAAGGATATCCTCTGGCATTGGTGCCCTAAAAAGACTTAAGCCATTCGTATCATTGGATACAGCTAAAAAGATTTTTGATTCCCTCATCCAGCCACATTTTGATTATTGCTGCACAGTCTGGGATGGCACAAATAATCAACTAACTGAAATGGAATTCTATGACACAGGCTCTCAGAGAATGTAACTCGCTGGGGGTTTTCAAAAAGAAGGCGAAAGCTTACTTTTCTTCTTTAGGCTCCCACACGGCAATCATGTAAATCAGTTAATTTTTGTAGCGTACAATATTAGGATATTTTTTGTAATAGTTTTTTTAGCATATTTGTGCTGATGATTTTTCCGTGTATAAATAAATAAATAAATAAATAAATAAATAAATAAATAAATAAATAAATTAATTAATTAATTAAAATAAATAAAAAATGTAAGTTGACGGAACAACATAAAATGGTGTCTCTAAAGATGTGTTTATTGTCCATCGTGGTGTAAGATAGGAAAGATGAACGTTTGTTCGTTTTTCTCACGATGGAATCGCTTTGAGTTGTTGTTCGCGACGTTTCGACTGCAATACTGCTAGTCTTCATCAGGGGATGAGGTCGATTGTTTACGTGTCGCTATTTGTAGCGGCAAAGTATACATCGGGGAAACAGGGAGAGCGGTGCAAGAAAGGATAAAAGAACACGACAGAGATATACGGCTTGCTCGTACGCAAACCTCCGCAGTTTCGGAGCACGCTAACGAAACGGGGCATCTTCCTATTTGGAAAGAAGTAAAGTTTATTGATCGTGATCCTCACTGGTACACACGTAGGGTCAAAGAGGACTTCAACCTAATAACATTAATAGAGATAGTGGAATCGAAATTCCTGAAGCTTGGATATCTACGATCAAAAAGCACAACAGCCGATCAACCACAAAGCGGACCTGTGAGGGACCAACATCTAATAGTCGGAATAATAATGAGGATTGAAATGCACCAATAGCAGCGAACCAACATGCTACAAATAGCGACACGTAAACAATCGACCTCATCGCCTGATGAAGGCTAGCAGTATTGCAGTCGAAACGTCACGATCAACAACTCAAAACGATTCTATCGTGAGACAAACGAATAAACGTTCATCTTTCCTAAAATGGTCACAAAATTCAGCAGTGGGCTGAAGCGTTATCAGGAGAAAAGTGCGAATTTCCATCTAACCCTAAAAAAACACTGCATGACCCTTTCCTCAACAAATGTACATGTAAGAGGTTACCAACTGCAAGAGCTTAACCCTATTTCTGTAACATCAAGGGGCTAGAGGCACTACTAGTCCCCCTGGATGGGAATGCTAGTTCAGGGGTCTGTTTTCACTTTAATTAAACGTTAATTGTTCCATTAACTGAACCAAACTCAACATCTGCAGGTCACAATACCTTTCTTTTTCTCATGAATTGCTGTGAAGCTGCTAAGACGCTTGATATGGCATGGACATGCTCTTCGTCTCCTGGAAGGCGACGTTCATGCAGCACCTAGACAATTATTAATTAAATATTAAAATTGTGCACTTTTCAGTGCGGAACACGACTTAAGCAGGACGGCAACCGGTAGTTGAATACTTTTTTGACCCATTTTGACTAAAAGAAGG
The DNA here is from genome assembly GCA_964030785.1 of Siderastrea siderea. Classification (NCBI taxonomy): domain Eukaryota; kingdom Metazoa; phylum Cnidaria; class Anthozoa; order Scleractinia; family Rhizangiidae; genus Siderastrea; species Siderastrea siderea. The sequence goes on along the minus strand of OZ034966.1, from coordinate 36,196,681 downwards.
TTTTTCCAAATGCTGAACAGATGTGAAATATCATCGCAGTTATGAATAAACGAAAAGGAAACATTGGTTTTCAGAATCCTAAATAATCCAGCAAATGCAAAAGAATATAACACCAAAAGTTGCCAAAACAGGATTATGTGCACTGAAAAAAAAAACATTCGATATCAGGTCATCTGACCAGCTATGAAGTGTGTACTTACAAATCGCCCCACAATCTGACGGATGTAGCGCTCTTCAACTTCTGGCTGCAGGCTTCCAAAATCCCAAACAATACTGCGCATGCTCTCTGGCAGTGCATGTACGCGATAAACAAGATGACGCAATGGAATTGTACCTATTGAAATTGAATAAATTAAATAGTATCAATCTACTTCCCTCGTTTTACTTTGTAAAAGTTCCGTTTTACGGTAGAAATGTGCTTCATTAGTTTAAAACTTTACCAAGGCGTTCGGTTGTTTCCTCCGCTCTCACGTTATAGCCCAATCCAGCTGACTCTAGCCTCTGTATCATTTCATCTGTATGCCTAAACAAAGTAAACATAGGTTATTTGTAAGCCCAGGCAGCGATTCTTATGGCCAGGTCAAGCGTAAGCGAAACGTGAATAACAATGAACCATACCGAGCAAGAATTGACATAAATAACAAATTTACAGGATTCGTTTGGTGATAGAGTTGTGATGCCGTGAATGTCGTGAGAAACGGCTAGGATACTAAAAGTGTTAGTACGTAGTGATACTGAGGGCCTAAAGAAATTGCTATTAATAAGATAACCAACCCAAGGAAACACCTTTCAAAATACAGTGATATCAAGTTATCCCTTAGCTCACTTTGAAACAAAAATTGCCCTACAAAACGGACGTACCTCTGATATGGATTGCAAGCAACAATGAATTTTAGACGATTGTCTAGCAGACGACCGTTACATCTTCCGTCCACCATGATTTCTTTGATCATCCCCAAAGCTTCAGTGGTGTTAGCCTCATCAAAAAACAAAACGGTATCGATATCATGTTGGGCGTTTTTGACGGCCATTGCCTCTGCGAGTAGGACGTTCTTTTCTATGTCTTTGAAGGTTGTACCACCGTGAATCTGTAAAAGTAAAAGGCAAAGAACCTTTGGTCAAAATGTTTTTCTAAAGGTCATTGATTGTTTCCTTGATCCTAACCAAGATCACGTTACAAGTGGAGACTTTTTAGAGGAAGGCAGCGCGGCATTGTGAGGTTAAGTTCTGCTGTGGTGATTCGGTGGAGTTCTTTCAACCCCCAAGTTCAGTGTCAGCTTGTAGTGTCGAATTTGCATACAGTGTGTTGCCCAGTTTTCGTACACTTTAGTTTGTAATCGCTATATCTTTTCGTCTGTGAGAGGAAAATTTCTGAAATTTCTTTTAAAGATGGCCCGTTTACTTACCTTTAATATATAAAACGATTGGCCGCTTGATCGACATATGTTCAAAATTATGCCATTTTCCCCAAAACTCCTAAGTTGCCCAGTCTTCGTACACCTGGCCCAGTTTTCGTACATCGACAAAACAACATTTCTCCACGAAAACGCTCGACGCAAACTGATGTGTCAGCCACCCTGCTGAGTGCTTATCGTGTTTTCTCTTCGATTTTGTGAATAAATATCGGCTTAGCGACCAATGTTTGGTGTACAAAGCAAATGGTTATTCGGGGGGTGGATGTTTAATCGATCCTGCAGTGTTGATTTTTTTGTCCCTCACTTTTGGGCGGCTTTTCTTACGCTCAATCCACTGTCTCGTACGTCATTTACTGCCTTGGTAAAGGTAGTTGACAGGTTACCATTCTGCGTATTACAACTGTTAAGAAAAGGCCTGTATAAGATTCGACGTTTTCCTTCCGTTTCCGCTTACGCCTTTAGAATAGCAAACGCTTTACCTCCGTTTCCGCTTACGCTTGCTTTTCTTACCTACTTTTGTAAATATTTATTAGAATCGCAACGGAGTGAAAAAAATCGTTAAAACCGGTAAACTAACGATATTTCAAGGTGTATGTCAACATTCTATGCATAGACATCTACCTTAGTTAATTATTTGACGATTTAGATTGTTTGCGTGGGATCAAGATAATTAATATTCGTGACCTTTGCATGACCTGGATGTAAAGCGTCGCTGTTATACAACAACAAATACATGTAGTGTATCGTACTTTGCAAGGATTGTTGTGTAATCTTTGCTATACTTACGATTTATTAGTTTTCGAACAGTAAAGTTTAAAATTCTGTTTTTTAACTTAATTAAAAATAGGTTTTTAGAAAGGCGCAGCTAAGTGTACGAAAACTGGCACAGTAGGTCGAAATGTATGCGAAGATTCTCACCGCTAAAATTCAGGAGCAGGTAAATTTAAGCTGGCGTTGAAAGTTTTTCCATTCACTTTCATCTTTTATCTATCATCTGCCCAAAACTCATGAAGTTCCTTGCAAAATTACCAACAAAACAGGCTATTTGTTCATCTATAATACCTTTACTGTGCAATGAAAAGTGCAAATATTAGCCGCTAAACTTTTACTCACCTCGAAAGAAATTGTCCGCACTGACCTGCATCTTCGTCAAAAAGCCCGGCAAACCCGGCAATTTATAGCTGAAACGTTCCTTTTACTTTTGGAATTCTTCGGTTGACGAAGATTTAAATGACCGACGAAAATAATCAAATAAAGTTCTTTTTGTACGAAAACTGGGCCCGTACGAAAACTGGGCAACATACTGTAATGTTCTCGAATACTTTAAATGGAATACCTGCAAACTAGCAAAATAGCTAATCGCACACATACCATAAAGACAGTACTTTTATTCTACAGGGTCCAATAGTAGGAAGGCGTCCGTGAAATTTTATTTTATTTTATTTTATTTATTCTTTTCCGGGAGGAGTTCCGAGCTTTTCACTGACCACACGGAGCTGACAAGTATTGCGAACAATTGTTTTCTTGGTAGTGTTGTGATTTTCAGGATAAAAAACAATTCAGATTAAAGAACAATGTGTTTTCCCGGGGACTTGTTTTGTAAATCGCCACACGTTATTGTACATTACCTTCATTAACAGCAAATTTTTGCGTTCTTTGTCACCCCCTGTCTGTAGACCGCACATGTAACGAATCAGACGGGTCTTCCCGCATCCCGTTTCGCCCATTATTATAACTGGGATGTCACATCTGAATCTCATGTGAATGGCAAGGATCTTCTTAACGTTGTCACCAGTAAGCTCGTAAGTTTCATCAGGGTCGTGACCCCACTCCATCCCCATAACACGGCACAAATGCTGAATCATTTCAGGCCTGAAACATACAGAGATGACCAATCTGATTACATGAGGTGATCCTCCAGCGAATCGGTCTAGTCTAGACCTATTAAAATGTTGCCCTTTTCTTCGAATGCTTTCTGCTCTGGCAAGCTCTTAACGTATTGTAGAAACGCAATTGCCCCACAAGCGTTTGAAACACTATATAGCTCATTTTACTGTCTGAAGAAAGAGAATATAGAAGTACCATCAACACTTGCACGTATATCGATTTTGCTGGGTTTTAACTTTTTGAGCTATCTTTATACTTCTAGATCAATGTCGGACAAAACTGTTTAGACATTTCCGAATGAGTAATAATAATAATAACAACAAAAATAATGATGATGATGATGATGAGGATGATGATGATGATAATGATAATCTTTATGAAAGACATATCGAAAGTTACAAGTATCATCAAATTTAAAAGAGAAATACTACATCACAATATAAATTGAATCATAATGCCAAGTTATAATTAAAACAAATTAAAGCCTATTTACAAAGCAATTCTTAAAGCGCTCAGTGTTAACTGAAGGAAGTTGAGGTGTTTTTCTACGAAGCATGTGAGATGAATCCTTTACAGTCGGCAAGATGGAGTATAATGGGTGGTGTTCGTCCCCGATAATCTTACTATAAAGCATTCTATCAGACTTTTCTAAAAGATCGTAAATACTCAGTTCATGGGAGATGTAGTGCCTTTTGTGGCATCTCTTAAGAAAGCATTCAACGATATAAAGGTCTGCCTTGCTGGCACCATAGTTCAAGAGACTATAGATCAATTTAGAGAGCACAAGATCTTCTTGCCCATAGCACTCTTTCCTTAAACCCCTAATTAGAAACAGGCATTTGTTAGCTTGGCATAACTTGGCCTTAAAATGCCCGGACAGTTTACAGTTGGATTGGAATGTTACACCGAGAAGAGTTAAATGATCGAATTGCTTAATATTAAACCTAATGGGATAAATTGAATTGTTAGACTTCTTCCTGACAACAAACTCTTTACATTTAGCCGTATTACATGCCATTGTTATTGGTCTATTCCATAAAGTCGTCCGAACCTTCGAGTGAGAACTTTGATAGTTAAAATCTTTTCCAAAAACATTTCCTTCTTTCTCTCCCCCTTATCAATGTTGCTTTGCCGCCCTAAAAGCCCCATGAATCGTTAGTCCTTCCAAACAACATTGACTAAGGGGCGTCGAACGGGGAAAGCACATCACGTGTACGGATGATCTTAACGTGTTTCCACACAATGATAATGGAGAAATACGCTCACCAAAGCTCACCAAATGCGTATGTCTTAAATTAGTTCTATCGCTACTTTAATGTTAACGTACTTTGAATAGGACTCAAAGTCTTTGTCTAAATCCACTCTCTGTACGTGAAGTCCTGTGCGAAGACGCCGTGGCATTATTTGCTCGTGGATAATTTCTCTTGTCCGAGTATCCAAAAGATTTCCATCGTCATCAACTTGGAATCCGAGAAAAGTAAAGGTGGTGTGATCCGGATTGAAAAAGATGTATGGATGAATGCTGAAAAATAAAATTTGCAAGTCCCTGACGCAAAGATTTGAATATATTTTATTGAGATGTTGGGCCACTGGTTTGAGCTACCGTATAAATGCTGGAATTAGCCCCCGGGGCACTTATCTAATTTTCTCGCGAGAAGGGGGCGCTAATTCGAATGGGGGCGCATATTTGAAGGGGGTGCTTATTTCGTTTTTCAACTTTCGGCCTCGATAATCAGGTGCTGGTTGAAGTCATTGGAGGCAGGAAGCTTGAAAATGGCCTCGTAATTCCAGGAACTTTCAAGGCAAAAACAGGAAGCCAGCGATTGGGCGCAAAGTTTCACGAGGAACTTACCAACGTGTAGCGCTTATGCACTCACACGGATATTTCCCTCGAGGAAATGAGAAGAAAACCGGTGTGACTTTAAAGGACTTTAAAGAACATCTATACTGTTATGTCATATTCATTGAAAGTACCCTATCTGTGTATCGTACGACATACAGTACTGTATTTTTTACTTTATTAGTGGAGGGTAGGGGGCGCTTTTTAAAAATATTTTTAGCCTCGGGAGGGGTGCTTATTCGAAGGGGGGGGCGCTTATTTGAAGCTGGGCGCTAATTCGAGCATTTACGGTACTTGTATTTACCAAGAATAGGGGGCGGGGTGGGGAGGGGTGGGGAAGAAGATGAAACTAATAATACATCACAAGTAAACTATTAATCATTCACAGTTTTTAATGTTCTGAATAGTACAGTTTTGAGCCTAGCCTGGACATTCCTCTGTTTTGTTTTGTTTTAGAATTCAGCACTTTAATTTCCTGCCGGTGATTGTACATATTTTATTTCAGATTAAGGGCTTTCGCGCCTAAAATCTTCCTCCGTTCTGATTTTGCCAGTCAACACTTTTACTGCAGTTAGATAATGACCAACTCATACCAGAAAAGCAAAAAAAAAAAAAACTGGGGGGTCACCTTGCTAAGGGGAGAATTCAAGAAAAAGCTGGTTTATTGATTTCAACGCAAATAAGCCTATTTAGTAATTTTTTGTAGCTGAAATCATTCCTTCAGGTAGAATTAGCTTCACAGAAGTACGACTGTAAGTCATCTATACCTCCATTCGTAGGAAAATTCGATTGCATTTGAGTAGAAACAGTACAAAATCAAAACCTCTCGCGTTCAAAATGTTTTTAAAATGGAGAGAACCAGTAAGGGAGTGTTCTATCGAAAGAAGGTCACCGTTCGTTCAAGAGTCAAGTACGTTTATGGATTTTACAATACCTGGACCAACTCTTTACTTGTCCATATTCATGACATGGCGTGACATCGCGACGTGAATTACGTGCGCAGTAAGGATGTACATTAACAATTAGCGCGAACGTCCTTAATGTGGCTTGCTACAGTTTACCTGAGGCACAATTGCGCGCGCTAAGAAATTCTCTCTGACGCTATTGTTTTCGTGCATGTAATACTAACCGCCATCATCAAGAAGTCTGAAAACACTTTTGAGATCTGGCATGTAGAAATCGCCCGTGGCGATATGTTAACTTTCTTGATCATGAATGAATAAAGTCACATTTAGAGTCGCATTTAGCTAGTGCTACCGGTATAAAATATCTGTAAAACCTTAACGAAAATGTAGAGAGGTTGTTCTAAAAATTCCTATGTTTATTGCACTCGCCATATTACGTCATTTCAGTGCACATTTAAGTTGTATGCATGCTCAGTTTTGCGCAGGAAGGAGGTCCCCCAAAAATCGCAAATCGACTTTTTGACTTCAACCTACTCAAAAACTGGCCATATAACCGAGAGTGGAAATTTCAGGATCAATTTATAGTAGTGACTTACACTTGTAGACAAAATATTAGCACCATCTGTAAGAGCGATGTTTAGTAATTCTTAAAAATTCGACATTTTCCAAAACTGATTATAAACAATTGCTGTCAGCTCGATCGAAAAGTAGCGGTGTCAAAAGGAGAAGGAAGAAAAATTCGCCGACGCTGAGATCACCCCATGTCCCCTTCCCCACACAAATAACGCACAAAACCGTTATCTATACAATATGTGCTATTAACCTTCTCTCCCAACGTCTTCGTAGTTGAAGTGGACGAATGTCGCTTTCCTCACTTGAACTGCCTGGTTCATCTGACGATGGGTCTTCTTCTCCTTTCAATGAACGCATGGCGAAATCCTGATAAAACGAAACCCAAGTTAACAGCCCCAATTTGAGGACACAATTTGAGCATATTTACGGTGCAACACGCAAGTTAACCTACTGCAAACGTTGTTCATTCACGCAATTTAATTGATTATCAAAAACCCTCACAGAGATTAGTACACCGAGTTTCTCAGACTGTCGAAAGTTTTAGTTTTAAGATATATAAGCTGTCGAGGCTGACGTTCCAAGCCGTTTGTTCATTTACCAATAAGCGGCCACTTTTATTTGGTGACGAACCCAAGATCTGACTTCTTAAAATGTGAAGGTAAAGTCTTTACAATTTCAATGTTAAATCCTATTTGGACTATTTTCTTGAAGGACATAAAAGCTGGAAGGCTAGTCACTTGATGTAAATATTTTTAGTTCCTTTTCTCTTTAGTTTAATAGTTAGAGTTGTGCGTTGAAGCAAAGGGCGGCTTGTGTTCACTGCAGATAGCTCAGATCAATGGTTGACAACAGCATATTGGACAAGGTTGTCTCTGTAAATTCGACAATTTATGAATTAAAGTTGTGTATTGTAACTTTCGTTAAGGCTTGTACCTTCTTAAACCACATGATACTTACCTTCGACATAATTATCATAAAAGCGACCACAAAAGTTCGAAAACCTTCCAAAGTGTCCCCAACGATCTCTGGGTTACAAAACGCACTTTGCTCACAGTCATGAAGCTGGTAGTTCAGAAAATTTACAAAATGTCGAATCTCTGACCACGATGGGTTACGAACGCCACAGTTCCTAAATAAAGATTATACAAAGTTACAAACATCAAACTAAGCTTCCAGTTGCCCAGTCTTTTGCCGGGTAACTTCGTCAACACTCTATGTCAAGTTTCTCCCAAAGGGCGGTGAATATTACTGCAGTTGAGGCACTCCCCAAATGATGCCAAGGTGCAACTGAGCCTAAATATCTGGAAGCGTACGGTTTTTCATGGTTCAGAGGGATGCGAGTAATACGGTTGCACATTGCCAACGGAGTAAATGTCAACCACAAACGACGAAATTGCTGCAAAGATAGATAGGATACAGCAAACGTCCACAGTATTTCTTAAAGAGTTAAATTAACTCAGAGGACCACGAGCAGTTTTAAAAATGGCCTACAGAGAAAAGGTCACACGCAAACCTGCAGTGTCACGGTAACTTTATTCAAGGCAAGAATAACTCAGTTGGAGGACTGGAGTAATTTTGACGACCGGATTTGGGATTGGTTACCTTAATTTTGGAATAATAAAATGGCTCTTTAAATATTATGTGTATATAAAAATATATCCGTGACATTATTACAGCGCGAACATTAACAGCCATTAGACGGACGCGTTGTAAAGACCAATAAAAAAATATAAATATCAAACCTTATCAGCGTCGCAAGACATTCTTCCGGACTGCCTTCCGATCGGTGAGCCTCAAAGTAAAACTCTTGTATTAGGCTAGGGTCTGCATTATACAGTCGAAGATACTGCCATACCCGTTGAACTGCCTCGCTCCTAAATTCGCCTTCGTCGAACCAAGGCCATCTTTCTCTTAGTCCTGACAAAGCATTCATACACACATTAGCAGGCACATTGTTTGCATGTAGCATCTAAACAATATCCTTTAAGTAGTGAGTTCCTGAAGGGATTGGATGCAACAAATCAATGTTTAGAAAACCACTATTCGCGTTGTTTTTGGACAAAACTCTTTCTTTTCCTTTCTTGAAGCAGTGCTCAAAAATTGGGATTATGGCGTAAAGAAGAGACATGCCAACAAACTATGCCCAACTTTACCTTTCCTTCGTGAATAACGGAGAGTCTCTTGTGGACAAAAACACCTGACTGACGGGAGGAGTTCAAAAAATCTGTAATTTGATGGCATCTTTTCTTGGCCCTAACGGGAGAAGACAAACATTTAGGAAAGGTCATAAGGAATACGGCAATGACTGAATTCAACGATAATAATTCTCACTGACAGAGTATTTAACTAGTCCAATCCTAACCTGTTGCAAGGTGTTAACAACACAAAAGGGAGGAGTAACTTCTCACTTTTGTATTGAAAAACAAAGGAGGGAGGCAAACCCGAAAGACTGAAATGCTGCAGTGCTGCCCATGCTCGGTAGTGCCAAATTGACCTCGAATTTCGAAGAGCTAGTCCACCTCATACAACACCGGCAGAAACACAACAGCACCGTTCAATTGGAGTCACAATGATAGCCAAAATAATTCTGGTTTCAGGGGCGTAGATACACCCAAGGGATAAACTAACACGAATGAATTGGTCTTACATTTATAAGAATGATTTGTCCTCAAAACCTACATCTGAAGTTGTCAATTTGATTGTTGGGGTGTCAGGGATAATTTGACACTCAAGGGCAAATCAGATCTTGTTGTACCTGGACTGAAGGATACGTTATTTCAAGTACGTATAGATCGTACGGATTTCGTCTCCAAACGCGTCCGCGATCATCTGTCAGTTCACCCAGGATTAGCAGGTTAAACAGCAGGGTGTCTAGATCTGGTGTTACCTGGAATTAAAGACATGGTTGTGATAATAGTATTTCCTATTCTTTTGTCTATCTGTTGTGACCTATTGTCTGTCGGTCGCCGTCTGGTCGGTCAGTCAGCCAGTCAAGGACCTATTTCTTTACTTGGCAAGCTTTTCATTTTGTGTGACTACATATCTGTATTTATATTTTTCTCCTGGCCTTCTGTACAGTTAGGTTAAGTGAGTAATTGTCATTGCGGAATGCATGTTCAGTCCGACAATCAATCAGGCAATTCACCAGTTTGTCCGTCCGTCCGTCACGATCAGTTAGTCTGTTAGTCAATCCGTCCGACCATGGTTATTTCGTCCGTTGCTCCACCGGTCACACCAAAGTACATTCTGACTGCACTAACACGAGCAATCACAGTGAAATTTAGTTTATTAATAATACGGAGATACACAAACTAATGGTTAATTATTCGATATAATACATACAGAGTCGCTTCTTATAAGAAAAACCACTCCTTATTTGTGGCCAAAAATGCCGAAACGTATTCCCCATCTAATGCAATGGCCCTAGACCTCGAGAAAAAGGTACTCCTAAAACACACTTCCAAAAATAAAACGAGAAAGAAAAAAGGAGCTCTTCAGTAGAAGGCTGATCATGACTGAAGTAGAATGATAATATATCTTTTGCCAAAAGCTTAAATAGTCCCGAAGGTCACATGACAAAACCCGAGCCTCTCCATTGTGCCGTCAGAATATTAATTTCTGACTAATTCGTTCCCAGGTCACTCAACCGTCAGAGATTACATCCTCTACTTACTTATTGTTGGCTCAACTTGCAAAGGTCGAAGAAATTACGTACCGTGCAAGAACTATCAAGATGGAAAATCCTGGACAGTGGCAAATCTGAATTTAGAGCATGTGGAAGAAAGAACTCAACGACATCAGCGACGCGTGCGTGTTTATCATGAAGAGGAATCGTTACGCACAATGGAGGTGGTTCTTGATCTTGGTTTTTCATTGTCTCAGTAATAAGCAGATTGTTGGGAAGATTGGCCACCTGCTCCGCTAACCTTTGAACAACTAAACTTTTCCCCACTCCAGCGTCTGCAGAAATCACCACGCGAACACTTAAGCTAGAAAAACAACAACGAATATCATAACAGATGGAACCTCAGTAATAGAAGAGTGTGTGTCTTCGATTCAACGTTTAACTTTTAATTCCGTTTATTTACAGAAAGACGTCGATTCTTTTTGCCGGCAAATGTGTGTACCACAACTTTATACATATCCAATTCTTCGGCTAAACTATTTACATGCTTTATCCACTGTGTTATTTTGCTGTCTAAAAGGCCGATAATGTTACATGCTGTGATAACGTGTTGACATGTCATTTTAGTTATTAATTGCCTATGACGTCTGCTAAGTAAGTGCCCCACGGAAGCAAAATATTGGAATAGAAGAAGACATAAAGATTACTAGATGCTAATGTTTACAACAAGTACTGATCGCGCATACCCTAGTAGGCAGGCGAAGATTGGTATGACAAAAGTAAACCTACTTTTCTGCGCGGCCAACTTCTGCAGCTGCATTCCAAACCACATGCTGATCACAGTAAGAACCTGGTCTTTGCGGTGGTGCCTTGAACTGCTTGATCATGTGACGTCTGAGCTCTTCTGGCCGAGGATACCTTGGCATTCCTGCGCCTCTGTATTCTTCCAGGGCGGCTACTATGTGAGCACGTTCTTCGTTTTCACTGCTACATAGGATTACGAGACCAAACTCTGAGAAAATTATAAACGAAAGAAAGGAAAGGGTGTGTACTATATTGAGCATTTGGATTAACGACGGCAAATAAGCATGTAATTACTCCTTCAGCTTACTGCTATTTTTCTCCCTTCTTTAGTTTTGTCCGCTGCCTTGTTATAGCTCAGTCGGTAGGGCGCCAAAGCACACAACAGGAGGTTTCGGATTAGAATATCAGCCGAACTATCAACCAGGGTCTTTGAATAACTAGTTATATAACCCTGGCTGTGCTCACAATCTTATCTCAGTTCAGGTGATTGCGTCATTGGTCGATGACGTTAAGTTGTCGGCCTTGTGTTCTACACGTTGCTGTACTAAATATTAGGGACTTTAAGATACGGTGACTACGGACTACGGACTACGGTTGGACGCGCGTTTTTCTTTGGCTGAAACACTGGGCTGAGTACACAACGAGTGGCGCGAAAATGCGAAGTTAAGACCGCAGACTACAGACAACAGACTACGAACGAAGAGCGAAGGTCAACTCTACACTAAACAGACACAAAATCTCTTTTAAAAAGATTCGAGATGCTCTGGTTTTGACTTGTAATCGTCGCACTGCAATTCAAAATGTAATTGCACGTGAGGCTTGCGTGCAAGCTTAATCAAATTTTCAGGGCTCGCTTTTCAAATTACTTCGCCGGCTTGCAAAACTACTTCAGAGGTAAATTTGGCATATTTTACTAAATTAATTACTCTTCAACTTGAAGGGAAGCCATTTTTGTGTAGAAAGAGCAAAGAGAAGAGTTCATATTACACGCTATATTCAAAGCATCAAATTTAATTTCATTCTGGAAAACAACGCGGCGGTCAAAATCAGTAAACAAAGTAAGCCGTACATTTTTTCGCTGTTCTGAGTTCACAAGCAATTGAAATTGTTCCAAATGCCTATTGGTTTGTAGTTCAAGCGTTACAGTACAAGAACACCTCAATTTTCTAACTTTAGACTACTATTTCATACCATCTTCAGTTCCTCGTACTGCACCACGCTGCACTACGTGAAATCCTTCCACTACGCACCGTCGTGAGCTTGCGACGGTGGGGACAACAGAACACATATGTCTCGTCCCAGTCCTAAAGTGCCTCCCGTCCGTAGTCCGTAGTCCGTAGTCACCGTATCTTAAAGTCCCTATTAAAAAAAGGGGGGGGGGGGGGGCGGGAATCTAAGAACCAATATCACTGTTCGAAAAGTTTAGCGGACATAGCCCCCGGTGTTCTAGACTGGTCTGTTAAAATTCAAGCATGGGTTGGATGGGTGGGGTAAGCTGATTTATTTTGCATATCCGTCCTGAGAAAACCGTCTTTGAATGACGTCCTTACTCTCATTGCAGGGATAATCGCACATCAGTGTGTGCAAAGAATCAACGGCCTTTTGGCTGACATCATAGTCCAATAGATCTGCATGAACAAGACAGTACAATCTTTCCCCAGCCCTATCTGCCAGGGCTCGACGCCACAGCAACTCTACCTGCAGTGGGAAATAAACAGATTTCATGGTTAATCAAGTGTTTTTTAAAACGCAAAATGATATCGCTTTTTTTTCTCGACGTAATGCTGTTTAAACAATTGCAAACTGGTCTTGAAATCGCAAATGAAAGACTAGGAAGAGAAAAATAAGTGCAGTTCGGCAAGGTTGACTGGAAAGGACTGCGACTTATAATAACAAAAACGTGGTTTATTACATCTGCTTTGTTTCGTGGAAGCCTTTACCTTAAAGCTCGCATAGTAGACAATGAGACGACAATATTTGAAAGTGCCCATTACAATATTTCACTGATACAATTTGACGTTTTAAAAAAGTGGCGGGCGATCAAAGTAGGGCAGCCCCAGTGATATCACCGAAAAAAAAAAGTGCTGTAGCTTACCTTCAGGGGAAAATTTTAAATTTAATGTTTTCTTAGAGTTTGAAATAACAGCAACAACACGTGGAGAAGTGGAGCTTATCATATTGTCCGACAAGACACCATCTCTTATGGGTGTTTCAAGTGCTTGTATGCATGTGCGAGGCCTGTTATTACTTACCTCCTCTGATGTTGTTTCAGAAGTGCAAATAAGAACTTCATCACTGTTTGGTAGACCGCCTTGAGCTCCATCTTCCATGTACAGGCCGAGCACAGCAGCAAAAATGTGTTCTGCGAAAATCCAATAACACCTTTTAATAGCAAAAGCGAATGATATGGAAATTCAACACTGTGGTCTTAGAGTTTACCTATAGAAGAACTCCAATCAAATAGCAGTAAATCGTTTTTTTTTTCCTGGCAATTTTTATATCTTGACAGTAGTATATTATAAATATGTACAAATATTTAAGTGTGAAAATGTGGCTAAGATGATAAAATACAACTGGAAATTAAATAAAGAGCGAAAACAAAACAAAAAATATATTAAACAGAAGAATGTTCCAAGATCTTTGAACTAGTGAAGACCGGCTGCAGCGCATGGTTGATCTTCCTCTCAAGATCGCAGAGCTCTTTATGTCGTCACCTACACCAACGCATTGTTGAACACAAGCATTCCGTCATCGGAAAACACCTAAGCCGAGACCAGCAAAATTTAAGACCAAATGGTCTCCTCGAGCAAAGAAATGCAAAGGGAAACTTGAGTGTCTAATCTATGAAATGCTCATTGTAAGTAAGAGACCTACGTTGAACACTCAAGCGAACTCCATTCGCGCCATACGTTTTGTTAATTAACATCCTTTTTTTTGTTTAATGAACATTCTGCTGTTTATATTTTGTGTTTGAGCTCTCCATTTGTATTTTATTGCATTACCAAAATTTTCACACTTAAATGTTTGTATGTGAATCCCAGTGTCAAACTTTTGCATACTTACAAGAATTCCGGAGCAGTTCATGTCATGTGTGGAAAGAGAACTGAATTAAAGTTACAGTGAAAGAAGTTAAACAACCAACCTTTGCCGGCCAGAATGAGATTAGGATTTCCCCTCTTCAAGTAGCCTGGGAAACGTCGTTTTACGTCTCTTCCTCCTGTGTGAAATTACATCCCATCTTAGCGTTTACTTTAACTTATAATTAAGAAAATTTTTTTGTTATCTCTGATGTATGATACTAGGAGCTCATCTTTACAGCTTTTATCAACGATACTTGCTAGAATTGGTGAATGGGAAAGGATAATAAACATAACAACTCACCAACTTGAGTTTGCTATGTTTCGAAATACGTCTACAGCAAATTAAATTGCGCGATTAAATGAACGCTTACAAAACTGGCGCCTAAAAGTTTATCTTTTCGAAATATATATTACAAAGCGATACCCCGTCGTAGAACACTTCTGTGAATCTTACTCGAGAAAAAAAACGGCTTCCACAGTAATGCCTTGACCCCTTCCAAAAATAAGGCTGGATTACACTTGGGGGATAAACATAAGCATAAACATAAGCATAAACATAAGAAAGTGTAGTGTGAACCGGAGTAACATAAGCATACGCATAAGCATAAGCATGAGAAAAAGGAAACTTTACCTTTTTCTAATGCTTGTACTTATCCTTATGCCGTGTAATCGCAAATGTGAACCGGACAACATAAGCATAAGCATAAGCATAAGGAAACAGCAGTATTTGATGTCAGCAGAAATTCAAGGGAAAATTGTTCCCAATCCTGCTCTGATTAACATTTCAAAATGGCGTCTTCTTCTTCAAACACGCTGGATTTTTATGAGAAACTGGTTGAGGCCGTCCGTACTAACTACCTGAACTACTTAAAATAAAATTATCGGTCCGCCAGTCGCATTTCGAGCATAAGATTGTGATAATCTCCTTGTTGGTTTCTCTTCGTGAAGATCGTAACAGGACCTCCGTCTTTTTTCAGGTTGTCTTTCGTTCCGCCGTCGACGTTTACGGAGCAGTATTAAACATCAAGTAAGGAGCACTTCTTCGTTTTCTTCTTCGTCCGCCATTTTTAAACTGCAACTCTTCTCATTCCCCCAGGATTATAAATCTGAAGCCGAATGTGCTTGCGTATGTCGCATTTCTTAATATGCTTATGTCATAAGTGTGAACATGCTTATGCTTATGTTTATGCTTATGCTTATGTCACAAGTGTGAACCAGCCTATACCGAGTGTAATCAATGTCCCTCAAGGAAATTCGTCAGTTTTTGTAAGATGGAGGTATAAAATTACTGGTAACTTGAATGTTTTTTCGAACGTTGCTACGAAATTTAAGTATGAGACCAGCCAGTATTCGTCACACAAGTATGAATCTTTGTCAAATGATGAATTGCTTTTCTTTGTTCTGTCTCTCAAGCCCATGTCGAAAGTAATCCGTTCTGTCGTAACATTGCAATTTTCAAATATCACGATACTGTCACGGAATTAACGTTAATCTTCAATTAAAGAAAATAATAAATACCGCGGTCCGCCAAATAAGCCAGAAACACGCCCATTTCTTCCATGCTTAAATAAGTGCCTCCGCTGGTTTCATCCAAAACATTCTCTTCAGACGCACTTGAATCCAACTCTTCATGTTCCCTTTCTTCTGTCGAACTACTACACAAAAAAGAAAAGACGTTGTCAATGTATCGAAACGTCAGAACAGATGGCACAAGTGGTACATTCTCTCTTGATTCCAGTAACACTTATCGAGAGAGCTTTTCACAGAGCTCTACGAAAGCATAAAACATATATTTTTATGTGTTTCCTGAGCCAGGTACTTTGTTTTTGAAGACAAAATTGTTTCTAATATAATGAAGAATAGGAGCGATTGGGTGAGTCTATATATTTATTAACTTAGGATCAAGACAATGATAAATGTATTTTCCTTAAACATTACACAGGAGTACCTTTTGTCATCATCGTCAGAATCTTCAGAAGGTTGCAAGGACTCTGTTCCTGCAATCTCGTCCACAATGCTACGGAACATAGGGTTTTTCTTCGCTTCTTCGTACAGCTTATCAAGAAGATCGTCCTGAGTATTGTTTTGAACACACCAGATCACAAGTTCAGCTTCCTTGCTGTCCCAATTGGCGACCAGAGCAGCCACTGCAAGACGTTCAGGTTCTGGGTAACCTAGCTTCTCAACATTACTGAGAAGAGCCTCGTATTTGTCTGCAACCTCAAGTTGTTTGTTAGCTCCACCATAATCATCTACCTCATGATTGCCTCGGGGCGACATTTGGTCAGAAGCGCTATCGCTGTACTCATCATGGTGAATTCCTAACGCAATCCCAGCTTCACGAAGCACCTCTTGTAATCTAGATTGGTGAATGTCAGGTACAACCTTTTGAAGAAGTAAGTACACCTGCATGTTTCCATGATTCATAGCCGCACTGTGTTTCATAGCAGCGAGTTCCTTGCGTAAGAAGAGTAGTTGTTGTGTTGTGAAATAGTTCAGCTCGGGATACTTCATTCTCTGCGAGTTAATGTGCTCTTTACAAGCTTGGTAGCGTCGTTCAAATTCATTACTTTGAGTCTGGATGTCATTTATGATGTTTCGTCCCATTGTAGTTTTGCATTCATACTTTTTGTTGCAGTCGAGATGAGAAACGTCCCCAATCTCACGGAGGTTCACATATGCCTGGCCAAGGTGAATAACTCCTTGCAAAATCTAGAAAAAATGTTGATAATAAAATATGATAGCAAATGAATAGACGGATGTTCGATCGCCATCATTTCAATACCAGTTTTAGAGCTGGATTTTAGATTTCCAGCAAAAACTTAAGACTGAAATATTTTTGCTGTGTTTCCAAACCAGTGGATAAAACCATCGAAGGTGTAATACAACTGACGTAAGCTTTTCCATGAGTGTTGATTTTCTTTGGTTTGGTTTAAATGATTTATATGTTGTATCTTTTAGGGGTAATATTGTGTTATCTGAAAAATTTAGTATGGTAGGGATTCATTCGCAATTGCTGCTCAACTTCATTAAATTTTGTGCCAGATGACAAACCGGAACTGCACAATGGCTGACAAGTTTGGGTGTAAGCTTAAGACTTTTTTTCTTAAACTTTCAACAATCAATAGTTTTAATTTTTAGAGTACTCAAATTATCCTTTTTGGATATCAGTGTTGTACGGAACCCTTTAATCGATGGGAAATGGCGCGGTATCAGGTCAACGCTTAGAGTGTTAACCCTCGGGCGTACAAGGGGGAGGGGATGCCTCCCCTCCAATAAGGTTTTCCTGGAATTTTTCCGAGACGAATTGTCATCTAGACCTGCCGTTTTCAGTAGCTATGCGCATACCCCTAAGACACATTCTGACACAAGGTTGGTGAGAATCGGTTTCTATGGTTACGAGATATGACGTCATAAGTAGCAGGTGATCAAGCCATTTTTGAAGAAAAATTTGTTTTTTACCCTTTTTAGGTGGAAAATGCAAAAATGTCAACAAAAAGCAGCAAAATGTTTGATTATGCCATATTCTACATATCCAGCATAAAAAATTCTCCAATTCTTAGCGTTTTTTGACAATTTCTAATTTTCGGTAAAATCAAAGATGGCGCCCAATATGGCAGCCATTTTGAATGACGTCACAGGCCCCCAGCAGCGCGGCAACCCATAATATGTACCTCATCTTGTAGAGCACATCACAGGCTTTCTACTAAAGGTGAAATCTTCTCAAAATATTGCAACATGACGAAAACCCAAAGGGGGGGTCCATCAACCCCCCCTTGTACCACGGTGGGGGTGTGACTTTGCTTGTACGTCCAAGGGTTAAAATCAAATATTATCTAAGCTAGAATTATCTTGATTAATGAGTTTATGATCGGCGCCTAGCGTATATACTGCGGGCTGGTCCCTTTTCGGGTTAAAAATGAATTTAAGCTACACCAGAAGATGAGAATTATTTTGGTACCTTTTGAGGATTCTTTTAAAATTTTCAGACGAGCACTCCGTCACTTTTGTATGGGTGTTCCCCCGGGGATTGAAGCTAAAGTGCAATCTTACCTGGCCAAATTTCTCCACATCCTCCTGTCCCGATGACTGTCTACCGGAAATAAGGGCCAACTTACTTTGCAGCTCTTGAAGTTTTTCAAGACTGTACTCCCTAAAGGTGTCTTCTCCATTCCCAGCAGAGGGAAGCCGTAAATTGATAACCGAATCAACAGTTTTCTTGTCATAGGGCTGGGTTGTTGTTCTGGTGTCTAGCTTGCCAACGCAATAAACACCTCTTTCATTTATGGCTTGAGCCAATTTAAGAGAGGACATGGCATGTGCATCCTTAACACCTTTAAGCCACTCAAGGTGGCTGCTGATACCCTCCTACAGGAAGAAAAAATATTAAACCCGTTTCCACAAGAAGCTGAAAGAACTTGCGTTATTCGTTTTAGTGCTATACAAAATGCTAGATAGTGTAGAATAAAATAATTTCGCGAATGGCAGACAGTATTTACAAGTTTTGAACAGTATTGGCAACTTATATCACCTAATCATCATATTGTAACCTTTCACTTTTCTTTATTGATATAGTCCACAGCAGAGGTACACTTAGCAAATGATATACAAAAACTTAAGGCAGTTACCGTGAGTGATAATTAAAGACTGTATAATTTCCACATAGAACAGTAAACGACACTTTACCAGTTTCTTAGCAAGGTTTTCGTTTTCTTCGATCTCTTCCCACACAGTTTTGCAAATGTCCATCAGCTGACTAAAACCAACGCCTTTATTCAGATCAAAAATGAACGGAGCAAACCCAAGGGCAGTGGTGTGCAACCAGGACACACGGTCCGTTTCAATGTCGCTTTCTCCGGCAGACATCATGGCAAGGTCCACAAGTGTTTTGACCTCTTCCCTCCCTGAGTATACAGAACAAAATAAACTTTAAGACATACACTTAGTTGACTATGGGTTCAGTGTATGTCGGGAAAGCAGGATCTTTTCCTCCTGATACTGATTTATGAGTCTAATGCGAACACAGATAAATACTTTTCGCATAGTTTTGCATCGTGTAGTAAGTTATCTAGTTAGGTAGGCTACAATATCTAGTTTTTCATCACACAAGGCGAAAAAAAAGACTCAGTAGCATATCGATACAAACAATTGTACCTCTTAATATTTATTTCACTGTACGGTTGAAGGACTTTGAAAAGACATTCTAATAAACAATCTAGTATGGAAGGCAAAGATATCATAAAATGCGAGATGGGATTAAACTAAACTAAAACTGCATGTAAAGAATAAGTAAATAACTATAAACACACCATACCTATTACTTCTTCTCGAAGCCAGAAGATGTAGTCTTTGCAGCCAATGACAGTCTTCAAGCATTCAATCTGCGGTAGTGTCAGCTGTGCAAGAGCGCTTCCTCTTTCCAACACATCATCATCGATACTACCAAGCGATCGCCGGTGAAATGTGCTGCTCATCTAATAAAAACATCAAGACATTTTTTTCTGATTAGAATGATTTCACCACACCCGATTCTTAGGGTGCGTTTCTTTGGGAAAATCCGAAAACGGATTTGTGATCCCAGATCATATGGATTCTTCGACACCAAAGAAACGCAAAATCCGAAAAAGGATTATTTTGTCATGACAAGACAGGCTGGAGGCACGCAATATATATGTCAGAACGATATTTCTCTCGTACTGCCCTAGAATTCAACTAGAATAGAATACAAACAATTTATAAACAAGGACAGTATCTACAGTAGTTCAAGTGAACTCGCTATTTGCGTTCACAGTTAGCAAAATCTGGTCCCTGAATTACAGAAATGGTACACAAATGAAGTTATCCTGACGTGTCAATGCTTCTGCCTGTACTTTTGGAGAAAACTTTTCAAATATACGGAACGGAATAATCATCTGAAGTTTCTTTTTCACGATCGAATGTTTTGTCACGCAAGATCGAGAGAAAATATGGCGAGACCAGTAAATTTGCATGGAAGACCGCTTAACAGATGTACTATTTTCGGATCCGTCCCCCAAAGAAACGCACGGATCATGAATCCTAAAAATCTGGATTCAGATTTGATCTGATGTATCCACTCGGAGTGTGGATTCTTCAGATCACTAATCCGTGATTAATCCATTTTCGGATTTAGGTAAAGAAACGCAAAATCCGTTTTTGGATACAAGAATCCGGATTTGGATTTTCCCAAAGAAACGCACCCTTATATGCTAATAAGAATCGTTAAATGCTAAAGCGAAGAACAATAAGAAGGCACACACTAAAGTTAAACCATTGTGTCCATGCTGGTGTCTGATAGCAGACAACGGTACAAAGAAATGTGATTAAGTCTTTTTTATAAGGAGATAATCTTTCTAATTCTTACAGGATCTGGACTTGTACCCCGCATTGTAAAAACATACGTTTACTATTCAATATCGGAAATGATCTGCGGACACGTAGCAAATTAAACATCCTCAAACAAGAACAAATTTCTTTTCAGAAATTAAACTGGGCTTATCATTTCAAAATTTCCGTACGTTAATAGGCAGTTCCATAAAAAAGCTGTATTTTGTAACAAGGATATTGGCTTAGTGGCCAAACCCCTTCCTAGTTTTGAAATGAAATTTGTTTCTGTGTGGGCACGTTTTGCCGTATGGTCAGTGATTCAATGACAGTGTTCTTCTTCTAATAGCTGGCGACATTAGGACTTTAAAGAAGGAAGATCGCTTCCTTTCAAAACACATTTCTTTGCTGCTGTTGTCCTTTAGTTGTGCAAACTATTCAGTTATTTCTACAAACCAGGATTAGGATTCACAAAGCTTGCTAAGAGGGTACAAGTGTTGCCAAGGATTAAAAATAATGATCGAGATCCATAGACAACATTTGCAACAAATATCTATTGAAAAACATATTCACCTGATCACGAAGGTTTTCAAGTACTTGGAAGTCTCCTTCAAGGCCCATGGCTTCTTGGAAATCCAGTATCGTTTCGGCAGCATCCGAACATTCTGTTAGCTTCTGGCATTGCCTTATCTGATCAACACGACGATGGAGAACAGCGGCAATATCTTCTTCATCAGGAAAGCATGTCAATGCTGTTTGGATCTCGACATCCAGAGATTTTGGATCCTCTCGAAACCTGTCAAATCGTTTGTCTACCTCTTCAAGGCTTATTTCTTCCCTGACAATTCTCTCCCACAGGTCTCGCCATCTCCGGTGACTAGGCAACCACACAAGCTCTTGCACCATGTCTATTGTTAGTCTCTTACTCAAACCTGGATCATCTTTGCAAAGTTCAGCTGCTTTCTGAAGGCATTTGTGCCAAAAATCGCGAAAAAGGGAGCTGAATCGGACATGATGAAGCGATTGCATCATCCTCTTGTTTTTTGCAGACAAGCCAAAGAACTTTACCATCGGCTCGTCTCTAGAGATGCGCTTGTGGCACAGTTCAAGCATTTCGCAAAAGGAGGGGTCCTTGCCCAGCTTTCCTTTTATTTCGTCAAAGTCAACATCCACTATAAAGTTAAAACACAATGAATTGAAACATAGGTAACGTTATGTTTGCTGTTATTTATGCAAAGCACTAATGACGTTATGTTACTTATACTCCTACTTCTAACACAAAAGGATGGAGAAAACACAATTTCAGACGGTCGAATTGCCCACAGAAAGGGAGGAAACTAGCTCAAAGACCAACTAGCCACCAGATCTTTGCACAGCAACTTCGGCAACTACTGCCACTCTCGCGTGGGCCTTTGCAGTCACAATAAACACTCACTAGCTTGGATACCTAAAGGCGCAGAATCGTACATGGTCTCGCAAAAACAGAGAACTCAGGTTTCTTAACTCACCAGACTTGACCATTGAGCACATTTCGACGAACGAGTTAACTGCCTCTCTCTCCTTCGCAAACGCTTCCAGCTCATCAATTCGCATGTCAAGAAACAACTCCACAGAACTTATTTCTCGCTGGTTCTTATCACATTTAGTAGTTTCGTCATTTTCAGAGGATTCGGCATTCCCATCAACTTCAGACACCAAAGAGTACAAGCTCAGGAAACTTGCACGGTTCTCCTGAAGAATTCTAAGCGTATGCATGTCAATCTCGGCGTTCCTCAGACGCAAGCCTACACGTTCCAGGAGTGAGGACGCAGACACCAGGAGATTCAAGCCGCATTCAGGCAAAGTTGCTCCTCGCTGACCTTGTGAGCCTAAAGATAAATATATATTTTTTAAAAAAGTGTAAAATTCTTTTAGCAATGCAAGTGAGTTGTACATGTTGGTAACACCCAAGGTGGCCCCCTGTATCAACCACATCCTCTTCAAACAGTGGAATTATTTGCAATAGGTATGTATGGCTGTTTAGTTACTCTTGTGTTTTGTATAGTGTATAAAAAATAAATAATTTTCCCAAAATAGGACAATCAGTAGCACTTTCATCTTTTAACCGCCTAAGTCAAGACGCTTTAACCAACCTAATTCAAGACAACATTTTTTTCATTTCTGGCCATTTATCAGCCCCCAGGAAAAACTATTCAGTGTCGTATATTCTTTTACTAGTTAGAACGAATAATTTATGGTTGTCTCGTGTGAAGTTTGAGACGTTAGTAATGAAAAAATAAGCTACAACCATGTAATCATCAAGTGTGAATTAATTAAAATTTCTCATTTGCATAATTATGACCACAGAGTTATCTTTTCAATTTTTCATTCTCAGAAACCTTCTATGCCAATTTTGATAACATTATTGTAATCTTTACACGTATTTCAGTAGATCATTACCATCAGACGTTGTTTTAGACAATTATGCTGTATGTTTCCACACCAAAGAAGTATCGCTGGCGGCGGCCATTTTAAATAATTAACCCCACTACTTTTACCACCTTCTTCTGGCTAACACAGAGCATATCCCGATTGCCTCCAATCTTCAAAGTGTTCTTCTTGATGTCTAGTATTAACGTGCCCAGTTTGATGCTTTTATCATAAAGTGCAGTACTCACCCCTTATTTGACACTTATCTGCCGGACTACATGAAGTGTTGAAAGATAAACTTGGGTCATTTGAGCCGGTGTAAACACTGTACGAATTTACCAAGGTTTCTTAACTTGACCCAGGTAAATGCTTACCTCGGTAAATGCTCAAGTGTAAACACAGCAATAAATTCCATCATCAGTTATGAAAGTAAACGTTACAATTTGAATGCTTATATACTTATATATGAAGGGTGTGATAGGTGTTCCCCTTATCCTTCCACTCAAAAATTAACATGCTTTGTAAACTGTCATTTTATTTCTAGAATTTACTTTAATTTGCTGTTTTTTTGTCATTCTAATCTTGTAAAAAAAATGGTTTTTGACCCTATCAGTCAAACTTGCAAATCCACAAGGCAACAACAGTTCAAAGACTGACGTTGGTAGGTTAGGAGGCGGTGATAATGTGCCTATTCAAACTCTATCTTAAATGGAAGAAGGAAGAGATAATTATACGAGGTGGCCGTCAATTATTCTATTAGCCGGGGCACTTCTCTGGAACTTTTGTTTGGTCCAGCAGGTTGAAAAGGTAATAATCCGGCTTTAGTTGAGTTTAGGGGTATTGGCCTATTTGCTTCTGCTCAGTTGGCTGTCAACGTAATTATGATTAAGGGCAGTGTACAGTGCAACCGTTGGTTGATATGTTTTACTTCAGAGTTCGTGTGTTATTTAAAAGCGCAGTAATTGTATTGCTATTGCTTACAAGTCTCTTTCTTCATTTACGTACCAAAGAACTTAAAGTATTGAGCCATCGGCTTCCACGAAAGAATGTGCTGCAAAATTTCGTCCTGTGAAGGTTCTTTGCCGTCACTTCCTTTAGGCCAACACCGCTTCAACAAGAGAGCAAACAGTTTGCCAACACCAGAAGTCTGCCAGTCACTCGATGAGCCTAGTTTTGAACGTAAGGATGTCATGTGTTCCTCTTTTATTTCCAACTAAAAGAAACACACAAATTCAAACTTACCATTAAACTGACGATAGGGCAAATAAAGAAAAACTTCCATTTTCAAGATAATGGTAAAGAAAATTCTTATACGAGCTAAGAGGTCAGTCAGGCTGGCGCTTAAATCAATGATCTAATGGGTAGATAAGCCAGTGTGGGTACTCCCTGTAATGAATGCCAGCTAGTCCATCATAAGGTCATTTTCAGTATTTCCCCCCGTACCAATGCGTGGGAGGCAGACAATGTGGAGTAACGTATCTTGCCTAAGGAACGGATCCAAACGGATCCAAAACTGGACCTGCAAAGCAGCAGGTCCAGTTTGGATCCGTTCCGGACCGGTTCCAGAATAGTCCCTTGTAAACAGAGGGTCTATCCTGTCCGAAAATCGGACTGGATCCATTTGGAACCGGTCCCGTGAAAACATAGCTGAAGAAAATGATGCACGCTTCACGGGTGAGGTTTAGAAAAACTGCTAGTGGACGCACGAGCGGAACGAGCGTTAAGCAGGTTTCCTAGACCTCAAAAGTGCATTATTTTTTTAGAGAACATAGGAAAACCATCTTCTATTTGGTTTAGAAGATAGCATCAAAACCAAACCTTATTCATTCACTTGAGCTACCGAATGCACAAGTGAAAATGTTGACAGGACTTGGACTTATGGAACAAGGGCAAGTGCGACAACGTAACGCTAAGTGCCATGAGATACATATTTCACCAAAGTCAGGAACTTAATTAAACAAGAGCAACTGCGTCTGACGGTATCACTTGATTGCTGAACGCCTCATTTGTCATCAGTGGGGAGGAAAGAGATTTTTCGGCAACATTCCTAGTCGCAAAGTTTACTAGCCTAGGTCGCGGTAAAGTTGATTTTGAACAAATGACAAAGCACGTTGTTGCCGATAATTCTTTCCTGGATACAGACTACAATCAGTAATGGTCGGGTTGGACGAGAACGAAAGTAGAGAAAAGTTCCTGAGAAGAGAGATAATGATAGTTCACGAGAGTCAAAGGCCAAACGAGAGCGAGTATGTTACAACCTCAAACGACTTCAATTAAATTTGGACAGATTCAAACTGTTGGAGAGCATGCGTGAGTTTCAAGCCAAAACGAGAGCGAGGTGATTTGAACTCTTGGTGACTATTCCATCCCGTTCTCGTTTAGTCGGGATGTAAAACTTTCATGTGAAAACTGGATCTTATCAGGGGGAACAAGCACTGTTAAAGCCTCGAAAACGTTTTCACCACATACCTCCACGAGATTTTCTACAGCTTCAAATGCAGCAGACATAAGGCATTCCGCGATTTCTTGATGGTAGTTCCGGAGATCCAGTTCGCAATACAACTCCATGACATGCCTCTGGCTTACCTGGTTTTGACGTGAATTCAAGATGAAAGAATTACATGTAAAATCCTTAATACAAATAAATAAATAAATACATAAGTTACTTAATCAATTTATTTATTATTAAACATGGACAAATTTTCACTTGGTTTTAATGATCATTTAGTGGGGTAAATACATCATTTCCACGATAGCTTCAATTCACTACAAGTACTAGACTACTGTTTTCTGATTTACATGGCTACTGAAAAATCGAATGAATTCTGGCATAGTTGTAGTAAAGTGACGTCACCGTCAGCGAACACGTACCTGATGTATACGACCTTTCAGGGCCTTTCTTACTTCACTTTCCCAAAATAGTTGAAATTCTTCATCGTCAATCTTCACAGACAGCAAGTTAGACCACACCTTTGCATGATTAAAAAGATACCTTATTCTCACTAAATTTCGCAAGTATTAAGTATCAAGAGCCATATTTCGCGAGTGCTTTTGAGAGAAAATTGGAGTTGGAGCGTATTAAATTTCGCGATTTTTTTCTATTTTTCAACATGCAGCTTTGACCTCAGACAAGAGAGGATAAAGGGGTACATCCTCTCTTGCCTCAGAACTGCAACAACATAATATGATCGTCATCGTAAACAATAGCAAACAAAACAAGCTAAACATAACAAAGCATAAGGTTTGACGACTGCACAAGCAAAGGACAGTTCGGACAGCGAGAGTGATGCAGTGGAAGATAACTGCTGCACAAAATCAAACAAAGAAACTCCTAAACGTGAAGCTGAGACATGTTGGAGTAACAGCATATATAGTCTTAAACATATAGCATATATAGTATTAAATTTTGCGTTTTTAATCTTCGCGTGTCCTATATTTCGCGAGTATTAAATTTAGCGATTTTTTCAAAATCGCGACGTTTTGTACTCGCGAAACTAAGTGAGAATAATGTATATAATAGCACATATTGTTTTTTCTAGTGAATTACCTACATTTGGAAATTCCGAGCAAATTTTGAGGAAGTGGTTTCATATCCGTCTCGACTGCGTGGGTATAACCCCCAACTGATGTGCAGATGTTTAGCTAATAATAGACCACTAACTCGACTTGGTGAAGACTGCGACTAACTACTTTCTACTTGAGCGATGAACTAACTAAGCTTACGATGTGATGACTGTCTGGTCGACTTATTGGCGGACTAGAGCGTGACTTGTACGGTAGACTGACTGACTAACATTCACTCCTTAACATGTACGATAAATGGTTGTCAGCCTTACGAAGTGCAAAACAAGCTGTTTAACTAATTAGATATCTGCAGGCTACCAGATTAACCGATTAACTGACTAAATCGCTGACTTGCAGCTTTTAGGCAAGCAGAGTGAATGACTTACTGACTGTCTAAAATGACCAACAAAATAACTGAAGGATGAGGCTACTAAGTCATTGATTGACAACTAGCCGATTCAGGCTGAAAGTAACTGTAATAAACTTCTAACGTGTTTAAAGCAGTGTTAAACTGGAATAACAATATTCTGCATACCTGAAATTCTTCGTGCCGCCAATCTTCCGATTCACAGAACAGGTTTCCACTGAAATTGTGCTCCAAACAACAACGTAAAGATTCAAATGCTTCTTCAAATAATTCATGGCACCTTTTGACTTTATTTTGTGTCTCTTTGGAAGGCTGTGAAACAGACAGTTTCATGGAAGAACTGAGCTTGGCAAACAAGAGGCTTTTACCTAGAAGCTGGAAAATAGCGCTGAGAACCACGCTTCTTTTTCGGATGGCTAATCCATGTGCTGTGAGCAAATGGTGTGTGAGCTGCGAGGCCGCCTGAGCCAAGGACATCATTGCCTCGTACTCAGACCCATTCACCCTTGAAGAAAAAGATATTTGCATGCTTGGTCAAGAAAGTAACTACCTTTGTCATAATTTCTCTTTAAGTGAAGTGACAGGAGAAATAAACGGTGTGTTTTTATCATGCATCACTGCTGCAAGACCTTTGAACGTAGCGTACAGATTTTGCCCACCGATGAAAATTTTCTTTTCATACTATCTGGAATGGTATCATTATGTTATCTGGGCATCTACAACCGCAAAATGGAATAGGACAGGATAGTATAGGATAACCATTATTTAATGGCGATAGTTGTTTTAAAAAGCTTTAAGCTTATGGTGTCGTGTATAACAGTGAGTTTTAAAAGAAATAAATAACAAAATCAAAATCTCTAAAATTTACACATGTATACAAAATGTAAAATATACATACAGATAAATGAGGAACAAGGAAATGTATATATTTTAAGTATATAAACGAAATCGCTTGTCTAAGAAGTAAGGTTGAGGCGGAAAGAACGTCAACTTAAAGTCTTCAAAGCAGTCCCCAGAATGTAAGCGTTGTTTTAAATCTGTGAAATTCAACCATCCAGCTTCTTGCTCGTTGTAGTAAACAGTACTGATTCCACAGAACAGAGCCTCGGTATTCGAGTGAGTCTTTCGCATATCTGGTTTCAAATTTGGGTACATGTATTAGTGAGCTTTCTTATCCCTATAGCAAATCACCTGTCATATTCCTCGAGGTCGTGGTACATGTCTTTCATGCATTGTTCAAGAGAAGCCCACTAACGAGAAGAAAAGAACAAACAGACAGACAAGAAAAAATAAGAACAGCAAAAACGGAATCGAAGTTTCAGATTGAAAACTTCTATAACCTAGCCATAAACTAGCTGCCTGGCGCAAATGGCAAAGAGATGGGAGTCTGGTGTTTGGTTTGCATTACTACGTTTC
The DNA here is from genome assembly GCA_964030785.1 of Siderastrea siderea. Classification (NCBI taxonomy): domain Eukaryota; kingdom Metazoa; phylum Cnidaria; class Anthozoa; order Scleractinia; family Rhizangiidae; genus Siderastrea; species Siderastrea siderea. Next base: position 36,168,454 of record OZ034966.1, on the reverse strand, counting down.
TACATCTTTACCTTTAAAAAATATTACTTTTCTGATCGAGAGTTGGAGGTGAGCCAGCCCGCCTGCGGCTAAATTAAGAAGCTGTCGAGTGAAAAGATGGCTAGATCAAAGAAAATGAATAGGGTGATTTTACTTTCGCCAATCCGTTATTTTGGTGTATTATTTTCAGTTTTATGTAGCTTTATGGTCTGATAAACCAGTATGTGTTATGTAGAAAGAGAAATATGGATCTTCTGGTGAGCCATTTTGCTCTGAAGCGAGATTTAATTACGAGAAAGTGTTGGCCCGGCAATCGTGATTACATGGTAAATTTTCAGCCCGTCTAGCCGGGATCCCGGCATCGCGATGGTGGGATTCCAGCTAGCCGGCCTGAGATTTTTCCATGTAATCGCTAAGTTGATTTTTAGTGTGTTTAACAGACGTGCCGAGATCCCGGCAAACCGTGCCAGCCCGCCTCATTAATAGGCCCCTAAGAAGCAAAAATGTTGCATTCGCACCATTCTTCCACCGGCATTTTTTTTGGCGAGTTCCATTGCAATTGTTTTCAGTCGACATTCTCCTGCTTACGTGTTTATATTTTATGAGCCAATCAATGTACCGTAAGATAGAGGATGAACCTCACGTGGTTCCACATGTTGTCACTTAAATTCAAGTACCGTTTAAGCGCGGGCGACACTAGGAATTGCCAGTCCAGTTGGATGGAAAGCATTAATCATGTCCATCACAGCCAGCGGTCAACCCTAGCGCAGTCAGTTATAATAACTTAGTCGTGTTACCGTAAATGAGTTTTCCTGTTCCCATGCACGTACACAATGCAACTACCGGCTTTATCACTTAAGAAAAAAAAACACAAGAATAATAACGGCTTATGTTTTCCCCCTGGGATCTATGCAATGAAACTTAAGACCATGCCTCGTCATAACCCCAGGAAGATTTACAGCTGGATTACACTTGATATGTTTTGCACCGCCCTTCCTTCAAAACTCGTTCAGTATAGATCATACAACAGGTTACCTCTTCGTCAGTCAAATATGGTGTAGCTCTTTCTTCCACAGCCCGCGTAATTGTCCAGCAGACTTCGTACAACGAGAAAACCTTCCTTTGCAGTATCTTGGCGATGTCTCGTATGGGGAGGGCCAACAAGAACGTTCTCTTAAATAGAGGATCGACATCAAACATCGGAGTGAGCTGGCGAAGCAGATGTACGGGAGTGCTTGTGCTAAAAGTATAAAAAAATGACTTCAAATGTAATTTATAAAACAAGAAAACCTGTGGCTTATCAAAACAGGCTCTTAAAAGCAGAGGCCACTTAGGTGAGCCACTAGGTACATGAGCTAAAGGAGTGAATTGGTGGAGCAGATTTACAGGGTTGCTGGTGCTAAAATTATAAAATACTGACTGTAAAACAAGAAAACCTGTGGCTTATCAAAGACGAGCCCTTACAAGCAGAAGCCACTAGGTGAGCCGCTAAGTTATAGAATTAAACCTCTGAACTCTCCTACAGCCTTCACATTTTCAGCATTTTACAATACAGTAAGAAATGCCATGCGTTTTATTAAATTGCGTTACCTGTATATTTACGTAACTACTTGTCCAAAGGTGATCCCCAACTAAATGCTCAGGGTTAAAAGTTTTTCCTTACAAAATTGCATTTGGTTGAAGTACTAAGCTTGTTTTTATCGCTAAATATTTTGATGGGACAAAATATACCCAGTGTCGATTCTAGCGTTTTCTTCTCTCGTTATATGAGCTAGATTTCAAATGCGTGAATTGAAATAATTTGACTCAGTTAAAGACAGACTTTTCATAACCAAACAAGAAAAGCCCCAGGGGCATTAGAACCTGCGTTGTTGTCCATCCCCAAGGTTGCAAAATATATTACGGTCACTCCAGATACGAGCCCTAACCTGTGTAGCGAAAGACGTGACGAGCATTTGTTTGGCCGAGCAAAAACCGGAGGTCTGGGGCAAGTGACTACCAAAAAAAACGGGTATTACTAGACCCCGTCCTGACTCCGGCTTCGGGGTAGACTGCAGCAACAGATGGATTGAAATCCGGGTCGACCAAACTGGCAATGAAGCAGACAGTTAGCCGATTTTGACATAAACGGCCAAGTGGCAATCTAGCCGAACGAAAGAGAAGAAATGGAAACAAAACCAGAAATTTCGACTTTCGGTAAGGTCAGACAAATATAAGGTAAACAAGAAACAGCATTTTTGCAACAGGAGTTGACGATTTATTCCCCATGGAATCTTGTCTTGAGGACTAGCGTCACGTACACCACATTTAACGACTTCAGTGAAAGTATTTTTCAGAAAAAGTACTAGGGGAAAATAATGTGGAGATCCGCTTTTAGGCTCGGCTACATCTATACATTAAATTCATTATCGTGAGTGTAATTTACTCTGGGAATACCCAGAAAAGGCTTTAAAATCCTCAGGCAGTCCAAGGCTCAAAATGTATTGCTCTTTTCTCAGTTGCTGACATTTGAGGAAAATGTTATATTCCGTCCCGGAACAACTAATTCGTTCTTTTGAGCAGCTTTGAGCCATTCAATGTCCAGTTCATTTGAATCGAGACTTCGAAAGCTTTCCCATTGGAAATGTTAATTAAATGTTAATTTACGATTGGAGCTTAATGATATAACCAGGCAGATCCAAAGTTATCACAGCACGAGTACCTCAGTGCGATTCGAGGCGACTATTCTGGGATACCGTGGCGTCAAGTGCTTTACGTATTCAAGTCCAGAATACGCTCCTAGGCCATAAGAGAATATATCTTTCAGACTGACCTGGAAATCGCAGCTCTACTTCGAACACTTTGGAAATCCAGGCCTTCCGTTCCCCACCATGAATTATCTTTTACTGAACTGGGTGCTGACGTGAGTGAACCAGAGAACGGTTTAGATGATCCCAAAAGGAAATGAAGCAAAGGAACTGCGAATAACCAGGCAGAGACACCAGAGCGATGGGTGATGACAAATTCACAAAGGCGAAACAAGCCGTCTGCCAATTTGCTTGAAAAGAAATTTTTCAAAATTAAAACAACAGCATACCTGGTACTTGTAAACAATACACATTGAATAAAAGAGAAATGTCAAGCAAAATTCAGTAACAAAATCTGGTCAAAATGATGTCTCGTCCTTTCCAACTATCAGTAAGTCAGTTGGTCCATTCGCGATCTTCACTTCGTCAAATTGTAAAAGACTAAGATACTCATAGAAAAAACAATGTTTGCCTTACCACCATTTTCACTACTGCGCGACTTTTCTTTTCAAAACACCATACCTTATATGGGAAGTGTGTGATGTTACCGCAATTGAATTGAGCTCGAAGGAATAAGGATGGCGCCAAATTATCCCGTAAATTTGCGCTGGTGAGTCATATATTGCCTAGTAAGAGGCTTTAGAGTCGTTGATGTTGCAAGAATACTTCACGTTTGGCAGATATTTGTAAAGAAATTTCGACATTTCTTCAGAATTAAATACCTGCTCGGTGGATTATCTTATGCGGCGGATGGTAAGCGTGCGCTTAATCTCGTGAATAAGCTAAACCGAAGTGTGAAGCCTGATAATATTAGACTTTCTGACCTGAAAATAGCACACAACATGTTATTCACCACGAGAATAATCTGGCAGTATCCCAAAGTGTACGAGGACGAAATTCGGGAGTGGATACAGTATGCAACGGGAAAACGAATCATGATCGGCGTGCGATCAACCGATTCGTGAAGAAAATGGGTTTTACAAGAAGAAAGGTACGTATGACTTGTTGCATTTTTTTGGAAGGAACACTGCTAATTCTAATCACCCATCACCTCCGGAATGAATTGAAAAAACAAAATAAAGCATAAGCTTATAATGCGCTTGTAACGTTTGTTGTTCTACGTTTCGAGAATGTAAACATATAACGCTGTGACATGATAGGGAAATTGTTATTTCTACAAGCAGGAACGGGGAATCGAGGAAAATATTTAAGCTTACTTTCAAGTTTACTTCTTCGTTATAACTCAAGACGATTGCCAAAGAACGAGATGAGGGAAACAGGGCGATCTATTGTCGTAGGATCGCTGAATTTCACTGAGAACAGTTGTTATCTATAGATGAGTCTGAGAAGTTCTGATTCATCTATAAATAGCAACTGTTCTCGGTGAAATTTAGCGATGACCTACGACGATACATCGCCATGTTTCGCTTATCACGTTCTTTGGTAATCACAGTGAGCTATAACGAAGAAGTAAACATGAAACTGTGCTTAAATATTTTCCTTGATATTTCCCCGTTCCCGCTTTTATAAATAACGATTTTTCAGATTTTTCTTGCTGTCATGTCACAGCGTTAACATTCACGTAGAACAATAAACGTTATAAAGCTCTTATGCTTTGTTTTTCATTCCATTCCTTGGGTGATAGGTGACTAGAATTAGCAGTGTTTCTTGCAAAAACAATCCAACAAGTCATACGTACGTTTCTTCAGCTTTCTTCTTGTCAAACCCATTTTCTTCACGAATCGGTTGATCGCACGCCGATCATGATTCGTTTTACCGTTGCATACTCTATCCACTCCTGAATTTCGTCCTCGTACACTTCGGGATATTGCCAGATTATACTCGTGGTGAATAACATGTCGTGTGCTGTTTTCAGGTCAGAAAAGCTAGAATTTTTACTTCACACTTCGGTTTAGCTTATTCACGAAGCTTACCATCCGCCGCATAGGATAATCCACCGAGCGGGTATTTGATTCTGAAGAAATGTCGAAATTTCCTTACAAATATCTGCCAAACGTGAAGTATTCTTGCAACATCAATATATGACTCACCAGCTCAAATTTACGGGATAATTTGGCGCCATCTTTTTTCCTTCGAGCTCAATTCAATTGCGGTAACATCACACACTTCCCATATAAGGTATGATTGACGGGAGCGTATTGCAAAGTTCTCAGAAGTGTTTTGAAAAGAAAAGTCGCGTAGTAGTGAAAATGGTGGTAATCAAGAAACATTAGAACTAATGCAGTTTGGGTGCCTTTTCTGTCCTTATTGGGATGTTACTCATAATGATTAAAAGAACAAAACGTTCTCTGGTTATTTTTTCTATAAGCTTTCGTTTTTTCTATACGCTTTCGACAACCGTCCTGCTGTCTTCAAAGGATGGAAAAATGTCGCTGTATTTAAAATGAATAATTAAATAAGCTGAAAAATAATAATACATGCGAAAGAACGTCAATTAAGAATGTAAAAAAATGTGAAAGTTAACGCTTGTTTAAAACAATGCGGTCCTGATTATGGAGCGGGCATGTGTTATTGTCAGCGTCAACAGTTTTTGCAGTATGCCAGGACTCAAGGGTCTTAAGGTGGCGATAGTTAGCTTTGTCAATAATTGACGCATTATGGAAGTCAATCTGGTGGTTCTTGAACCAGGCATGGTTTGCCACATTAGAGCCTTTAGTGTGCATTTTCACCTTTCTAGTGTGCTCTTTCTTTCTGGTGTTAAACGACCTTCCGATTTCGCCTATGTAGCTCCAGGGACATGAGGTTTTCTATCCGTAAACCAGAGAAAGTTTAATTCTTTTAACTTTGAAAGTGTTTGTAGTTTGTTGTGACAGTTACGATGTTTTGTCTTAGTAGATTAAATGGGACTGTGTAATAATCATTTAAATAAGAAAAACATTGAAACGTATTACAAAGTATTATTAAGTACTTTTAGGACTTTATAAAATTTAAGTATTTTAAAGAAATAAAAAGCTTTGCTGAAAAGACGTATTGCACTAAAAAGAGCCCATCAGATAGTCCGTCATTCATATAGCTTATCAAGTTCACCTCTCACGTCAAAAACGATTTACAAATTTTCGTTTTTTGCGACTTGAAATGACCATTTGCCGTGGGTAAAACCATAATTCAGTGATGACGTGTCTTACCTTAAATGTTCCTTTTTTGGAAAGTGACACAGAATAGCATCAAACCCACTGCAAGTTTTTCGTTCTGCGTCGCTAATTAAGGAGAGGCATTCCAAAATATCCCTTAACTCGTCATCTCTAAGAATTGTCATATTGTGAAGAACGGCAAGGGATGCAATTACCACAGAAGTAATCAATCGTTTGGTTTGGGAATCCTTGTCTTCGGTCTGAACTTGCAGGATTTGAGCGTTAAGGTTCATTCGCGGAGAAAAGTATTCACGAAGTACCTTAAACATAAAAATAAAATGTTGGTTACCACAGTAGCTTAATTTCAGTAGATCTTAAATTATCTGCCTTATAACTTCAGATTCACCAGTTATTGGGTTTGTAAAAAGGAAAAAAAAATTCACGACTGTTACACAAAAAGGTGGCTGAAGTATTTGAGAACTGTCCAGATTACGTCGCTAATTGTTTGGCAAATTCGATCACGGAAAGTTAAATCTTCTTGCCAGTCAATCATGACACCTCTTTAAAAGTATACTGGCGCCAAGCTGGTCAAATGAATAATTTTTGCATCTGTTTTCTAGCCTTGTAGCGATTTTTTTGGTATCATAAATTAGAGACGGGTGCAAGTGACAAAGATTAGTTCGTTAATACGTTCATGCCAATGTGTGAAAGTATGCTGCAATCTGACCAAACTGGACCAACCTGGATAGACTTCCTACGTAATTAAGTCATCTTTGTTCTTGCGTTAGTCACGTTGTACACCTTGTGGTACTTTTGTTATTCTGGGCCTTTCTTGGAAATGTCTTAATTTCCTACTTAAAGAAACTTTATCAAAACTCTGTAAATGGTTTGAATCCAGGAGTCATGTTATAAGTTGGTAAATTACGATCGTCCGGGCGAGTGTAATCTTGAGAAGGACTGTTTGAGGTGACATTGACTGACGTTTCCACAACCTGAGCGGAAGTCATCATTAGAGTCAAGTAAATTCTGAATCGTCAGTAGATGTTGTAAGTCTCTGGTCGTTGTTCTGATTGGTTGACGAACTCGTGATGTTATTGGTCGTCTGTCAGTTAAGCCGTGGTGTTATTGGCTGCGAAGACTGTAAAACGTGATTGGTGCGGCGTTTCGATCCGTCTTTTGTTAGTCAAACGTCCGTTAGTCTATTGTTGGTAAAATTAGGCGATTTGCCTAGTGTTTGTCTGTCTTGTTCTTGTCGTCAATAAGTCGTTTGTAAGGTGCAGGTAGTTGTTGGCAACTACCTGCAATAACCGACTAATTTTACTAACCTTACTAATTTTACTAATTAGTTTTACTAATTTTACGAACAGACCAACGGACGTTTGATTAATCTGGGCCCTTTTATGTAGCCAATATGTCTTTCCCAGACAATGTCAAAGTCTTATTTCGTGAAGTTGATTTCGTGTTGCCAATATACGTTGAACATTATGGAGTGTCATGTTTGAAAAGAGAAAGCAATTGGATTCACAATTAAAAAGGATGCTGCTTCGTTGGCGAAAGCAAATGCTTACAAACCTCCATGACATTAAAGTCGATCAAAATACGTGGAAAGTGACAACCTCCATTCTCAAACTCAGTATGTGACATGCAGTAGACTACTTTGTTAATTTCAGTCAAGGCAGCATGAGCATTCATACGGCTCCCTCCCTCTACGGTCGATATATTGTTCCAGTCAGGAAGCATAGCCAGCATAGCCATCCTTCGGCCTTCCACGGGATCTTGAGCGAGGTTCTTCAATAAAGGAAAGTGATTACGAATGGAATCCCAAAATCCAGGTTCACTGAAGACTGCATCGTCATACTGATGCCACGTGGCTGCGAGAGGCAGACAGACGGACATCACAGTTATCGAGTATTGAAAGAATTAACGATTAACAAATAAAATTTCAGTAGGGACAAATATGGACAGATGGGAACTGTATTTTTTTAGTTCAGTGATCAAGGTAGCTCGACCAGGACAGATGCTTGTCAATGTAAATAACCAGGAATATGCTAGCTTTAAACTGTCTTTATCGGATTATACCCATTTTGATTGGGTAGAACTAAGCTATATTTAAACTTGGCTTGCTAACATGTTAGCGAATAGCCATTACCCAGTTCTTTGTAACTCACTGTTGACTTTCTTTTAAAATTCCACAAAGCAAAATACCATTATGGTTGAATTCGTATCGTCTGCAAACATCCGAGCTTTAGAACAATTAAGAAAGCACGGAAGATCATTACAGGGACCCTCCACTATAACAAATTGCGTAAATGTGTTGGAAATAAAGTTTACATTCCGCTCCTTTCAGTTGAAAATGGAAAGAAAGTTTAAGTGTACCCAAAAATTGCATAGATCATCGAATTTCCGTCGCTCTGCCATTTTGAATTTAAGACGTCATAGGGTTGGTTTCCCATATTGTTGCATTAGAAATCTGCTTCTTACAATGACATCATAAAATTTAAATTGGCCACACGCGGGAAATTTAAAAGGGAAAATAGTACAGTTGGTTAGAAAAAAAAACACTATCCATAATTTTGACAACAGAAGATAAAATCGAAATTGGTCGTTAATTATTTTGATTTTTTTGTAAAGAAGGAAGACACCCAGTCACTAGAAACATAACCGCTGAAGATTGAGAGGTTGAAAGCAGGCAAAGTCACAGGCTCAGAGATAATATCTGATGCCACTATGAGTCATTTACATAGATCGACGACAGTTATAACAGATTGTCGGCAACTTTGATCGTGCTCCAGTTTCCTGACAGCAGTCTCTTGTTATTTGCAAAACATTATGCCTTTTATGCGCAGAACGAGGTGCACGTTGGAAGTCGGCTGGAAAAAAATGGATGCAGACGATGGTGGTTCGAATCTCCGAGCTAGAAAATATATATATTTTTCATGCTCGTGGCAAAGCGACTGGCGTATGTATAGATCCAAGGATTACACTTACATACCACAATACTTAACCAAGTTAAGTCTCTTAGACTGTACTTACTATTGCTCTTCACTGACGTTTCGGGGATGCTAAGGCAACGATTGACATGAGCGGGAACAACAGGGTTGAACCCAATGAGGCACTCATAAAAAGGCTTTCCATGGGGCCGAACAACGACGTACTTGTATGCAATCTTTCGTGAGGCTTCTCGCAAAGTTAGCTGGGTTTTGCCTTCCAGCATATAATAGCCACTTGATACTTCCCTAAAAGAAAAGGAAAGTTCCTCTAGTTTCCAGTTGATTTCACTGCCGTATGCACTGCGGGATTTTTTTACCACTGTTCGGTCTTAATTAGCAAGCCCGTCATGATTTTGCCATATCCACAAAACACAAAACGGCGCAGGAAACGTGCGGAGCTTTTGCGTTCTTCGTGATTTTTTGTCGCGACAAGTTGGTGTTTCCTCCGTAAGGCAGTCAATGCCATTCATGCGAAAATTTATATCATTATTTCGTCACCATGGGCGATTTCGCTGCGCGGGCTATGGTTCACCTGCCCGGCATGATCCATCAAAGGTCATAAATAATCCCAATAGCATTAATGGGCGGAGGAAAGAGTAAATCTTAGAAATACCAAAAATCGTAAAAAAAAAAAACTCCGAAGAGCTGCAATATTTCAACGCTTTGTAACTACTGGCAGTCATGTTTGATAAACCCGGGACTGGCACACAACAGTGAAATCGATTGTAAGTTGAACCCCTGGGACGATATTTTAGAGACAACGAGATTTCAATAAAGAAAACGAAGTAAAAAACTTGAATACCAGTTACAGAAAGTGAAGAAGTACACGGGGAGCTGCATTATAGATTTTTGGAATGTGATGAAAATATACCTCACAGGAAACATCTCGACTTGTCTTGCTGTATTCCAGGAAAAGGGCGGATGTCCACGGAGAAACACTCGGTCTCCTTGGCTGAACTTTACAGAGAAAGTTGGTGTCAACAACGCATGAAAAATGACAGTAATACGTTCAATGTCTGCATCCAGCCTTCCTGTGCCTTCCGGCCTTCGATCTTCCGAGGAACTTCTATTGTTGTCACCAGTTTGTACCGCTGTCGTACCAGTTCCATCATTGTTTGTTTCAGTAGTTGGCTGCAGGGCACCTTTAATGTCAGTAGTAGGCCTTGCGTCAGTTGCATCGTCATCGTTGTCCTTATGTAAGCTACATTTCTTTTTGTCTTCAGTAGTAACGGCTCCCTTTCCATCATTTCTTCCCGCTGCACTTTGTTGAGTACTTCTCAGCACAGCTTCGTTTTGTTTCTCCTCCCCAACCGTTGAAACATTCTTACCATCTGCTTGTCTCTGATCATGAGTGTCAGCCCTATCGCCCCCTTGTTCCACTGCACCATTCTCTTTACCTAAAGCTTGCTTGACGTCCTTCTGCTCCTTACTGAGTTGAACCGTATCAGATTGACCAGTTGGTTTCTCGATCTTCTCAATATCATTTGGGCTTGTATTCTCGTTTATATCCGCTGGTGTAGAAGGGTCGCGATGTTTAGGATCTGACAAGCCATCTATTGCAGACACTCTAAATATAAATGCAAAAGAAATTTGTATTGTAAAATTACTTTGGCTTGCGTGTTTGCAACCTTCTTTTAAAACTGTACTTCCACGATGTCATGACCAGTCAATGTGACCAACGTTCAAAAACTGCTTCTCATCTAGTACCTAGGTACAATAAGTAGTGGTAAAATGGAAAAAGTGTTGCAATGAACATCATTCACTTTGTAAGTCAGTCACTCAGTTGGTAAGTCGACCGGTCAGTGAGTCAATCAGACAAATGCTTAACAACTATTTTTAGTAGTCGAAAAGGGAAACGCCCTTATCCACATTATGTTGTGCTTATCTTCACAATTACATCAAAAACGCTATGTCACATTTATTAACTTACTTCGGAATTTGCGTTTGCTTTTCCTTTTGCTCGTTAATCTGGGTGTTTTCTGCTGGTCCTTTCTCTTTGATCTGAGGTTCTTCAGGCGTCTGATCAGTTTTAGAGGAAAACAGGTACACTCTTATATCAGTCGACCGTAATATTTTAATAATAGTTGTATCGATTTTCGTTTAGCAGTATCATAATCAACATAAATACTTGTGCTAGGGAATGAAAATTAATAATTAGCATGACGCAATTAATTGAATGGGCCAATCACTGGGTTTTTAAAAACAGAGAAATCTGCACAGCTGATCCCTCCTTTGTTTTTATTCCAAAACTCAGGCGTACTTGATATTGAACCAAAAAATTTGGTTTTAACAGCTGAGTGGCCATCGTAAAGAAATTCAACAGCTGATCTTTTGAGCGCTAGGCTTTGAGCAGTGAAGCTACGCTATTGGTGGAAACATGGCGACGTGAAAAATAATGTTATAAAATGGATGGAATACAAACGATGCAACAATTGTCCTTTTATTCATAACGCCAAAGAAATAACTGGACCCAAGCGATCTATGAAAATCGCTGATCGCTTGACATGCTCCTCCACAAATGTCAATTATTGTTATGACATGCACTTTATGCGAAAAGATATACATTGGCGAAACAAGGAGTAGACTAGGCGACCGTTTCGGCAAACATGTGGGAGACATCGACGATCGGGAGAAATAACAGAGAACCAGTCGCTCGATCCTTCAACATATCTCTCTGGCCATTCTAGCCAACACATGACAGCCTGCGGCCTTTCCCTACATCAGGGTAACATGGAAAGCCATAAAAATTAGTGCAAAAATTCATCTTCCAAATTGGCACTCTTGGTCCCCACGGAATCAGAGAACGCTTTTCATTTTGTATTATTATTATTATTATTATTATTATTATTATTATTATTATTATTATTATTATTATTATGTTTTTTTTTTACGTTGCCATGTTTCCATCAATAGTGGAGCTTCAACATTCAATGTGTAAACTGCATGAAACCCCACAATTTCTTGTTCATTGATATCGAGACCTGTCGCTTTTTCAGATCAGGTACAAGATTACATCCAAATCTAACTTAACTGGATTTAGTTTCTTCTGAATGATTAACAGGATGTAAATTTGTTCTTGTAGTACATACCTGAGACGTTTCAAGAGGTAACAGTCCGTCAGCCGTGGCCGGCTCTGGTTTTAGGATGTTCTCTGTATTTTGGTCATCTAGCCCGGCAGGAAGCTGTCCTGACCCTGGATATTCAGCCATCGTTATTTCACTGGGTGCAAGATCAAGCTCAGTCAATTGGATTTTTTCATGTTCTGTCGGAAACGCACTCGACGCCCTTTGTTCAGGTGTCTGTTTGATTGGCTCTTCACTGACATTTTGATCTTCCTGGCTAACTACCTCGGACCCCTCTTCGATTTTGTCTCCTTGAGAAGCCACGTCAGAAACCTGGCTGTTTTCTTTTGAGGGTTGGCCATCTGTTTTGCAAATAACCGTTATTCCCGTTAGAGAAACTTCGAAATAATGAAATTATCAATTTGTGTCCGGTATGATTCCGGAAAACAAGTAGAAATTCTAATTAAGCAAGTATTTAATTTGTAATTTGAAACTTAACATGAATCGAAGACAAATGTGATATACAAGAAAGAAAATCGTCTGTGCAAATTGTACACAAATGATAAAATCAGAGATATATTCACAATCATAGTCATCTGATTATAAGTGACATTTTTGTTGGCAATTTAAAGGAAACGGATTGAACTTAGTTCTTTCTTAAGTGGAGAAGTAGGTGGACGTAGTTATGACAGCGTACCACATGCATACCCAAGCGTTGTGAGGTCAAATTACAAGCCTCGACCAGATTGTGCTGTATGCTGCTCCTGGTTATTTATTTATTTATTTTTAATTTAGACAGTGAATAATAAAATTATTGCTGTATTTAGGGGGCTATTACAGGGACAAACGAGGGACATATTTCCAATCAACCTAAAACACCGGAACTAAAGATTAGAGATATTATTATACAGGGGAACGACACTATGGCCAAGGGAATATCACTGGGAGGTTTCAATATACGAACAGGCAATAGGCAGTTTAAGCAAATCGCTACGGCTGGCGCTACTGCGGCTGCCGTTACTGAAAAGGTCTGGGGAGAGTACGTCTCGACAGTCCGCCAAATTTAAAGTTAAAGCAAAGCGAAATACAAAGGAGCTGGGCTAAGAAGTTGAAAATTTCTTTTCTTTTATTTAACTTTTCAAAGCCAAATGGCTTCGTTCAAAGAAAGATAGCTGTTATTTACTTTGCTAGGGCCAACAGAATATTTCTGAACGAAAGCGTATGCCGTACACTTTGTACAATGAAATATAATAATTTCAAAGAGACGTATATCTCAAAGATTATCGAGTGAAGAACAGAAATATTTCAGTACTCACCGAAGCAAAATAGTATCGTATACGTATCCAGTTATAAAGCGTCTTCACTAAACACTCAAATCAAACTTTACCGCAAAAACAACCCCGCGTTTAACACGAATGTTTCTCTTCACCATTCCAACACTTTGCCAAAACTTTATATCGTAAATTCACAATACGGATTTACAAGCGTATAAGCGGCAAACTTGAGAAATTTTTTGGACTGAAGTTGACTTCAAAGGATATATTTTCCGTTGGAACTCTTAAAATGCTGAGGCTTCCGTAGAAAAAGGTCAGAGAAGCGAAATAAACCCGACGGAGTGGCCACTACGGCAAAACCTCCCGACTCAAGTAGTCAGATTTCACGCTACGGCGACGCTACGGCTGGACGTAACCGACTGACACGCGCAGTGTCTCATTTTTGGAGAAATTTACTTCCGGCAGCTGTATAAGCGCCAGCCGCAGCGATTTGCTTAAAATCCCTAATATTGATATTACTGATACATCCCTGAATAATTCTCCTCAAGTATGTATTACTGATACTCCTCTGTGTTAAAATTCCCACTGTAATTATTTGTGGACATCATGCATGTTTTCTTATAGCGTTGGCTTTCGTTATAATTTCCCATTCAATGCACGGTAACATTCCCCTGAAATGCGTCCCAGGGATATCACGTCGTACAGTAAGGACCTAGTTTTTAAGAACCTGTTTAGCCTAAAATTTGAAACTGGTTCCTTCTCAAGTAACTTAAGGCTTGGTTGTTTTTCCTTAAACGACCCCCAGCAGAGATTTTTGAGACCTTCCGTTTTTCTGTTGTTAAAATAACTTATCCCGACCATACGGTTTCAGTTAATAATTGTTTGACTTTTCTGACAAAATGAAACTCATTCTAAATATCACGTGACATTTCCTGGCTGATGACGTCACAAAACGTGTTTTTTGAAATGGGGAACGTTAGTGGGTAAAAATTTGGAGAACTTATGTCGTTAAAATGCCCACTAGGACCATGCCAATGTATCTCCGCCTTTTAAGGTGGTATACCTCATTTATATTTGAAGATATTTTGACGTTTAACGTGTCACGTGACCTGTTTTTAAAAATTGACCGTTCCCATTAACACAAGGACACGATTAAAAGGCGGAGTGATGAAGCCTATACTTACAGTCATTAAACAAGGAAGCAAAAAGATGAATATCAGAAAGCTTTCTGTTCCCCATTTTCAAGTAAAGATTTCAACGGTTATAAGTCATTTTCAAGTCACGTGACAAAAACTCCCGGTGAATAAGCTTATGAAATTACTAATAATAACGATACCAAACTACTTGTCAAGTTTCAGGAAGAATGGACAAATTTTTCACCTTCAAATAAAAATATGTCAAATTACCAGCTTGGTCAAGCCTTAACATACTTGAGATTATTTTTAAAATCTATAAAACCAAATGTGTACATTTATGTTATGAGTTCTGAAGGAGGACTTCAAAATTCAGGTGATCAGTGCTTCTTTTTTCTTATTATAGTCATTTTTACATAAATACTTATTTGGTATGCAGACTTTTTATAAGGAATAGGCTGAATAAGGAATAGGCTTCTATTTGCTATTTTTCTCCAGAAAATAAGAACCTATTGAAGAACCTAAATAGCCTAAATTTGTGCTAATTACCATTTATGTAAGAACCTGGCTTAAGGCTAACTTGGGAAAATGCAGGTTCTTACCTGCAGGTTTTTGCTGTATGTTAGTTATTTCCCCTACAAAACTCCTCTAAAAAATTAATTTTTCCTGTGGTATTACCCTCCTTTGTCCCCTTTGCACTGGCTCTAAAAATATCAGCTTTTGAAGTTTCCCTGTAATATTCGCTACTTATATTTTCCCTGAAACGCATACCCAAAAAACTCCCCTTTATTTCCTTGAATGTAATTTTCTCTGGGGAAATTTTCTTGTAATATTTACCACTTAATTGGCCAGCTTGATATTTTTCTTATAAATTCTCCCTCTGATTTTCCCTTGTTAAATTCCTGCAGATATTTTACTCAGTGTAAAACCACATTCTCACGCACAGTTGCTCGCTCTGTTGTTCGTACAACGATATTATACAAGCGATATATACAGCGGTATATATACAAGACCCAAGCGGGGTTGTCATGGTGTTTTGACTCCATTTGACTTGTTTGTTAATAAAGTAGCCTCACTACGGCGCGTTCTTCTTCCGTTCAAAAATGAAACAAAAAGTACAACTTAAATTTTCCTCTATGCAAGCAATACTGTTAAATCTGTCCCACTTACTCAAGTACGGTATTGGATCTCTAGCAGTTTTGGTATGCTGTGGTCATAGATATTGTAAACGAAACTCGCAAGCAATAGCTATGCAGGTATTGTAGCAAAACAACATTCTTGGGAAAACATTACCGATGCTGAAGGATACAAGCAAATCTAGTTAGACGTATTCAAATCTTAATATATCCGCTTCGTTGTTTGAAAATTGCCTTCGTACTTTATTATATAAGGTATCTAACCTGCATCGAAACCATCGATAATATATGGAAATGTTCTATCGAATTAATCAACTTTATTAATAAACAGAGTTGTCCTTAACCGTTCCTTATGACACCTACCCTGTTATTCATGTTGATCAACCGGCATACACAGAAGAAAACTTTTCATTTAACCACGATCGTGTACCTCAAACTATCACATAGATATAACGAACGGGGACGTGAAGGTAATCTCGGATAGACGTAATGTTTCGGTCAATATCGTATCAAACCATTTGTAAAACACTCTGCGATATTAGAGTGGCCGGTGTATTCAATGTTAACTTGACATCTCGTGAGTGCCGCTCTTAAATAATCTCAAACATTTGTAGTTAAACGACACATACACGATCACAAAAGATTGCTTCGACAACACACACGCCCAAAAAACGTGCAATAAACTTGAATTAAAACGGCCATGATCTATGGACTGGTATCATGCAGATTAACAAACTCACCCGCGGTAGGAGAAGACGTCACCTGAGATGTTGTCAGCTGAGACCTATTTTCTGGTAACGTTGTCGCTGTTGACGCAACCGCTTCTTCAAGAGGTTTTTCATCAATTCTAGAACCGCACTGACAACAAAAGCGATGATGCTGTTGCAGTTCGTTGTTCCCGCAACTCGGGCACTTCATTTTCAGCAAAGATGTCCACCTACATTTCCTTATAAGCAGTACACTGCTGACTTCGCTTTGAGGGCTGTATTTCTATGAATTTACCGACTGTGAAAACACGCAATCCTCACCAATTCAGCGAGGGTGTTTTCCACATAAAAGATGAGAAACTTCCACGAATCGCCCCTTTTATATCACTGATCCTGAGGATTCTAGGAATTAACCACAAGACTTCCGTTGAATTCTCAGAAAATCGATCATCAGGCGGAAGTAAGTTTTTCTAGTCCCCAACTTCTCCAAACCGCTTTCATTATTTACCGCAATAAAATTGATAATGAATCAAACAGCGAATACCAAATAGGTTAGTAAATTTAAATTCTGAGCAAAATGTTTGCCATTTTAAAATAATTTCGTGTTTATCTAAAAATAAAACGAAACAAAACAAAACAAACAAACGGGGGCCAATTTCCGCGAAATCTATTGTTTAGCCACCCCGCGAGCATTGTTATGGATTCTTGGAAATCGAACGGAAGTAGTTCTACTCAAGTAAAACAGATCTGTTCCTTTCGTGGTGTTCCTATGTCTGTGGAAATCTTGAGTCCAAAACGAAAAATATATAAACTTTTTTTGCGTGGTTTCAACTTTGTTTGATGGCTGTTGACATATTTGTTGGAAACAATACCCTTTTTATACTAAAAAGTTGTCATCCGAGTATTATAAACGTATTAAACGATGAACTGACAACCGCTTAATCTCAGGCTGAAGACTACTTAGGCATTTTTGGATTGTTTGAAACCAGCCCGGCTCGAAGAAATAATAAAGGTAAATGCCATAACAAAACAAAAAATACAGCACTTAACCGTACTCTGTTAACGAGCAGCCTGCAGGAATAAGTGTAGGTAGATGTGTCTTCCGTGTGGAGCCGAATTTAATGTTATTAATTGATTTATAATTATTATCCCAGTCGCGAAAGACAAAGTTTCTCAGTGGAATAATTATGTACAACATCTGAAAGAGAATAATTATTAAATTTACTGCCCAATCGGTCAACTGCTTTTTAATCATGATCAACCACCATATCTTGGGACAGAGCGAAAGGTCACTAATAAATATGTTCATCGGTCCAGAACCGAACAAAGTAAGTGATCCCAGTCAATTTATTTGATTTTTATTTGCTGCAACTATATACTGTTACACTGGGACACAAGCGTAGTTTATAATCATTTTAACATTTTCATAAATTACATATGCCGGCTACTACGCAGAGACTTGTTTCCTTTACTTCTAAATTGTCAACTGAAACGATATATTAGAATTATTGACCAAAATAAGACTAAAGGTTACATAAACTAGAACAACTGAAAGTCATTGTTAGTTCAAACGCAATTATATACCCATCATACAAGTCAATAAAAAATAAGCAAAACAAATTAAGGCTCTTCTAAGAAAAGAAACTAAAATTTCTTAACGATATTGCTCAGTAATAATAATGTAGCTACTAATTTTCTATAAATACAACAGTGACGTTTTTATATCTAATGTTAACAATGGTGATAGTTTGAATTCTAAGAGGATTTCTTGTCTCTTTTTGTTTAAATAAATTTATAGATATAATTTGCCTTTCTTTCACGGCAAAATGTAATTTAATAAATTAATCAGCATCTAAGAATTTATTCCTTTTAAAATGCGTTTACCATAAGGAAATCTTAAGTTCACTTCAGTGTCTTTTTTTTGTTTGTTTTCTTTTGTTTTGTTTTGTTTTTGCTTAACAATGAATAATCTTGTGATCCAAAAATGAATTTTGTTCTTTAGGACTTCTTATGTTTCCCTCCCAGAAAGTGGAATTGCTTACTTTAAGTTACTTTTATTTCGTCTTTTCTATTACTCCTAAAATGGAATAAGTATGCAGTCAGAGTAGTCCCCGAAGAAGGTGTCATTGGCCGTATTCATCATAGAGGACGTCAAAGACGTTAAGACGGCTTTGACATCTGTTCATAAGGACGTCTGGTGTAAAAAGGGGAGACGTACTTAGGGACATCCAACTAGAACAGTAGATTCAGCCGCACACTATTTTCTAAATTGAGAGGACTAGGTATGAGATAGCTGGAAGTTCGCGCAGCCGCGGGAAAAACAAAGTTTTGTTGACGTTGAGGGTGATTTTTTGAACGAGGTCGTCCAGATAAGGGCGTCTCGTCTTTGCACTAGACGGCTTTGACATCTTAGACAGCAAAGACGCGTGGTAAGGGCGACTGTTGGATGCCCTTAGAAATAGGGGTCTTTGTCCTCTGGACGTCTAAGTCGTCTACCTTAAGCACGTATTTATTCTAAGCGGCTAAGACGTCTAAGGCGACATTGAGCAGACGTCCTCCAAGATAAATACGGTCATTAAAACACCATGTCCCTTTTGCACGTCCATGCTTTACACTGTATTGTATACACCTACATGTGCGTCTCCTCAGTTTCCGATCTGTATTGGGTATATGGTGGTGCGCTCTTGCAATCAGTACTGGCAGTATGCTGCGTGGATGCCAGAATATCCTTCCTGGACCTTGGAAATGAATTTTTCATGAGGTTTAGTACTCGGCGTTTACAGACAAAAGCCAGGAAGAGGTACACTCCTTGGAGAGTTGTGAGTACTACGAAGGGGTACAACAGCGCTTTATGGATGAGCTCGGCACTGAAACTGAAAAACCAAGTGAATCCCATGAGTGTAACCAGGCGGACATATATTTTAAGGATGACACTTTGATCTTGTCGGGCCGATTTCGCTCGGGTTGTTTGCTTCCTGGCAGTGTTGATGGCCCACACGGTATGAGAAAAAGCTGCAACGTTGTAAAGAAGCACACAGGCTATGGGAGTGGCGAACGTGACAATCTTGGCATTGCTGTTAACCAACCAGCAGGCTTCTTCGTTGTCATATCCGATATCCACGACTTGGAAATGATCAAGGACGACGCAGATGCCTACAAACACTAGTGGACCACCCCATGCCAAGCACGTGTACGCTAAGAATCGTAGATTTTTGCTATGACTACCAATAGAGCGGCCTGGAGCTTTGGACATCTGGCTCGAAAAGGTTCGGCGAGTGTCAAAGGCTATAATGGCAGTGCACGCAAAGGACACCAGGAAAAGGTAATGCAGCAAAGCCGCCATCACGGTGCAAAAAGTTGGCTTGTCAGTGTCCCCGGTGCCAAACAGCCACATAAATTGGGCCAGGAGAAGTGCCACGCACAAACTCATGAGATTCTTTCCTGGTAGAGGCGCTCGGAGCTCACTGAAGATAAAATGTACCACCAACGTCAGAATCAGTGTGAAAATCGACACTGAAAATCCAACGATGGTAAAGTATCTCAGGAAAACACTTTCGGATTTTGTACTGTCAGTAGTTTTAGGGTCAATCTCTTGGACAGAATGGTTGGTGTAATTCACTTTAGTGTAGTTAGTGCAAATCAAGGCTGTTCGGTCATCTAGGTCGTACTCGCCGGTTGTGTAGATTCTACCTGTGGTAGTGTGTAGTAAACTCTTATTGTCAAATATCTTGTATTCAGAACTGTCAACGGGTAGCAAAACGAACGGACACTTAACGATAAATTTGGAAGTGCACACAAACAAGGAATCGTTTCCAGTTTGATGTTTCACGAGAAAATATCGGTTTGGAAGCAGTTCTTGCCCAGTTTTCTTTATGACAGCCACCCTGGTTGGAAGTAACTCAAATTCTTCAGGAAGGAATTCTACTGATTTTACGCAGGATAACTGTCTCTGAGTGACTCGAAGGACTGTCCAAGTCTTGTTTGCGATAGAGATCTCAAAGGACTGATTGAAACTGAGGAGAACAGACACGTTGAGGGTATCTTGATATTTCATATTTCCCTCGCCATATGATTTGGCAGCAGCACCAGCATACAGATTGAAAGCTACAGCGATGGCACTATCTTCCGACGCAATGGATATTTCGTCGATTTGCGATGGATCTAGTAAAAACCGTGCACAAATGCCATTCCGAAAGTCATCTGGAGACAAGGATCGCATTTGAACATCTTCAGGGTACATCCAAAGTTTTACTCGATACTTGTCACGAACGGCAGTCGAGGGATCAGGGAAATACCCCGTTCTGCAGAGTTCCAAGTGTGGATCGAAAACGCTGCCAGTGTTACAGGTTGAGGTGACTGACTTGAGTTTTGTTACCGGTTTTTTGGGCGAAGGAACGAATTCCATAATGATTTCAAACGATTTGGGGTTAAAGATATCTTCTTTGACCTGTGGACCACATTTAGTGCCATTTGTTGATACTCCGTTGCAGAGCAGACAGTCATAGTTCTTATAGTTCTTAGTCGTCTTTTTGGAATAGATCACACCGCTTACTCCTTTTAAACACCCATCTCTATGCTCAGTTTGGTTGGCGAGAGAGCAGGTAGATACCGTAGGTAAACAAGTTCGAATTTTAAAATCTTTATGTGGTTGCACGATCCTGCTAGGGCAATACTTCAGCATAAAGTCCAGTGTTTGTGTGGCGTTATAGTGCAAGGGTGGCCTGATATTACATCGAAATTGTAATTTCCAAAACGGAAGAAAATACTTACTGGGAACGTTATTACAAAGGCCACAATAGATATTTCTGTAATTTACCCCAGGTTTCAAAGGGGAAAGAAAAGTCACTGGAATGTCTTCGTCGATGTTTTCAGAAGTAAATGTTCGATTGTCAGTCTTTGATCCTGCGAGGCATTTTGAACTCACATCTTCGTCTTGCCAATCAGCTGCGCAAGTTGAGATCATGAAAACTCCCACCGTTTGACCTAATTCGGTGGATAATTTTGTGCAGGTATAGTTCGTGTTTTCATTTCCTTGGTTAACTGGAGTAACAGGTTCGCAAAAGCGTACAAAGTCCGCGCAGCAATCGTGATATTGAAGACAGGCATGATCGCAATGGCAATGTGCCTTATTGCGAGTAACTTCATCCCATTCTGTAGACTTGTTATTGCATTTGTGTTGACAAGAAAACTTCTCGTTACAGGTAGGGCTTATCTCAGGTGTTTGAACGGCTCCCGCTTTAGGTGTTACGGTCTGGGGAGCGGTTGTTGAGTTTAACAGGGATGCCCACGAATCAGTTACTGCAGAAACGCTCACTTCACTAGAATTAAAAAGTGGCTGTTGATTCGTCAAATATGACGAAAGTAACAAGACACAAACGGTTAAACCAATAAAAGCTCTTCTCATGATTTCAAGCTAGCGCTTTTCTGCCACTATACCACGAATTTTTATGTCAGCTCCGTACGTGATTTTGCTGTATGATTCTCTTCACGATTAATTTATACCTCTTGGTGAATTGCTTTTTTTTTCTGTTGTTGTTGTTACGTACTAATCAATTGTTTCCTATTGACGTCTGACGGAGATTAGAACAAGATGCATGTGTGCCTCTAACTTGAAGATATCCGTTGTTCAGTAAGTTTTATCGCCTGTACTTTTCTTTCCTAAAATTATCTGCCAGAGCAATCAATTATTTCTCTAGGAAGATCTTTGGTGTAACCAGAAGGTTTGCTGATAAGAAAAGAGATATTACAAAGAAACGTCTCTCTCACAGCTTGAACTTAACGCAATTATGAGCAGTATGTGGGTACACCGGCCGATTTTATCATTACGTTTCTGTCAAAATAATAATTGTTTTCTCATAAAATACGCTCTTTGATCCGCTTTTACATTGATTAACCATCGAGGGGTTTAAAGATGTGCTGGTTATCACAGCAGAAAACAATTTTGCTGAACAAATATACTGGGTAATTTTCTAAAGTCTACGATGCTGGCAATACGGGATGATTGGCTGTAATATCTTAATATGCGGACAAAAACCGACAAAGGCGTCGCATTAGAGATACAAATTTATCCGGTACGCTTAACAGTCATCATTGTTTTTGGTAATATGGGAAACGAGCAGGTGCAATAAAAAATACTAATCTTTTCCTCTCGGTTCTTAAGTTTATTAAAGACAAGAATGGAGAAAACAAAGAAATAAGCTGCGCTTCACCCTCTCATCAAACGTTTCAACATTGTCTTCGTGATTGGCTTTCTTTGAAATATTTAATTTCAACGTTGTTGACTTTTCAAAGAATTGCTAATAATGTGCTCCATAGAACATTGAAAAGTGATTAATTTCAAATATATGAATTCCAGTCTAATATATTCTAAGCACATGATAAAAAAGAAAGAACTATCTATGATGAACAATTGCACATTTCGAAAACATTTCAATATCTTTTCAATAGATCATTACAAGCCGTTTCCTTCCTTTGCATGTGGTTATTTTCTCTTGTTCCCATAAATTGGCGCAACCTCTTGCGGGCCTTAAAGTTTCGCTGCGGCCGCGATAAAAAATTAAAGACATAATTGACTGAATAATCGAAGCTCTTTTGAAGCGGTGTAACAAAGGAACTCCTCTGTTTTATTTTTCACAAAAACTCAATAAAAGCTTAGGTTTTTGCTCAAAACAAAAAGCTCAATTTCGTGAAACAAATTTTATCGCGCCCGGAGATAAAATTCAATATCTTTCGGTACAGTGCAATAAAAAGACGTACTCTAAGTTATTATCCATTCTAATATCCATTCTAAGGGGTATATCTAACATCTTTAAAAAGTTAGTGTTGTTGTTTGTGGTGTAGACTAGCCTGAATGTTTTGCAGTTGGTGTTTTAGAATAACCGCAAAAAGTCAGCATCTGTCTGAATAGCAATTAGATTGAAAATTTGAATTTTAATTTGGGCCAATGTCACTGCCAAAAACTCAGATAGGAAGCTTGATAAATATCGACGACTCAGTAACTTTGGTAAGGGAGGCAGTAATGTTTATTTCAGTTTTTTAAAATTAAATTTCTTTGTGAAATCTAACAGCCAAAACAAAACAAAGAATATTAACCTTATCGAAGAAAGGTAATAGGTCACTGCATTCAAACTATATAATGACCAAAAAATGTCCTCACAGAAAACCGTGTTGTGGCTTCTAGATCCGTACCGGTCGGGATAGAAAAGTGTCTCAGAGGAATTGATAACAGTAAATTTCTCGGTCTTGGCTGACTTAGCGAAAGTGTTAAAAGTTTGGTCACCAGGTCATAAAAAAACCTACTTTAATGCCGACCTCATAAATGAAAGGATGATAATTACGATAATGAGGTTCTTTTGTGATGCTGCGCGTGAAGCGTTTCACTACAGTTTTCACAGCACGCGATGTGCCTCATTCGAAAGAAAACGGAAATTCCCAATTCCCTCCTCAAAGAAATCGAACTTCAGTGAGGACATGATCAAAATCTCAAGTAATATTTTGGGTCACAAAAGGGTTGCTGCCGGTTCATTAAAAAGTGTTGCCTGTAAAAGAAAAACCTTCGTGTTTTTCAGTTACTAAGTACAAGGCATCGAAAAATGTTGCGACTTCTATTGGCGTACCTTGTACAACTGCATTACATAAGAACCATTAACTGTTCATTTTAATTTTAACTGATTTTAATTTTCACCCAACCAGTGTGCCTGCAGGAAAGGATGCAGGACATTCAGTATTCGGGTATGATGAGGATGGTAAAGCTTGCCTTTTAGCTAATAGCGTGTAAAAAAGAGAACTTTTCTCGAAGGTGAAAAGCATTTTGTTTGTGCAACAGCGTCTGAAAATTTATTTCTCATGAAGCACACAAATGACTATAAAGTGATGGACGCAGGGGTAGAACTAGTTTTCGTTTTTGCAATTTAGTATGTTTTTGCAAACATGTGCATTAGGCTTGCAACGACAGAAAACTAAATTTTTCCAGTTTCAAATGAACCTTAACCCATTGACTCCTGGAAATTTTGCCAAAAAATGCCTTTTGAAGCGAGTCAAGCCATTTTTAGGTCGCCGTCTAGCCAAAAAGAATCGAGACTGTCCAAAACGTTGTTTACAAGTCGAGCACTAGAATAGCTTTTGTTCCTCATGCCAAATTACAGCTTTTAAAGTTCGGGCATGCGCAGAAAGCAAAATTTCGAGAAAGTTTCGCTGCCCTTTCGTCTTTTACCTTTTGCTTTCTCCCCTCCCCGCTTCTTTTGCTTTTCTTTCCCCTTTTGTTTTCTTTTGTGGGGCATTTACTAGGCTTCCTTTTGGTGGGAAAAGATTTTGCAAAACGTTTGAGGATCGTGAATTTTTTTTGAAGGAAGTGCCAGTGGGTAGTGGGACAAGATTTTCATTGGAATTCTCTGGTCAAAGTTACACGGTTTTTTGCGTCTTTCTCTGGTCTGTTTGACTGAATCGCGCTCATTTGGGTAAGGGTTGAAAGATCTCATCTCCCTGCACAAGTTAGTTGTCAAAGTTGTCTAGGACCGTTAAAACTGATGACGTCACTAGTGGTACAAGGGACGTGGTTAAAGAAGGGCGGTTACGGGCGGTTCAGGGTCAATGTGTTAACATATTTATCTCAACCGGTTACTTCTTTAGAAAGTGAATCAAGAACGTTAAGGGTACTGTAAACGAGCATGGGTCAGATTTTTCAAAATTTTACTTTTTCGCTCTTTGGTTAGATAAGGTAATAAAGTTGAAATTGCCGAAAATTTTTTCACAAAATCATTAAAAGAACGCGATATACGCCAAAAAGGATGATTTGGAAGCCCAGTTACAGGTGTCATGATCCAATAATTCCCACTAGGCGTCCAGCGGCCCGTTGACATTTTTCGCTGGGAATATTCATTCGGGATCTCGAATTACGGAAAATTTGCATTAGTGCCTATTTTGTTTACGTCGCATTCCCAGTTGTTTGGCGAAATGGCGAAACGATGAAATGACGAAATAGTGAACTCAAAATATAGAATTTGTCTAACGGGTCCATCGTGATCACATTTCTTTTCCTACGGCGCTCGGTATAATACGCAGACTGCAGTCGTCGGTGACACGCACTCGGCGTCGGTCTGCTGCAGAAAATAAAGCGTGATGCGGAAGGATGTGTTCGTGCTTATAAAACCGAAATTACCCCCGACTATTAAGCCCTGATGTCTCTCTCAACGAACGTGTTAATGTGTTTTAAGCTGGTTTATGGCCGTTAGAATTGTTAGCGCGCGTTAAGCAGGCTTTTTGGGAGCCAAAATTTCGAAATACTGTAAAGCTATGGAAACTTTCTCTTTACCAAAATAGAAAGTGTTGTTTCTTTTAACCGAACTTTTGCGGTAATTTACGTCAAACTCACTTATAAAAGGGTCCTTTGAAGAAACTTGTTCGTTTCACCCAGCGAATTCAGTCCAATCGTTTGACGCATTGAAGATGTTGATTAGCGCTATTATGGCGACGTTTTTAATTATGCTCGCTTTTATGCTTCGTTCTCTTGCTGATCCAAGAGACCAGTATTCTGGTGATTTAGTGTTATGATTAAAAAACCGAGTCCAAAAAAAAAATATGTATATTGTGCTCTGGCTTTTCTTTTCCCAACTAGTTCATAGATCGCTTTGTCGAGACACTCATTAGGGGGTTCCTACGTTGCGTTCTGTTGGTCGGCGGCATGACCACGCTGACAACTGCTTTAGTGAGGTGCGAAAAATGTCGAAATCTTTCGGTGCGTATTCCCTCAATTCAAGCGAATTACTGGGGTATCTAAATTTATCGGATTTGAACGAAACTTGGCCCAGGTGTTCGACACACATCAACGCGCCAAAGTGTGTGAGGCTTTTACGAAATTCCCAATATTTTTCTTGTAATGTTCCGGCGCCTGACGACCATTGAAAATATTTCAATTGTCTAACGCTACAATATATTTTCTCGGGAACCAATGAAAGTAACGAAAAAGCCTCAAACACTTTGTTAGCCTATCATTTCCTGATTGATATAGTGCAGTTTATTTGGATGTCCGCGATAACGCAAAGGCACGTAATTCGCTATGGAGAACTCAGTCACTTTTGCGTTTGACGGCTTGCGCGCTCTTACATAAACAAAAAATGTCTTAAAAAAGAGCTATTTCGGATTTTGCATTTTATAAGCTTTACAGTGATACATAGTTTGCTAGGATTTATTGAAAAACAACGCACGTAGAGAAGATTTGCCGGAAGACACCCGCGAGGGTTTACATTAACCTTAACATTACATACGTGTCTTAATTTTTTCCAGAAATTCATTTTGAGACCTGTTTATTTCGTGTTTCTAAACGTGCAGTGATAAGCCCAATTCTGCGAGTTCTACTGATGAAGCAAAGTTATTTTGACAGCAAAGTCCTCATTGTCAGTGTGTTACTGTGTGCCAATAAGTATACCCTTGACGGGCATTTGTTTTGCGTTTCTTGCAGTTATTAATTAGCATTGCATAAAAATTGTCATCTCAAAATAAAAGTTGACGAAATAAAAATTACTGGGTAGTTAATAAAGATCACTAAAGTAACATGGATATTTGCGATCAGAGATATTAAGGTGTGTTACATGCACAACTTTGGTCTTTTCGAGGTACAGGGAATTGTTTTTTGGCAAAATGCTCTGCGATTTTTTTCAAAATATCCAAACACAAACAGCCGATTACATAAATGTTCGCAGCTAAAGTAATGGTGTTCCTATAAATTTCACACTCGTTACTTTGAACTACGTAACATACATGCCTGAATGTTGGACTGATTTTGAATTACGTACAACGAAGAGAAGGACAAACTTTTGTTATGAGTTGAACGCCCAGTACCTGCAGAAACGTGAATCGCAAGTTCTTACATTGTGTAATCAGAATGTTCATCGACACGTTTCTTAAAACAACTCTGACATGACGCAAAGTTATTAATAAATTGACCTTTTATGAAAAGAAACACGGTAACCCATAATATATTAATGGAGTTGCAATCGCAGTTGCTAGAAAGGAAAGTTTTTTTTTAAATGTTAAGCCAGTATGGATAATCGAAGTTCTCTGAAGCCGATTTGAATACCACAAGTTATTTCTTTCTTTCACTAATTTTCTCTGTTTTTCAAAGGCACAGTTGAATAATTAAATAAAGGAAAAAATGCCTAAATCAGTAAGATACGTTAGCTACAACAATATTAACGTGGTGTAACAAATAACACACAGTGCAACTGAAGTTTTAATCTGTCGCAATTTAGAGCGGGGCAGTATAGATGCTGTTCGGAGTGTGTTGCGAGTATCACAAAAATGGAGAACATCTCTACCGTAATCGCTAGTTTTGTATGACCTAAGTTTAGGTTGAGCATAAATTTCTTTCCTTTTGAATTCAGGAAAATTTGATAAAGTCCACAATTCTTCAACTCAAAGTTTAATATGGGTTTGATTGTAATGAGTTACAATTTCTTCTTTGCTTGTTTGTTTGGTTTTTTTTTGTTTTGTTTTTTCAAGTTTTCAGTTCTTTTCTTTTCTTCTCCTTTTTTTTAATTTTTTCTCTCTTCCCCAAATCCATTGATAGTTCAAAGATATTGATTCCAACTGGATGTAGACGTGGTAGAGGATATCATGAAAACTACCGGTTGCAGACAAGCTTACTAGGGTTGAATTACCATGCAGACAGTCAATCTCTCTTCTTATGGCAATGTAACACAGTCAGAGCAGCTAATTAAAAACACATATCTGATATGAACCAAATACGCGTCATTGTTATTCGTGACCGTCTCAAAGTTAATTTCCAGAGGATTCCAGTTACGTAGTTAGGTTAATGTTTTTAATATATATTTTAGCGTACGTGCTGTAACGCGAATCTTTAACGTAAACAGATGTCATCCATCGCCTGCGAAAAACAATTACAATTCGTCCAATTTGAACACACAGTATAAAGTACTGTCGACTAAGGGCTATAATGAATTAGACTTTAATGTGAAGATTGTTAAGGAAAAATGATACTAAAAATAGAAGAAAAAGTTTTTAACAACAGCAATCAGCATCAGAAGGAACCATCAAGAAGCAAACCCATCAGTAATATGTAGCTGATATATATTCCATATCGTTTCAGGGCCTTTATGGTTATTATTTCTTATAACCAATACATGCATTTTCGCACGCGCTCATTGGACGAAATACACCATGCATGTAGAAAAAAAAAATCAGACGACGAGTGTCAGGTGTTATATCCCACCGATTAATTTTCGAGCTGCTCAATGGATGAAACACATCACGTTGTACAAAAAAATTTGATATCCGTCGTCTGATTTTGTTGAGAGAAAAACAAGAAAGGAAGTCACTTTTTTCAGGTTTTAACTTTTCAGAACTAATAGCAAAGTAATAAAATCGAGTAAACTAACCAACATGGATATTTCTTAGCAGGAAATGCGCTGTGACACCCTCGCTGTCTGTTTTATCTTTACCAATAAAGAGTGCGCGTTATAGAAATTAATTGGAGGGTTATTAAATGAATAAACCCCTCCATGGCTTGCTGGTATATCGGAGGATGATGCCCTTGGCCAAAAAATTGGCTTGAAAATCTCACAGTTGCCCTCGAATCTTCGCTCTCTCCATGTTCTCGGCTAATTGTTCATTTTTCGGACAATCCTTACTGTAATCCTTCAGCCTCCGACATTATCATCCGATACACAAGCCGCCGGAAAGGTCTATTTACTAAAGGTCCGTCGTCCCAATTTTATTGACGAGAGAAAAACAAGAAAGGGAATCACTTTTTCAGGTTTTGACTTTTCAGATCTAATAAGAGAGTAATAAAATAGAGTAAACTAACCAACTTGGATTTGTTTCAGTAGCCGCAGATGAGATGTGAAACACACTGACTGTTTTCTCTTTTCTCTCTCTCTCTCTCTCTCTCTCTCTCTCTCTCTCTCTCTCTCTCTCTCTCTCCAGAAGAAAAGTCGGGCACTTTTGTAACTTTTGTCTCTCTTGATGATAGCTATGCTTAGATTTTTGCAGAAAAAACTAAATAAAATCATGGGAATACTTACTGCTGTAAACCCACTGCATGCAAGTAGTCAGTTAATACCACACAAATCTGCATGTATTAGGCTCTGATGCGTCCTCGAGAGGTTACAAAAGTGCCCCATGTTGTGGTAACTGTTTGTTTAAAAGCATTAAAATCCATTTCTGTGCTAAATTGTAGCTATTGCCTTACCATTTATGTGCCAAACGATTCTCTCAATTACCACATCACTTTATATCTGAGTTATTTTGGCTCACAAAAATCTGCCGTGTATGTGTTTGACTTTTCATGTCCATCAAAAGAATCACGATTCGGAAAAAGCCCGTTTAGTACGTCACGAATTTGAACGAATGAGTTTGACAATTTAAGTCGGTCAATCGCGCTATAATTTTAGGGAAAGTTAAAGCTATCTTTTGCCAATGCAACAAAGAAAACTTGGAGTGAATCGGATAAATCCTTATTTTTTTATGGAGATTTCAAGTTACTAATGTCAAAAAAGCGGCGATGTTACAAAAGTTCCCTATTTGCTAGAAGTTCCAGAAGGTGGTTTCACAATAATTTCTTGAGAGATTGTAAAGTTTAATGCAATCAAATTAAACTTTAGTATGACAGAAATAGTTGACCAAAAATTGAACTTTGTCCTAAAAAAGGAAGAGGAGTTAGAGCTGTGGAAATGTATTTATTCTACTTTGGCGCTTTTCGCAGTAATGGCGGTAAGGGTGTATGGTTGCAGGAATTGTATATACGACTCAATGTATCGCTGAATTATAGTAAAAACGAGTAATACTAACTGTGTAATATACAACTGACTGCCTGTGAGCTATTCTGTTGCCTAGAAACATTTCCAAAGCAATGCACAAAAAGGTAAAGTCTTATACAGTATCCGAGACAACCATTGTTTTGTCGTACAAGAAAGAGGGCGTAGCTCCGGGACAACTTGAAATAAAATATTGCAGAGTAGTGCATTTAGTAGCAAAAGTATTTATAAAGAACGTGTACCTTTTACTTCAAGTAAAAAGAAGATGAACAAAAGAATGATAAACAAGATGATGAGGATTGAGTATCACCCACTAAACTTGTAGTGCAAGCCTTCACGCAGTCTGATTTGTAGCGCAAAGTTAGGACAACCTTTTGAACTATTTACTGGTCTTCAGGAAACTTTGTACATACGTCTCCGCTTTCATTTGACTTTTTTATTGTTTTTAACTTATCCTTGATTGATATCTTTGTATATTATTGCCCTTAATTAGCTAGAGGTTCCAAATGGGGTCTTAATGTCAGTGGCCTTTAAACTATTTATGTACATTGTAGGGGTGAACGGTATTTTCAAGTTATTTCGCGCCATTCAATATCATCTGTTAAAATAAACGGCAGTAACAGTTAAAAGTTGCTAAAAATTCCATTTTTAACTGTTACAGGGTCCACTCTTAATCCTATTCAGCTTGGGCTTTTTTTGTTCCCGAGCTTGGAGAAGGCACAAAATGCCGCCTTCTTAACTCCAAGAAAGTTTAAGCTACGACAACGAAACTTCGATAGCACGTCCAAAATCTTTCTTTTGAAATTCGCAACATGACCTGATGACGTCACATGATGTGGTTATTACGTCATTATTGCCAAAATGGTGGCCATCGTGAATCTGTCATCTAAGATTTCATGTTTTTGTCAATACCTCTGAAAACTACCAAAATTGACCTAAAAGTAATTCAAACCAATAAATGAATGATCAAAATGATCGTAAAATGTAACATATAGCACAATGAAGTTAAAAATTGTCCTTTTCTCCCCCTTTAGCTGAAATTTTTTTCGAGCGAAGTCGTGACCCTCGGATGCACGGGAAAAGTCATACCCCCAGAGTGGTACAATGGAAGGAGGGGGGGGGGGGTGATGGAATCCCTCTTGGGTTTCTTATATGTTTTCATGTTTTGAAAAGATTTTGCCTTTAGTCTGTGATGTGCTCTACAAGATGAGGTATATATTATGGGTTGTGGCACTGCTGGGGGCCTGTGACGCCACCATCTAGTATTGTAGAAGTTCTCATAAAAAGGCGGAAATTGACATTTTTAATGCTAGACAAGTAGAATATGACATAATTAAACACTTTACTTCTTTATCTTTTATCACCTAACAACACGCATTTTTACTCAAAAATGGCCTGACCACCTGCTCCTGCTACTTATGACGTCATATCTCGTAACCGTAGTAAACGATTCGCAGCAAACTTAGGTCAAAATGTGTCTAAGGGATATACGTACAGCTACTGAAAATGGAATCATATTGGAAAAATTGAAGAAAAACCTTATGGGGGCTGGCAACCCCCCCCACCCATCCCCGCCCCCCCCCCCCACCCATCCCTTTTACGTCCAGTTAAGAATTGTGAGGACAAAAATTGAATCCAACTCCGAGAGTATTAAAGCCTTGTCAAGAAAATGTCGAGGGTGATATAGGTGTCCCAAAACGTTTCCTTTGAGGTCCAATAATAACATTTGATGACGTCACCTGACGTAATTCCTTGCTTTTTCCGAAACCTTGAGAAACCATTAACATTTCACAATAACTATTGAAAAGCAACATAAGAAGACTCAAATGGTGTAAAACTGTAAAGGTTAGCGAAGTGGAAATAAAATATTTCATTTAGAACAGTAAAACTTAAAATTGTGGAAAAGCACCTGTCAAAATATGGTTGCCATGGCAACACCAAATTGGTTGAACAAGGACATGTCACACCAAATTGTTTCTAGATAAATTTTAGGGAAAGTAACACAGTTTAGTGGCTTTTGCTTGCATATTACAAAGTTATTAGCGTCCAAATTGAGCGCGGGCACTTTAATTTGTTCTCCCCACCTCCCAAGCTAAATAGGGTTTAAAGCCATCAGCTGTAAGACTGTTACCTGATCTATACCGTTACAAAGGCGACCAAGAAACGTCCTTTCCTATTTAGCTACACGCAGGGTAGGGAAGTGATTAGTTACAAATTACTTAGGAAAGTCACTTAAGAACCTTATAGGAGCCGCTACTTGTTAGCTGGCCACAGGTTCCAAGAAGTCTTTTATCTTTCATCTTTTGAATTAATAGGTTGCTGAGATGAAAAGCGTCGTTGAAATTGGATAAACGTCTATTTTATGCCACATGAACGTTGACGTTCCATAGCAATTTGTGGGCCTACGCAATAAGAGCGCAAGGTGAACACTGCCTTACCCGAACCCGGGATAGAATAAAATTACAAGTACATTTATTGATTTTCTCCTGAGGATTTTGAAAACCAATTTGCAACGTTTCTTGACAGTAATAAGTTGTAATTACAGTGAAGAAAAAATTAAAATTATAATAAGAAAAATTTGATTTACATAAAAAATGAAAAAAAAAAATGACGTGCGCATAACTCAAATTGCGACTAATTATTACGCCAGGTGTTAAGGCTGTGAATACTACACCTCAAGGTAAACAACCTCTGGAAGTACACAGTAGCTAGACCGTTCAAACATTTTTATACATAAACGTCGCATGTCTTAGATACAGTTAGTGTGAGATAGAAAACACAGGTAGACGTTTGTGTTATTTCTTTTCCAACCTAACACCGGCCCGTAACAATCACAAATCTTAAATTTTACTTCTTGGTCTTGCCTTTTCTCAAGTGTTGTATTATTTTTCATGGCATGTCAGAAGGCTTTCTCCCTTCCACAGAATCCACTGACACCTAGTGATACCTAAACCAGCTCACTTGTTCTTTATGTTTACTAGTTGTATGATGTTCTTTAAATTCTTGTAACAACCCAAACCCTTTTAATTTTCCTTATTTTCAGTTTTTGATTTTTGTGTAACAACCCTACATTTGTTGGACCAAGACGTTTCTTTTCTTATGTAAAATGACCGTTCATTGCATCTTGCTTTTAGAGCCAAAAACTGATTAAAATATAGTTTAAATTGAGGGTTTATGTGTTCGTTGAGTTCCAACAGATGTCGTAGTCGCAGTTTCAACTAAGTACAGTATACCAGTCATTTCAGGTTATCTGACCTGGAAAAAGATTGGAATTTTTTTGTCCGGAAAAGAGATAGAGCTCCTTAGTAGGTATTATGTATATGAATTCTGCCTGCATGAAAAAACATTTTGTCATGTTTTTGACCGCTTAGGCTTGGCAAAATTTAAAAAAATGGTTGGTAAATAGTGCGGGCAAACGTGTGGAATTTTGCCGCTTAAATCCCGTACGGACGCTGAAGGTGATCCAGCTTGTTTTGTTAAGAAATCTTAACAGAAGGCTGTAACTGTGTATTTTGACGAAATCAACAGAGATTTGACTATTGGAACAATCCCCATTTTTCTAGGTTGATTAAAGAGGTAACTGTGCGACACTGTCCCTACACTCGTTACTAAAGTTCCCTGTTTCTACGTTACAAAAGTTCCTTGGCGTTACCAAAGTTCCCTGTCGTAACAAAAGTTCCCCATTAATCGTTACAAAAGTTCCCTTTTTTCGTTACCAAAGTTCCCGACGTTACAAAAGTTCCGTTTTTTCGTTACAAAAGTGCCCTTTCCTCTGGCTCTCTCTCTCTCTCTCTCTCTCTCTCTCTCTCTTTCTCTCTCTCTCTGAGCGTCTCTGAGCGCAAACGGTCTCCAGCCAAGATATTCAAGACTAGAAGATCTTGTAGCCTGTTACATGCGCTAAGATAGTGGGGACAACGAAAATTAGAAAGGAGCCGCAAAAAAGGCGCTCATTCACTTTTTCCACAACCCAAAAGAAAAAACAAAGGGAGAACCGGAAGGCTCTTTTTTGGTACCACAACCAAGGGCATTGGTTCAACAGGGTCTAATGAGAATGGAGAAACTTGTGAGCAAACAATTGCTGAACACGAATTACTAGTTGTTAAGTATTCAGTGTAAAAGAAAAAAATAAGGGATTTGGCAAGTTGTGAGGTGTATAAGCCATAACCTAGTTACGGAAAGAGTAAAATTGTTGTAGATAAGCACGTTGTGATGTATTTATTTTTAATGTAGGCCTGCCTTGTATTTTGTTGTATTCATGTAGGGTATGCATTCAAATAACAATGGCAAGTAGTTGTAAACTGTAAACTGTCTCGTAAATTGTATTCTAAGGTATTGTAAGTAATGTTAATTATGACGTATCTGCACTATTCTGATTGTCAGGGTTTTACAAAAAAAAAAATCAATACCCTGAAAAGGCATGACAATGAATTTCAGCAGTTAAAAGGCATCATTAGAATCAAAGTACTTGTGAAATACGTATTTTCAAGGTGCAAATGAGTGTAATTACATTCTTACATCAAAGCCCCTGTCTCGTGCACCAGTAAGTTGACCAGATCGTTCTTTCCCTCAACCTGTATACTTGAGTTTGTTTAAGTTTAAGATAATTTGTGAACCTATCACTGCTGAGAATTGGGGTCTTCACTGAGATCCAAACCGTCTTATTCAGCTTGAGACACTGAGTGAATTAATTGAAATGGTAATGACAAACGCCTTTGTTACAATTGTCATGCTAATTTTTGTTGATGTTTATTTATGACCTCCGCGCTGCTCACAATATTTTTTAATAGTTTTTCGGAACAGTGTTAAATAAAGCAATGGACCAACAGTTTAAAAGTTTTCATTGACCTTTACTGGCCAAAAATCAGGGGCCAAAACTGGCCTTGAGCTCGAGTGACGATATGTTAGGTCGCCAACCGTAAACATGCATTAAGAGAACAATCGAATTAAAAAAAGTGGAACATTTGGACCTTCACCGATTGTTTCTGACTTGTCAATTCTTCTTACCTTAAAACGAGGCTTTAAATGGATATCTCCTTCGTGGGTTATTTCAAAGGGCTATGTCAAGGGTATTTTTCATGTCTAGAGGGTCAAAATGTTGGTTAAATCAAAACTAAGAGCATTTTCTTAAATATAAAATGGTCTTAAAAATTCCAAGAGGAAAACATGAAGTGTATTCTTGAAAGGAGAACAAAACATGATCAGTTTAATGTGTTTTGCTAGACATGAGGGAAAACTTGAAAAAAAGCGGCCCGAGTTTTTTTCAAGTTGCAATCCGTTTCCGCCCGAGCCATCCGTGGCTTAAGGCTTTTATGTACAGTTTTAGTGCACTAGTCGAGTAGTTGTAAACAAAGCTAGACCATTAAAAAATTGTGTTGGGCTTCCATCGATACAAACATGTCTGTTTGGCTTCTTAAATTATCAATTTTAATTGGCGACACAGTGCCTTTATTTCCCTCTCCCAAATCTGGAGAAATAATACTTGTCTTCAGGTCAAGTTTTCTTATCTTTATGGTTGGAGTTACTCAACTGTATTACCATAGTAAATAACACCTCCTGGAGTTATAATAACTCCTAAATATAATAACTCCACCACTGGGGGTTCAGTTTTAACTCTTAAAATTGTTTGAATTTTCGTACTTGAATTATATCATCTCGTACGATTTATATGAAAACGCGAGATGGGAAGGGGAATTCATCATAAGAACAGGAGGGAGGTAGAACTCACAGTTAAAATAACTACGGTACCGAATTCACAAATAACCACATTTTTTCTTATTGTGGAGTTCAGCGGAAGTAGCTAAATTAGACTAAACACTCAAGTGCAAAATTTTGTGAAGATCAATATCGCATCTTAAATAAGAAGTGTTGTTACTTCATTTGCAACAAAACCTGTATAGACTGTATAAGGCCTGTTGTTCATGAGCTCTTAACAAACAAACAGGTCTGATCATCAAAAGAACGAGAAAAAGATGGACGGCTCCATCTCTGAAATACATTTTTCTAGGGAGCAAGAAATGAAGCTTGAGAGATTACGACAAGGAAAGCTACCACGACACAGTAAAAGACTTATCAGGAAAGCAGCACGAATGTTCACGAGACTGGAGTTGAGAGACTAACCCAATGATCACGTATCGACAACGCAGAGAGATTCTCCAAATGAACCAGTGGAGGATGGGTGTCCTCATGTTAGTGAAAAAGATCCTTATCTTTTTGGTGGAGAGGTGAGCTGCCCGAATGATGAAAAACAACGTTGTGTTAAAAATAACCAAATTGAAACGAAATTGAAAACTCTGGGCAATAAGGCGACAGGTCACAGTGAGAGTCCAGACACAGCATTAAACAAATTCAGTCTGGTAGTGCGGGGCAAACAGTTTGAACGCCTGAGGGTAAGAAAACAAACTACTACCGAAACAACTGCGAGTCCTGCACATGGGAAGTTTGCAACGTTAAGAAACGATACCTTTCCCGTGCTATCAGGACCTCGTTTCAGACCTTGGTCAAGAGAAAAGAGAGAGAGAAGGAAGAATGATGACGACTTACGAGAAAGACAAAGCCCAAGAAATGACCTTTTTAATTTACAAGAGATTCTTACTGAAGTTAGTGAGATCGAGAAAGCTCATGTTTCAAAGCAAACCAATGGAGACTTCATTTCTTTGACAATGCCATGCAAGATCTTGGGCACAATGATACAGGGTACAGGGTTGCCAGGTAACGAACAGAGTGAAGAAAAGATGTGTGAGGAGACGGATCTGATATGTCAGTCGGCAAAAACAGACACTCAAGCAAATGAGCAATTAAGTGAAAAACCTCTAAGACGAAAACTGATGTCATATTATGAACATGGATATGCCATTGAGCCTTTTGAAGCAATTGTTGGTGAAAAGCTATCTTGTAAGCGCATTCAGAGTGGAGTAAAGTTTATACCCCAATTACCATTAACAAAACAGGAAGTTTTTCCATTCGCTGTACCACATCTTCGACTGCCTTTGTTGCCCTCGACGAAAACCCAGTTAGTGAGAATATCTCAAGTGCTGTCGAGGTGTAAGGTGTTGCCATGGCAACTTCAAAATATGAGATTGGAGTACAAAAGAGAACAGAGTTCGGTGGACAATGATAATGATATTTTTCACGACCTTAGTATTTCAGAGGACTGCGGCCGCAAAACGGCGCTAAAAGTGTTTATACCTGGAAGTTGCTGACATTTGATGCCAGGAGGGATTCCTTTATTTTTAAATTTGAACGAAGCAAAAGTAAGGTTCAGCTACTAGCAAACAACCTTTCGAAATCAACAAGAAACAACTCGTTGTGTTCCACAATTAAAAAAACAAACAAACAAACAAACAAACATTTTGTAAGTCGCATTAAACTTAGGCAAAGAAATACTCATAATAGCATGGCTAATCCATTCTGAGTAATTCATATACATGTATTGTTATCAGATTTTTAATCTAGGCAGTGAATATATTCGACAGGAGACTTGTAATTTTAGGATTGTTTCAAGAATGCCCATATGCCCTTTCATTGTCTGCCTTGAGTTCCTCGTGTAGTCGCGCCTCCTTCTTATGGGTACCTTTAAGAATTGACCCTTGAAATTTCCGCAAATAATCACTTCCGGCCAGCTAGTCGTCTAGGCTAGGTATCATTGGAGGAAATGGTTTGTTTCCGTTATCTCCAAAACACAAATACAAAATCGAGAGACGGCTTTAGTTAGAGAATTAAGCCTGATGGTGTTGTTGGTATTGCAGTTGACCTTGTTCATTGTCCGGTGGTAGTCAGCTTTACCAGTGGAACAGCATAACACATCAAACAAACTTTCTTCACAATAAACACAATGTTCCCCTAATGGTATACTGAGAATACTGCATGATTAGCAGTTTCTATTTATAAGGTGATAATGAATTTGACAGTTCAGTTTTTTTTTTGCTAAATATCAACCGCTCTTCAGTCTCGATAATTAGTGTGATTTGGCTTCCGCTGTCCAGATTATGAACTGAAATTATGAATTCCTGAACTGAAAAAAAAAACTGAGACGTCAATAAAATTCTCTGCGTTAGCCGAGCAGGGAATAGATTTATCCCTTTCAAAAAATCTTTCATGGCATTTTCTGGGAAGAATTACTCCATCCAATCTTGCACATTCGCAGGTTCCCGACTTCCACACCGCTTGCGTATTCTTGTTCTGGTCCTACAAGTCTTCACTCATCCCCGTGAAACATCATTCATTACAAAACCCCAAACTGCCTCAAGAAAACCGGCCAGACCTTGAAGCCGCTGTGGAACCTCATTTGTATGAGAGGGAGCAGAATGGACGTTGCATGACGCGTGACGCACTTGGGCGAAAGTCGCCGTGCAGGAGGCCCAAGAGCCGAATAAACCACTGGTGACAACCATGTAAGAACCAACTCAGAACAGGAAGCTGGGGCGTGAGAGCAATATATGCAGAGAGCAGAAAGATCGAGCGGTACACGTCGGTAGGGAGATGAACGAGTTGAAGTTTTTTTGGAATCAGTGAAAAGCGTGGATAGGAGCGTGCAGAATGCGAATTGCTAGTTTTCACGAGACCTCATCAAATTTCTAAAACATAAGGCTAAGGCCACAAGATGCACACTAGTGAGGTTAATCTTCAAAGAAAGTTTCATGTGGATACCTTGCTTCGTTTTACAAATACAACAGTTTGAAATTGGATCAAATTTGTGGCAGCTCAAAACACAGGAATACTCAAAACGTTATAATACCGATATTTTTGTGTTACTTTTCAATTTTCAATTATCCTAGTAACGTAAAAATGCCATCTCCATGAGTGTGAAGAGAAACTAGAAATGTTAATTTCTTTAGCTGCCTCATTTCTTTTACTTAATAATTTTGTTCTGACTGACCATTGGCTATTGGTACACCAAAGAGGGCGTTGGCCACCAACGTGGCCGACGCATAGTGTCTAGTAATTTTCTGAAAATTATTTTCTCGACAACTTTGTTATGAAGATTACTGTAGACCCACAAATTGTTGTCGTTGTTTAAGCAAAAGAAGTTGGAACAGTGCGTAGAAGGATTCGAGAACGTGATGGGAACACCTGGCAAGACATAATTAAGGAAGTGTTCCGAAAGGCTGGAGTGGAAAAAACCAGCGACGGTGTCTCCAGGAGAAGGTGGCAATTCACTGGACACATCTTGAGGAGAAACTAGAAAACTGAGACTGCAGAACAACCCCAGGGTGGTATAGTCAGGTAATTTTGCATCGGGAAGGTACGAAGTAACCAGTGATGCGCGGCAGGTGGCGGGATTTTGTAGAAACAAGAGCATTGCACTCACCGGGTCGTCCCTGTGAAACGTAGGGAGGAGCATGCTGAGACGGAGTTGAGGGAGAGAGGTCTGAATTCTTGGTCGGAGGCAGTGACAGTGGCTGCTAATTCCAAAGGAGCAACACTGAAGCAAGACTGAACTGACCTGAGCTGAGAAAGTGTCATTGATGATGATCATGATGACGACGATAATGATGATGATGATGATGAAGATGATGATGATGGTGATGATGATGATGATGATGATGATGATGACGATGATTTTGCTTATCCCAAAGACCTCCTCGGTTAAAATTATTAGAGTGAACATATATATCACAATTTCATTTTTCCCCTGAATTACCCTTGGGTTTGCAGGAGTTTTCATACGACCCCATGCGTAGACCGCGACTCCACCGCGGTCAAACGTCTGAGGCAGTTTTTTTTTCGTTTTAATTTGTAAGATTTATTCACGATGCAGTCGAAACATGAGCAAGGATATATAAATTAGTGGGTGAGTGTAAATATTTTTTGATTTCTCTCTAATAAACGAGTTTCTTTGCTATTTAAATGTTCCGCACCTGAACAAAATTACTCTTAGAAATGGGGCCGGCAAGTCCTTTTCCCGTTTTCAAACACTTAGAACTTTTTTTTAGTAAAGTTCGAAACATTTTAGTAAATCAACAGGATACTGGTACAGTATCAAATTTTAAACAGTGAAAATAATTCCTTTATCTTTGAAGTACTTTTCTTATTTTTCTCGTTTGACCGCGACCGCATGTATGAAAGGCCCGGGAGAGCTGGATTCTACTAGGCCCAGGTCCTTCTCAAACTTTACCCTTGTTTGCATGGAATGTCAAAGTATTGATGGAGGATGTGCTTTTATGCTTCAGCTTTTTGTTGTATTTGATATAAGCAGGACGTCTTAGACTTAATTACGGATGAATGGTGTTGAAAAGAGTGTGTTCACTTGGTGGAAGAATGATTGTCAACAAATGGATATTTGTGGGTTTTCTCACTGCGCTTGTGATTCTCGAAGTTCAAATTCTACGATCGAATGTTCACGTTCCAACACAACAACAGCGTCAAAGCGGTAGGTACCTAAAACTATAAGCTAAGCTGATTATACTTGGATTCTCGTTCTTCTCTGTTGAAGAGGAAAATTTTTTCCTAACAATCTTTGAAAAGCTCTTAAAATGTTTCTTTACTTTGGTTTGACAATGGAGGTAATCTTCGTCGTGTCATGCCGATTCGTGCGTGCAAGGCAATGTTGCTGTTAATTAATGTTTTAAAGTGTTCTTCATATCCATGAAACTCTTTGCTATTTACGCCTATAAAGCCTCTTGGACTGCTGCAATAAAAATCTTTGCCTAATTTAATTTCACCATAAAAGTTTAAAACCATAAAAGTATAAACACTGGACTTAGACAAAATTTTTAAGTTCGTCATGCCTCAGGTGTATTAATTTCACTTTGGCACATGTCTGCATTCAAGCTTGTTAATTCAATTACAAAGAATACCGTGGTTTAGACAACAGGCACCTTTTGCGGCCCGGGAAACGGCAGATAAAGTACGATTACCTGGTTTATAAGCAGTTCTAAATTCTTCATCCAATTTGTTTTGTCATTTTTTTTATTACACCTCAGGATTTAAGAATTTTTTCCATATTTAGAGATCTTGAGTCTTATCTTCATCAATATTGGATGGCATGTCTGTTCAATACTGCTTGTATAATTTAAGTAGTATATGATTTATTGCTTTATGTTTTTTTTTGTGGTGCACCAAAACTTGATATCCCGATGTAAATGGCAATTAAAAAAAAAGCTGCCTAGCAGTACGTTGAACCGTCTAA
This sequence comes from Siderastrea siderea, assembly GCA_964030785.1. Lineage (NCBI taxonomy): Eukaryota > Metazoa > Cnidaria > Anthozoa > Scleractinia > Rhizangiidae > Siderastrea > Siderastrea siderea. Next base: position 36,127,398 of record OZ034966.1, on the reverse strand, counting down.
ACATGAAAAAAAAAACACCTGGACTTCATGTTGTATAACACAACAAGTATAACACAAGGAAAAACAACAACCTTAAACCTTTCACTCTCAAGAGTGCATAAACTCAAAATTCAAGACGAATCCCAAATTTCATTTTGTAAAATACTTATTAAATATTAAATATAAATAGTATCAGGTAAAAGTACTGCTGAAAAGGTTTCATTTGAATAGTAATAATAATAATAATAATAATAATAATAATAATAATAATAATAATAATAATGTTTAATACTTCTATAGCGCTTTTTACATTCACATATGATCAAAAGCGCCAAAAATCCTCTCTAATAATAAATTACATGATTTAAACGAAATTATCTAAAAACTAAATGCCTAACTAAACTATTTACATTATATTTCATAGTACAGTTAAAGAAAATTGGAATATGCCATTCTGAATAAATGCATTTTTAGCATTGTCTTGAAAGTAATTATAATTATTAGTCTGGTGTCTTATCACTTTTAGCAGTGCATTCCAGGTTTTGGGGGCAGATGCCCTGAACGATCTATCACCTAATGTGACTTTGTACTGACAGGTCGGATCTTCAAGGATCAGTCCATTGGACGCTGACCGTAGAGAATGTCTATTGTTTCCCTTTATAGATAGTAGGTTACTTAAATACTGCGGTGTTTTAAAATGAATTGCCTTAAAAGTTAACAACCCTATTTTATACTGAATCCTATATTCAACTGGAAGCCAATGCAGCTTAAACAAAACCGGCGATATGTGATCGAATTTAGGTGTGAAAGTAATTAAGCGTGCTGCAGTATTCTGGAGACGTTGTAGCTTGGACAGATGTACAGCTGGCACATTATATAGTAAACCGTTACAGTAGTCAATTCGTGCCATAAATACTGCTTGCACAAGAAGCTTAGTGCTATCCTGCGTAAGGTACTTGCGAATTTGTCTGATATTGTGCAGATGGTAGTATACAGACTGGCCGATCTTATTGATATGAGTTGACATGCTTAAGTTACGGTCAAACCAGGCTCCTAAGTTATGTACAGCGGCAGTCTCCACTGATAAATCTACATGACCGACTTTGATATGGTCAAACTTGATCTTACTTAGTTGTGGCTTAGTGCCGATAAGGATTATCTCTGTTTTATCTGAGTTCAACTTAAGCTTATCTAATTTCATCCAGTTGCTGATGCTTGCATTAATAGTTTTTTACCTTTTTCTGCTCATGACATTATATAATTCTTTAAATTTTATCGTTATTTTCTAGTATAGTTGTTGTTTGTCACATTTGTAAATTGGTTGGAAGATTGTATTGTATTGTGTGTTGGCTCGTCACACAATCCTTTCCCATAAATGAATGCTTCAAAGATTGGAAGCCTCCTGAGGACAGGCCAATTACAGTCTATTTGCTAAATTATTTAAAATGACATTTGATAAACTTTATAGTATGATGCATACAATAAAACTCGATTTGATGTGGCTGGGGTTGTTCCCCAAGTAATCTCATGTAACTGCCTAATTATGTGGCAAATTTTAGCCTGGCTAACTGAGCTGAAACTCCAGCGTGGCTTTTTGAAGCAATTCCTCTGATAAGAAGTCTGTGATTACATGAAGGAAGTTTCAGCTGGGCTGAAATTCAACCCCAGGCTGAAAATTCGAGCCCAGTTTGAACTAAGTGGGCAGGAATTTTCAGCCTGGCCAAATGGGCTGAAAAAACCCAATAATCATAATTTTCAGCCCGGGCTGAGACATGAATTTGGGTGTGTGCCCCAGTTGTGTTTTCAAATTTCCCATCCAATTTTAAATATTATACCTGGGTTGAAATTATAATTCCAACAGAATTTCAGCGTGGTGGGCAGGCCAAAATTTCATCCCATCAATAGCATTTAAGTTACTTATTCCAAAGCTCGGGAGACATTTTTAAGGGGCTTTGTTGTCATGGGGATTTTAATGTTTTGGGGTCAAAACTGTGCTGAAATTAACAGTAATAATAATAATAATAATAATAATAGTAATAATAATAATTAAACAGAATGCTCCCATTACATACAATAGTTTTCAGAGATGTCCTTTCAAAATAATAATAATATTTGTTAAAAAAATTCAAATTAAGTATCTTTAGTCGCACATTAAATGCTCCTGGAACACCAAGATATCAAGAGATTTTCTCAAAGGGTTCTGGCAAATCGTGACATTTTTTAGTGATTTTTCTAATACACAAGGCAGGCCATCTTATAGGGTGCGGGAAAAAAAAATAAAAACTTATGTGGGAATTTTCAGGCATACTGTATTATGGATTATGCGGAAATTTAAACAATTTATGACATTGATAATTGTGTCTTTCCACTGTTTTTTCCTGTTATCTAAACTGCTTAGTGAGGTTCCTTCTTCTTCTTCATCTCTTTAAATTTATCCTTACTATAAGCTTAAACCACAAGGTAATTTTTTGAGACGACGGATGAGCAAAAGAAGACAACGTGTTGAAGTTTCCTCGCACAAGTAGTAGTCAAACACAGTTTCTTATCAATTACTGTTATCCGCTGAAATGTCAAATGAATGCTTTTCGTCTAATAGATATCAGTGTAAGAACAAAACTAGTACTCAGGCTCATCACCAAAAGATGCATGGAATGCCTGGAGGTTAAAAATTGCTTGTGAACGAAGCGGCATGTTTTCGTTGATGTTTAGGAGGAAAACTGCTTCCAAATAATCAGTCTCTTTGGCTTTTATGTTTGAGGATGAAAAGCAGCTGCTTTGTCACCAATATTAGGCAAATTTTTCTGTTTTATACGGAAAATGCTCTGAAATGGATTCGCACCACCGCATTCTGTCAGATGCCCTGGCAAGGGAGAAGCTTAAAAATATGGGCCCCTTTTCAAGCTGCAATCCATTTCTGTCCTAGCCATCTCCAGCCACACACACTTAATTAAATGGTTTAAAAACTAGTTGAATAATTTCAAACAGAAATGGTCCATTATAATTATTCTGGGGTTTTGTTTGATACCATTATGTCCTTTTAAATACAGTACAGTGTTACTGTAGTTTATTGAAGTAAAAGCTGCTAAAGCCCCTTGATGGTGGTGTTTTTAAAGTCCTTTGATTGCCAAAATTGTTTTAAAATGTCACAAGTCCTATGCTAGATTTGGACATTAAGTAATGATTGGCCATTCAAAACAGTTATAATAATGTCATCGCTGTTCATTTATGCAGACCAGTTCATGGGGAAGTAAGTGCTTTTCCAGACCAAAGAATGCAAGTTTTGTTGTGCTCTGAGGGTGAGGCAAAAATTAAAACAGAGTTTCAAGTTGATTTAATAAAGCAAAGCACTTTGTTCAGTTTCATTTGATTGCATTCTTTAAATTTAACCTACATGTATGTGTAACTGAAGCTAAAGCTAAAACATGTAACATTATCAGATCAGGTAGTTCCCTCAACATGTTGTAAATTAAAAACTACTGCTATCCTCTGATGATTTGTTTTGCTTTTGCTTGCTTTTAGAGTATTCTGGTCATTTGCAATCTGAATTTGTGAGGGAGCTGTCATCCAATAATGTTCACAAGGTAAACTTAATGGTTTTTAAGCACGGGAGCTCATACATACATGTACAATATACATTTGTATTCATTGTAGCATACCGTTATTGGGGTCTGTTTCTCCATGCAAATGTCCAACTTAATTGTTTGAAGCAAGAGGCAGGAAGAAGCAAGACTCTTTGAGGGAGGTTTACAAAATTAAAATTATGTTCTCTTTCAAGCTTGACATTATAAATGGCCAGTGGAAAAATTACAATGTATTAATAACTTTTCCTGAAGAATAGGTCTACTTCTTGGCTGACTGGCAACTTACAAAGTTTGTATAAATTACTCCCATATTTTCATGGTTTCCATATTTAAGGCTGGTTCTACAGAGTGGGATGATTGGCCCCTCGCCAACCCCCAACCCAGGGGCAGTCCTTAGACAAATCTCTCACCTTCGACCAATCTAGCATGGTCGAACCTACATTGTACTAGGCACTGCTCAAGGCCCCTGCTTGCATGCCGGTCTTGGGATCATTAATACAGAGGCAAGCAAGTCATGACCACAACAAGGTGACTTGCCCAGGGTGAAGGGAACTGAGAATGTTATGGCCTTATGCACCTGCTGGCACAGCAAGAATTGATGATGATGATGATGATGATGATGATGATGATGATGAATCTTTGGGTATTACATGTGAACACGAGCTACCGGATCAGGACAAGCAGTGTTTTGAAGGGTCAATTATTGGGAACTACAATGTTTGATGTCAAACTAGGACCAAAATGGGTCATAATTATTTGGCATCAGGGAACAGAATTGTGGGTAAAAATAGATGGGATCAGTAATGGGAACAAATACACCAAGTACTATGTACATGTACTTGCTTTACAAATCATTTTTGTGGATGTAGCCCACTAACAAGCAATTTCTGATAATTCACTGGCTGTTAATCGCTTCTTAAAGAAATGATCATTATTCTCTAATTACCTGATGTAGATAGTGCAATTGGTGTCAAATGCTGTCGAGTTTTATTAGTGCACACAGTTTTCACTATCAGAGCTGGTGACTCTTCCACAGTCTGATTTAAAGGTCTCTGTGTCGAAAATTAGTAATCTACTTTGTATGCTGTTTGAACGGTGTTTCTTTTTAATTCAATTAACCACACAGTTGTGTGTGTAAACCATGGCTCCCAGAGCCCCACCACAGGGTATATATATTGTACTCCTACACATTGTATGTGAACATCGCTTAAAATTAAAGACTTTCTCAATTTTAAGAAGAGCAACCTTATCATAATTGTTCATAATTAGAATCATCACAATTTGTTGTTTTAATTTATTTAGTCAGAATCATAATTATGGCCATTTCAAGATGAAAAGTTGCACTTTGGTCGAGATAGTGGGGTGGTTTTAGATGAACAAGTCTGAGAGAGCCAATATTAAGGATGGTGCCTCCTAATACAGAGGTGTTTTTGCAAAGGTCATGACTATGGGGTAAAAGCAGATCTTAGCAAGGGTTATTGAAATCCAAAAAGAAAAATGTGGGTAACCACATAATTTAATATGTGAAATCAATGATGCGATTTTCTAATTTTAGACTTTATTTTTGTCACCTTCAGTTTTCTGTTAGAAGGGATGCAGCCTTGTACAGTGAAAGTGAAGATGATGAAATTGTAATATTTTACAACAGAGTTCCCAAGACAGGCAGTACTTCATTCATGGGCATCATCTATGACCTTTGTTCTACAAACAAATTCCATGCCCTTCACCTTAATGTGAGTCGGAACTCTCATGTAATGTCAATCCCTGACCAAATGCGGTTTGTTCATAATATTACAACGTGGAGACAGAAGATGCCAGCAGTTTATCACGGTCATCTGGCCTATGTCGAGTTTGAAAGACTTGGTGTGATGAAAAGACCATTGTATATAAACATTGTGAGGAAACCTCTGGACAGACTTGTGTCGTATTATTATTTCTTAAGGTTTGGGGATACTTTTAGGCCATACCTTCGAAGAATGAGGCAAGGAGACAAAGAGGTAAGCAACAAGGGCATGCGGGCTATTTACATTAACAAAATATTATAGGAGAATCAGAATTAAAGAATTTGAGTTGGTTTTAAAAAGTTCAAAAAGTCGTGTTGCACATAACTTGCATAGGAGCCACTGAAAGGGGAGGGAGTGAGGAAATTAGCAAACACAAGATGCTGGGCAGAAGGCACCTGCCATGAAGGTTATGTCGCAAAAATAAAGGTTTGTTTGTCCAAATAGCCTTTTGATGGTACAAGTCACACTGTGCTACTTTGGTTTTAAATTTTTTTGTGGGGGGAGGGAATACGGTCAGGTTTTTACACGTAGCCAGAGATTGAAAATGGATACCTGCCTCTACTCAGATTTAAATGTTAAGAAGATTTCAAATAGATTTTAAATTTCATTTTTGTTGATTTTTTTTTATTTCAGACATTTGATGAATGTGTTCAAAGAGGCAACCCAGATTGCAGGGCTGAAAAGCTGTGGCTCCAAATCCCATTTTTCTGTGGCCATGCCCCTCAGTGCTGGTAAGACATCCTGTCCATTCTTATTTAATTTTAACCTCGCATGGTAGCACTGGGTGAACCAAGAATAATATCATGTTGAAAAAGGAATTGGATTATGACCTAGGCAATTACCTGGCAGAAATTCTGCACAGGATCTTGATAGGACCCTAAGACCTTGTAGGATCCTATTAACATCAGGATCCTACAGGATCTTACAGGATCCTAAGCAGGATCCTATAAGATGTTGAGCAGGATCCTAAAAGCCTTTACAGACTCCTGAGTAGGATCCTATAAAATATGGTTAGGATTATTGCCATTTAGGATTCTGGGTAGGATCCTGTAGGATCGTATGGGATCCTAGAAAATCCTGTATGGTCATGTATAGGATTTCTACCGGGGATGTAGTTAAACATCATTAATATGACCATATTTGGGTTGTAATAAAACGTCGTGTAACTGAGGGTCAATGGACTAGCACCCCATTAACAGCTGTAGGCAGTGGGGATAAGGAGTCCCGGAGGAAAGTCAATTTGTGTTCCGCTGTACATTCCAAGAGGTACAAAGTTCTCCCCTTTCTAAGTCCTACTAGACCCGTTTCTGACCATTTTCTTGGTATAAGAATTATGCTGGTGATGTGTAGTGAGAACGTGTTTTTCATTTCTTCGTGAAAGAATTTTATATTTGAAAACAGTATCAATTTTGCGGGTGTACTTCTGGTTTAAAGTTTTGTTGTTGTGTCCATTAGAAGTCATAACAAAATCAAAGCTTATTGAGTATGGTCTTAGAGCTTGGGAGCTGACTGGCCGTGTTGTGCATTTGTCCCTACACTATACAGTGTAGGTTAATCCACCACTACATGAAATTAAATTTAACGTAAGTTCCTCTTGCTGCACATGAAATTTTCCTAAAACATCAACATGACGATGTCAAATGATTACCTCAAAGGGAGAATTTTTCCAAGACAGACGGGGATAATTCCATCTGGCCAGCCATAGCCAAACACACTAATTTTATAAGAAAAGATGGAATATTCAACTTGTCGCGAGCGTGGGACAAAAAAAAATCTGAGTCCCCGACGGGAATCGAGCCCATGACCTTCCGTACACCGGTCGGACGCTCTAACCACTGAGCTACTGGGAGACTCGTGGCGAGCATAGGTCATATTTACGGAGTTCGTGGTGACACGCGTCCTGCATACTGCTAGGATCAGCAATGTCGAAGTGCCCTATAGGTGATAAATAATTTATAGTTTCAGAAAGCTGGTACAATAATTTCAAAACAAACCTGAACCACGATTTCAATGGGCTTTTCCTTGATTCCAACATGCTTTTATGCTTTTTGAAGTTATATAACTAAAATAGATGACATGGCTCCTTTAAGTGCTTCCCCTGTTGGGCCAGCTGGACTGTTTCGTACATTGTACTAGATATTTACTTTAGAATGCAACATCTTTTACCCTTTAGTTTCCTTATTACCTCTAAGCTTCATTTCAGTTTGCAAGGCCCTGGAGAAACGTACGTGAATTGAAAAATACTGAGTTTATGCTGTTGTTTTGTTCTGTTAAGGTCCCCTGGAAACAAGTGGGCTTTGGAGCAAGCTAAGAGAAATTTAGTTGAAAAGTACATGTTAGTAGGAATCACTGAAGAAATTGGAGATTTCATAGCCATTTTAGAAGCGACTATTCCAAGGATTTTTAAAGGGGCGACAAAACTATTCAATGAAGGTAAATTATGCTGCCATACTCGTTTACAGTGCAGGACGCAAATGTTTGACCAAAGCGGCCGTAACATGGCTGCCTCCTTTCTAGTCCATCAGTGCGGTGAAAAGCATTAAATTTGGTCAGTGATAGCATTTGACCGAAAATAATGTTTTGTCCATAGTTTCGTCGAATTAACGTCAGTTAAACACCTAATGTCACCTTAGATACCGATAAAGCCGTCGATTTTGGACTTCAGAAATTGAAGTGGGCCTAAGTTTGATGTTTGTCAGTTATCATATCAACTGCTATTTCTGAGCCAAATTTGCTGCTTTTAACCAAAAGTGCAAAATTTCTTTAAATTGTACCACATCGCTGGACTGTACATAGTGGCAGAATCATAAACTGACGAGGTTGAGACGACTTGCGCTTATGTTGTAGACTGCAATAGGCCGTATTTTTGCGGGAGTTTGTCCAGATTACGAATCCGCGCGGTCTACAGCGAGTCTGAATCATGAAACATTCGGACTGGGAGCGTCAATATTGGCGCATCCCGTCTTTCAAGTATCCGCACTTTTGCCGATTTGCACCTTTCTCCCCAAGCTTTTGGAGAAAAAAAGCGACAGTTTCGCCGTTTAATTTTGATTTCAAAACGTCAGTTAGTGTAAACAACAGCAGTGCTGGCCAATCGTGAAATTATGGGTTAAATTACTGCAAAAGAAACAGAGGTAAGTGCTTCTACATGTAGATCAAGAAAGCTAGAAGTTCATGATACACCGGTATTTGAGTGGAATTATAGTTGGGTCGAAGGGAATCCGTGTCTAAGAAGATAATATTATATCCAAACGCCTATGATCGATTTTTCTGCGGATTCACAATTTTCACCTTTTTGACTTGTTTTAGGTGGGAAGTCGCATCTTCGGAAAACAGCCTCAAAGAAACCCTTGGAACAGGCAACGATAGACACCATTGAGAAATCAAAAATATGGAAATTGGAAAACGAGTTTTATGAATTTGCCAATAAGGTCTTTCAAACTGCGAAAAAAAGAGCACTAACGTCGAAACGAGGGATGCTGGAACCCGTTGGAAAACAATTTTTTTACGAAAAAATAAGGCCGAAAGAGGCGACTTAAACATACCTTAAAATTTCCAAATAATAATGTATTCGCGTAATAGCTTGAAGTTGCAATACGCCTCGAACAAAACTGCTCTTGAAGATTTTTTCTTTTTAACAGGGATCATGGCGGCATGGATAGACAAGAAGTTCCGTCAGGATAACTGAAAAAAGATACTTGTAGTCATGTTACAGGGAAAATTAAACGCAACAAAGCAAAAACAATCTTTTTTTTGCTGGAAATATCAGCTTTATATTAATCTACCAAAGAAAGCAAAGTAAGTTGTTTCGAAACGTAAGAGTTTAATTTGAAGGGAGGGATAAGAGACGTAAAGATTGCAACATTGCAAACAGGAGTCATGCTAGGTCTGTCAACATTTGGCCCTTTCAAGGTTGTGAGTATGTAAACAACAGGAGCCGAGCTACAAATAGGCCTGTCAGCGTTTGTCCATTTGGTATCTGGCCACCTTAAAGGGGCAGTCTGGTCAAGTTTTTAGGAAATAGGATAGAATTTAAGAGACAAATTAAAGAGGGATAAAATTTTTGTACACAACCCCAGACATTTGGGGTTGTTTGTGGACTGTTTAGGTGTCCATCTATTAATTATTAAGTTTCAATTTTGATTTTAACTCACCTTTATTTTTATCAATTTTCTTAAAACTCATCAATCCCTCCCGCCATTTTTCTTTACGTTCACTTTAAAAATCGCGAAAAAATTCTTACAGATTTATGGGAGCAAGCACTATGACCCTATTGAAGCGTTTTTGGAGTGGATGAAATTTCATGGAGATAATTAAGAAAAACGGCTAAAACGTTGGGAAAACAGGGCATCTGACCAGACTGCCCCCATAAGGAAGAATCCAAGAGAGAACGCTGCTCGCGCTGACATGTACTCCGGTGTTTGGCTGAATAATTATTTCAAATCAGGCGTTCAGATTCAGTTGGCGGCGAAGAAAATATTCCAGGGGCAAAGAAGAGAGGCGTTCCTTACACAATACGAGTACAAACGAAGGCAAAGACCTTCGTTAAACAATGCGAGGAGCATCTTTCTCATGGTTCCCATAAGCTGAACTCCTAAAGCAGCTTAGCTAAATACGTCATGACAACGGCAACATTATGCTAGTGTTTTCTTTTATTCATTTCGACCTAATTTTCTATGACAAAAAAAAGTACAGTGAAATGTAAGTTATTCATATCAAGAATGTCCTTTGTTGCGATTGTGTAGTGTGTTCGTTGCGTATAGGGTCTTGATAATCCTCTTGTACGTGCTGGTCCTATTCGCTTTGAGACATACAGGTGACAGTGAAAGCTGGATTTCACAGGCATCCTCCAGGGACAAACACCCCCCCCCCCCGCCTCTCCTCTTCCTAAACATGGGTCAAAGACGGCTCTACAATCTGCAACTGAAGGATTCCCAATATACTATTTACTTCGATCTACGTTTGATCTAGAAAAAAGTAGCGTTGAATTTTTTTCCTAATGTTCTGTTACCTCCGCGACAACAGTCGTAGGGGAAAAAAGCCAAATTGTTTTGGGTTTTACGTTGATGTGGTGGAAGGGAAACGATAGAAGGTGGTTGGGTTGGTAGTTGTAAGGTTTAAGCCACCCTAGCCAATTTTCTTTTTTACGCCTTTAGCTATATAACGGAATAAAGAGCCTGCTCGCTGCCCAAAGGTTTTCTTGTTGGTATTTTTTTGGACGAACTTTTCAACGTCCATCTCAGCCTCTCATACTGTTAAGCCCGGGTAATCCTTTTACTTCAAGGAATGTCCGAAAACGGCAAACAGTTGTAATCTGCTACCTGTCTGAAGTTGTTATGTACCTTTTTGAACCAGGCGAATGAGGGAAAAAGGCTTGAACAATAGAGGCTCGTCGATGTCACAGGTCGAAGCCTTCATTCAGTGTGATTGTAGTGCTTGGTGTAATGTACATTTATGTTGTCACTGTCTTTTTTCTTTTTGTTTGTTTCTTTTTTTTATTTTTCACCACAACAACGAAATAATTAAATACTGTTTAATTGTCAGTATTTTCTACGCTGCCAGGCGACTGTATACACGTGGTGCCTGACATGAGTACCTGGGTGTCCTGTTTTAAGTTCACGATCAGCAAAAGACAGCGGTGTCGAGGCTGCTGCAGTGTATATTTTACGTTAATTACGGCTAGTAGCTTACTTAAAGCCGGATTGCTTCATTATCTGGCATTGGGAAAGAACTCAAACTGCCTAAAAGGATGGAAGTAAAGAAATATTAATTTAAAAGACAAAATAACCGCTAGAAAATACAAAGGTCTATCAGAATGGCAAATCGGATTTCTGCACCGCCTCTCACGAAGTCAAAATTGATATATTGTAATCCACTTCCATCTTGGTAATCTAGCACTTTGTCTTGAAACTGCTTGTTCTGTTTTGCTCTTTAGAATCTTTTTCTTATCCTATTTAGGTGTATATTTGGTAGCATTATTTATTTTGCATAATATTAAGTGGAAATTAGGTAACTAAAATTTCGATATTTTGACCGGACTCTGTCCCTTTAATTACAGAGACTTATCCAATCTAAAATTAACGCACGTTTTCCACCAATAGGTCCACTTGCATTTGTTTACTTCGAGTCCCGCTCGAGTTCCGGCGTTGCGTTGTTTGTTTTTGCCATAATAACCAGTGGTGATCTGGTCTTAGACGTCTTCAATTTGTTTCTATGTCAGTGCCTCTCGTGAAGGATTCTGGTATTTGTACTTCACGGGCCTCACTGGGCGCACAGATGACGTCATAAAAACCTCCCGTAAACATTTGCGGTGATTTAAGGACCCCCGTTGGCCTTTAGTCTTGTGTTCATCTTTGAAAGCTAGTTTTATGGGTGTTCTTATGTACATGTAGTCGTGATTTAGTGGGGATATACACAGTTAATTTTCTGGCATTTCTTCAACTTGTAATTGCGCACCACTAACCTGACAAACAAAAATAACATCAAAATTAAGAAATGTTGCCCTGCCCAACTGCAGACGGAGTAATAGTTATTGATACTAAAATTACGTTTACCTAAACAGCGTACATTAATTTCGGACGGCTTATGATAATTGGCAAATGCAGTCTTTCTTCCTGGCCATAATGGTGTATTCCCGTAATAATGTGAAGTGAACTCTCCAGTTATCGACAATCGCATAGCTGTTGAGCGTTGAAAGGTAATTTTTGGCTCGAATCACGTTGAAACCTCATATTTGTTTATAGTTCTGTAATTTTCTTTCAACTTAGGGAGTAGCTGAGAAATAATTACAATGAGAACATCTCTTCTTTTTTTCTCTGCAATCTTCATTGATTTAACGTCGGTATGACTGATATATTTTGTTTCCTGTTGTTGGGATTTGCTTGTCATTTCAACAGTTATTCAGAGCGTCAACAAATCAACAAGAAACAACCTATAATCTCGTATGACCAAATTTGATTTCTTGACTGACTGACTGACTTACTAAATAGTTGTGTGATAGCTTGACTGTTAAATCTATACAAAAATATTTATCCGTGGGTCATACAGTAGTCAGCCCATCGCTGCTTTGAACACCTTTTTCTTGTCTCTTACCCCGTGAGGTTTGTATTTAAAATACCAAAGTTTGATCTCCTTGTCCGGGCAACCAACTCTTCTTAATCTGGAAAGGAAAAGACTCTTCAGTTTTTCTTTAACGCCAAGATTATTTAAGAGAACGCTCCTAATTAAGACCCGAGTGAAAACGCGATCGTGAGCGATGACCAGAACTGTGTATTGGCAAGGAGTACAATAGATCAGGACACCTGTTTCTGATTGACTGAATTAAATGCAATCAAACAGAAACATTTTACCAGATATATCCTTGCCACAAACCTTATTTGATAATGATCGATGCCCATTTAAACCCATCATTAGGGTGTAAGCTGCTAAGACAACTAAGACGAGGAAATGCCTTCAGTTCATGAAAAGGCTAGTTGACTTTCAATTATTATTCGTGAACAAAGGGGGGTCCACATTCCAGCCCAAGTTGCAGTAGTGTCAATCTAAAATCCACTATTCTGGTTCATTTTTGTCATATCAGCAACACTGTTATTCCAAACTTATGACAGCCAGAACACAAAAGCCAATATAAAGATAGCTTACTTTTTCCCTGTCCAGTGAGGAACTTCCGCTAATGCATATTCGCAGTTGAGCACAATGTGTGACATACAAACCCTGAGAACAGTCAGTGTAATTTCCTGCGGATAGACAAAAGCAAATGCAAAGATGAATTGGTTAGTCATCTAGTAAGAGCTGTGCGTGATCTTGATGGCCTGTCTGACATTGTTGATTTTCCGTTTCCTGGAATTGGCTAGTTCAAAGCTGTCGTGCAACGGTTTGTTCTACAATAAGAACAGAGTGCTTTCCTGGCTAATCAGGGGCAATGCCAATGCCAAAGCCAAACGTAAACTGCAAAATGTTGCCGCAAGATCCCGTTGGTTCGCCGCGTATTAGTGTTTTCACGCCCTGGGATTGCCACTGTTTTACCAAGAATTTAAATACTGAGAGCGTAGTGATAAAATTTATTTATTTATTTATTTATTTATTTATATATTTATTGTTTATTTATTTATGCGCATTACCTGTCCCGGACAGTGATGATTTTGAGGCGTTGCCTCTTCGTTAAAGGGCCCATATCCAAATATGATGTGATCTTTCAGCGCCTATAAAACAAAATAACAACATACAACTCATTCCTAGTACCCTCTTGTTGTACAATATATCGCTGCTTAGGGCACCGCAAAGCTGCTCTTTTAATATGTTCAACACAACAGTGAGATAAATCTTTAAGCCTGTTAATTATGCAAGACACGAGTTTGAGAGTCTGAAAGCTCAACTCCTGTGCTGCATACTAAATACGCCACTTTCACTCACACTGCATTCTAAGGGTGGATTCATTTGCACCATACGCGTATAGCTGTCTTATTCACCGCCCGGCGTTAGAATTTTTTTATTGCTTTTAAGCTTAAAAACAATACAAAATTCCAATGGTCAAACGCCACAACCACACGCTTATGCTGCAAATGAATCAACCCTAAAGCTCGTAAGTGAATGTCACTGTATCCTTTCTGGTGTAATAATGGCGGACCATTAAATCGGAAAATTGCAGATTAATTTAACGGTCATCTTCTCAAAATTAAGGCTTAGAATTTCGCTTGGGGAGTATTTAGTAAACAAAGTTTTGAAATCGGAAGAAAAAATAAATTAAAGTGATTTTTTGATCGTAGTACCACTTTTAGTAAGGTCACTTTCATAAAAATTCCATCTGGTTGTGACCAATTTGATAGAAGGTAAAATTTCATTTCCGTTTTTTTTAAAATCGCATTTGGACTGTTTCCAGCACTTTAACGTTAGTTTGTTGGGGCAAAACATGCAACCTTGCTGGACTTGACTTGCTTTCGGGCAATGTAATTTACGGCAGCTACCGAGCTTTACTTCTCCTTAACCCTATTCTGCCTGGGGGGGGGGGGGGCACATTGTGCCCGCGCTGACTTTAACGAATTATAACTTTTAAACGGCTAGACGAATAATCACCAAATATCGTGACTTTTCCTAAAATTTATCAGAAAAAATTTTCCTGTGTCAATGACGTGTCTATGATGATTGACGTTTCCATAGCAACCGTCTACTCAGAAGTGTATTTTGATTATTTTCTGTCTTTTATCAGTCTTTTTTCAGGTTTTCCCCCTTCGTTTGTAAGAAGAAGATAATTTTTTACTTTTGTGTGTTTGTTTTGACTAAGTATGTTTCTAAGAACAAAATCATCTATTTTTTGGTGACATCATTGTCTGCTGTATGACTGACAAGCTGGCGGCCTCAAATTCAAAATGGCGGATTTGTGACGTTATTGTGACGTCACTACAGGTCATAGTTGACACGTCATAAGCCCAATCTGTTAAGCTGATGAGGTGCTACAAACGTGCCAAGTCTCATCGCAAGAGCTTTAATACTTTTCGCCCCCCAGCCCCCCCAGGCTCAGAAACTCAAAAAAAGCCCAGGCAGAATAGGGTCAATTTAGAGATCGTTTGATCACCAGCTATGCAAATGTCTTGGAACAAAAGAAGGTTTTTACGTGAGAAACGTTTTCACTACCCACAGGATTTTTTCGGTACACCAACATGGCCCCTGCTTCATTGTTTTATACACCTATATGGCCGCCATGAAGTCGTGTGAAAACGATTTATTCTTGCAGCGGTCATTATACGTGCGTAAAATCGCTGTAGAAATTCCAGGTTACAGTCCAGGTGTACAAGCTTTATATCTGTTAATTTCAAACAATATCCGTACCTCGTTTTCGAAGCGAGAAGGCATAAATTTTTCCGGCTGATCAAATACGCTGCTATCTCTATGTGCCATGTGTACATTCCCGACCAGAAGTTGATCTTTTCCGACGAGGAATTTCCCGCTTTCTGATTCGAGAGTAAAGTCATCTCTGTTGAGAATAATGGACAGTTGCGTTCAGTTTTCTGAATTAGTCTTAAGTAAAATATATTTAAAGAAACTCTAACTGTTTAAAAAGAGCATTAGAGAGCATTCGTCTTTAAGTTTTTATCTGTGCATCTTAATTTCATTTTGAATTTTTTTCTGAAGTAAATGAGCACAATTTAAAGTAAAAATAAACAACAATCTCAATCATGTCAATTACAGTAAAACCCTTTTGTCCAGACCGTGCATTCCAGACTTTCCAGATGAGGTGCTTAAAACAGGCTCAAGGGTCTGGAACAACCTGTAGTTACCAGTCTACGTTTTTCAAACCTGACTCTTCAGGTGTTGTTTCGGAACCCGACTTAGCTTCATAACCAGACTTACCATAAAAGCCAGGGAAAATCAGACTTTTTCATATTACGATTGAACCAGAGTGGTAAAACCTAGCCTACTCCGCATGCATTCCTTTTTCACTTCTTTTGAGTCTTCTGCAGAAAGGGCTGTAGAACTTAACTTATTACCCGTACTTCATAAAAAAATCAGTTCTCAAAAGCCTGGGAATCCCAATTCAACCAGGTCAACCAACTGTTTCAACTGAGTGTTTCAACCAATCAGAGCGCGGATTCACAAAAGGTTGTTGTCTAATGGATTGCATTGTTCCTAACAGGCCCCCTGCTATGTCGGTTCCATGCACTTCTGTCTGCTATGCGCCGCGAAATTAAGGTGGATGCCTGTTTTCTTTTTACAAATCTACTTGTAACACTGACCTTGCTCTTCCAAAGAAAACCGGTACTGGCGGGTGCATTCGCAGTACCTCAAGGATGAAGTTACTTAAGAGTGTCATTTTTTTAAGAGCCTCCTCTGTCAATTCCTCATTTGATAGTACTGTTATTATTTCTTCTTTCATCCTCTGTTTGTAATCCTGTTCTAGTACATATAAACGGGCAATGCAGGTTCTCAATGCGCCAGATACCCCACCATACGAATTGAAACTGTGAAGAAACAATGCAAAACGCCTTTAGTGACCAGAACATACGCAGTATAAGAGAACTCAAAAGTAACATGGCCTAGAATGAGTTCTTCGAAGTTAACATGCACTACAATAGTTGCGAATAAAACACAGAAAAAAAATTCCGGCTGCCCTGAACGCTGAATGTGACTTGAATGCCTGACTTATGCTTGATGTCCTCTCGCCTCCGCCTTGAATAGGTCAGTATGCCAATTATTTACGACGGGAAAATATTTCAAGTAACCATGGGCATACACCTGTTTGAAAAAACGTTGCAGGGTGAAACGTCTAAACAATGGATAATGCAACATAATGGAACTCTTGGAAGAAGGCACGGGAAGTTTGTTACTGGGTTTCTTTTCTTGATTTTCAAAATATTTTCTTTCCAAGATAATTTAAAGGGTAAATTAAGGCATGCTGTGTTATTATAATGTGTACGTGACTAAGAATAGAGGCAAGAATTCACGCTTCCCAGAGCACCATTGGGTCGCATCGTCAATGATTATGCTTTTCAGCCGATGTCCAACGTTTTTTCAATTTGGTGTATACTTGTTTCAAAAAGTCTATTTTTGTTTTGTTGGTACAAAGGCACGCTGAACTACATCTAAGCTATCAAGACCTTGGACTGGTTCTTACTTGAGCATAAATAATACGTCCATTAAGGCTTGCTCCTCGGTTATTCCTGCATCAACTCCCATTTTGAGAATCTCGGCGACAGCAGGACTGTCTCGAAAGGTCTGCTTTAAACAGTTTGCGCCCTCCATTGCTTTCTTCAATGTACTAATAGAGGTAAGAACGGAAATGGTTTGACATGAATACTAACGAAGACGGATGGATGGATGGATGGAGGGATGGATGGATGGATGCACGAATGAAATGTTCTTTTCCAAAATCGCTCACCCTCTTTTTGCCCAGCTTCCTTTGAGATATCTAAACATGGCGATTGGATCTACTCTGATTCCAAAGAAAGCTTCAGTGAAAATATCACTTGTCAGATTCATAATACTCAGTTCCCATGTGGCCTTCATTTGAGGATCTGTAGACAAATGAAGAGCAATACGGTGATTTTACTTTTAGAATAGCAAACGAACTAAACGTTTGGCAATCAGGGAACGAGAATTCTGAGTAAGTAGTTTCTTTCATTTTCTTGTCGGAACGTACTCCATGTGATGAAGAAGTTACTGCCTGTCGAATACTGAATCGGAAATGGCACAGGCGGGGACACACTGTCTGATAAAGATTTACCTCATACCACGAAACAAGTTTTTAGATGGACCTCCATGGTGACAGAGCAAAAACGGGGCAAAGGAGTCAGGGGACTGATCACACGTAAAGACAGCTAAAATTAACGAAACGCCAAATGCAGGAAAGAGCAAATAGGCAGGGTATTGTAGAAGACCTAGGCCAACAAATAAACACATTTTACCTGCGTTTTGCCATATCGTGGAATATTCTTTGATAAGTTTTACACTCGTGTCCAAAATTTTGCTCTCCTGAGCTATTTTGCAAATTGCCATGAGAAAAGTCTTCTGGTTCTCGTGTGGATCTCCATTTGAGAACATTGAAGGTTTGTAACCATCCAGCAAACAAAGGTTGTAGTTCAATCGTCCAAAGGCTGGCTCCTTATATATCTGAATTCCAAAAAATGAGGAAAAAGAAAAAAAAAGTGAGAAGGCTTTCCTTTTTTTCAGTTCTAAGTGATTCAAGCTACTGGCACTCCTTAGAGAGGAGGATTTTGCCTACCTTATCCATGTCAAACAGGACCTTGATCCCCATTCTATCACAGACGTGGACACCTTTGACGCCCATGTTGACTTTAAAGACAGAGCTTTTATACTTGTCTCGTCTCTTGTAGAAATATCCATGGCCTTTCTGCAGTTTAACAAACGCAAAATAAACTGATATACTAGGGCCGAGGTGATTCTTTTGATTCTGTCCTTGAGGAGACTAATCGTGTTTATTTAAGATATTAGAAAAATTAATGAAAGAAGAAGACAGCTAACAGAGAACATTACATCAAAAGACTGTTATAATCGTGCAATGTGGCCTAGGATAAGAATCAAAGTTAATCGTGGTAATAATTACCAAAAATCTCTGTATCTGCTTTAGTAGCCGCGTTTTTTCTCAGTGGATGTGTACTTCGTGTCCAAATTAGACAATTTCAGCTTGACCACATTTGATTATCACTGACATCGATCGCTAAATTAATACGTGGACCTAAATTAAACGGGCACAACAGGTTTTCCCTGTTTTCCCTGTTCTTTGCTCATTTAGCAAATTAATAATCCTTCACTTGGCTCTGTGTTTTTAGCTCCTCAAAAATATTGTCTACTGTAAGTCGTGGTCCAGATAACTTAAAGTTGAAACCCATTGTAGATGTAACCCGGCTGGGCAACAGTTCCGGTCCCTAGTTCCTCAACTAGTTTAGTTTGCTCTCTGTGAGTTCACAATGACAAGTCAAAACTGATTCTTCTAACCAAAGAAATTGAGATTCTTCCAATGTCCACACAATTCTTGTCAAATATGATTGTTTACTTCGAATTGGCAAATTTCAGACCTTCAAACTACTGACAAAACGAACGTTCAAAATGTCCAAACAGTGGTAACAATGGGTTTTCAAACTAAAGTTTCGAGAAACAAAGAACATCATATCAATAAGATAATTGAAACTACAGATCGCCATCTTCCGTGCTGTCCGAATTGTAATGTAAAATAACTGTTCATAACTGCTTCACTGGCTGCCAAAAAAAAAAAAGAATAGTAGATTCAGTATAGTTGGCAGTTTTTTTTAAAGCAGTATGTGATTGCGTGCTTTACTCATTTTACAAGGAATTAGTAGTATATACAAGGCAAAGTTATAATTATTTTTTTGGACACGGTTACAATCAATAGATCTACTGATCATTAAATGACGAATAAGAACTGAAATCCGCTTAAGAGATGAAATGTGGAGTCTCCCACTTTATTGACTCTAATTGTTTCAATACCGCTAGGAGTCGACTTGTCTTCTCTAGCGGCATTGCATGCCGTGTCATAGCAATAGGTTCAGCTAAACAAGACTAAATAAAGTTTCGAGGATCAAATTCCTTGGATTAAACATATCGCTGAAGGGATTTAAGTTGAGTCGGCGATTAACTTGACAATAAGGTCGAGCTTATTATAAACCTTCCTCTTGTTTTGACGTCTTTAGGTCAGATCTTTTCACAAATAAACAAATTAAAGTATCTTTTACACATAAAAGGCACTGATAAGAGCCATTTGGATAAGCGAAATGCTATGCAGCAAAACAGATTAATTCCATATAAATTCGATTAGTAACCCCAAGAATAAGAAAAATAAATAAAAACACTCGCGTAAACAAACATGACGGTAATCTGCTTGGATGCTGAGAGTGGCATGTTCTCATTGTTTAGTGACTTGTTTTTGCTCTGTGTCCAACCGCGTATAAACGTCATTTTTCACGAATTAAAATGCAAATTGCGCGAAAAGATTTCAGATTTGTTTGATAACGAGATAATTTATCGTCCACAAACCGGAAAAATACCATTCGGACAGGGCCACAATTATAATATATTTAACTAAGGAATTTTTAGCTTCTTTAAGAATTCCTTGTTCGATTACTATTTTACTGTAAGACGTATCATTATAGCTGGTTGCTATGCCAACCATGAGATTGAAATTCGCGTGGCTTTGAGAGCTAATATTGGTTGAGTACTAATTGGTAAGTGACGACGGGCTATCGGGAAGGAAGGAACAAACCCTTCCTTCAATCTGATTTCCACATGAAACACACATTGGTTTTTAACCATCTTTTGAAAGGGACTCTTGCTATGCATGTCTTGAAAGGGAACTAGAGTACCGCGAATCTGCTAAATTCCGATCACAAATCACAACAACTTAATTTAAGAGCATCTCACTTCTTAAATTAATAAATGGCTCGGGAACGTAAAGAACTACATTCAAATTAGCATTTCGTTCGACATTAAACTCACATTCGCAAACTTAAGAAATTTACATTCTGAATTTTTGTTGTCTTTTAAAAATTTGTACCATCACCAGGTTATGTCATAGATGCATGGTTAATCAGGCATTGCTTGTGGTCATGATTTTATGCAAATAAAATATCAGAATATATTGCCTAGCATTGTCAGGGAATGACGTAAATGTGCCATAACTCAATTAGCAATTTGCATCACAAAAATAAACACACGGCTAAGAAAAAAACGGGTATAACATTCCACAGCACTGACGTTCCTTTGACCAGCTCTCAAAGTAATAGAAAAAATAAACACTCAACTCTGCGATCACGATGTCTCAGTTCATTGGCTTTGCTTATTTTGACATACGCTGATCAATCGCAATTCACTTCGAAGCTATTGTAAAGCCTTAGCAGGTTGATTATAAAATAGTTCATCGCAGCACATTCAATAAACGTGATAAACCAAGCAACATAGCTTGACCTTTTTATGTCACACCTGCCCGCCTGTACCCGAAGATCGAACGTTTTTGTCTATTTTCCGTAAATTATTTTTACAGACAAATTTGGTCGGCCTCCAATTATAGGTACTAACCTCGTTTTCCACTACAAAGACAATTCCACAAAGAGCAACACAACTCACAAAACAACATTCATTTAAAAGAGTGGGTCTACTTTTGAATTTTAAAAGCAGTCTAGAACACAGTGAAGTTAAAGGTTGCTATGAAAATGTTCTTGAGTGTTAGTTCACTGATTGATGGCATTCGGTTCTTAAAGTACACAAAATTGTTATTTGAATTCGTAAACAAAAGCAAATCATATAATTTGTTGTTTTGAAAATTTTATAGCCCCTCTCGTCTGTGGTTTATTCCGCGCTTTTCAAATTTTGACAACAAAGAGCTCTCTTTCGCAACTCCTTAGAGCTTTCAATTGCGGTGAAAACGAATTAAGGACAGTGGATGGTTGGACAGTGAAGCTACCAATGACCGTATCTCGATCTTTTACCGTCAAATGATTTCACGAAAGAAAACGCGAAATACAGTTAGATGCCAGTTAAAAATGGCTTCTGTAAATAGCAACCGGTTATATGTAAAGAAAAGTGTGTTATTGGCACTTAATTCTAAGCTCTGTCAAAGAAATCACCGAAATGCAACTTCCTTTGCGTCTTCGCGGACGGCGACACAATGCAAATTTACATTCGAATGCTCTTCTTGCGGAGTTTTGACTTACCATGACTAGTTCAACAACATGGAAAAAGGACCATTTGTCTTGGCCAGGCACTTCTCTCTCTTCAAACCTGGGAGAAACTTGCGGCATAGTTGTCGTAGGATGCAGCTACAGAGAAATCGTAAAACACACTTGAAATTGTGGTGATCTTGTTTGCCCTTGTCTTGTCAAGTCATAGAACGGTGAACATAGCTAAGGCAATTCACACTTAGCATTGAAATTCCCATGTGGTGTACATCAAACTCTGTTCAGTTACCTGTAGTTTGGACCTTGTTAAATTGTCATGATCATGGCCGAGTATGCAGACATGATTCCATATGATTTTATTGTTTGGATCTCATGACATGCCAAATTGTTGCACAAGTTGAAATTTGTTTACTAGTGACGGCTACAACAAGCTTAAAGCAGATATAAATTTGCATAAAGATTGCTTTCACAATAGAATAGGTAGAATATAACAAAAGAAATTTGCAATTCGTTGTAACAATTGTTGCGTAAACTTTTCTAGAATACTCACAAAGAAACCCACACAAGGCGATAACAGTTTCATACCAAAAGCTAACAAAAAATCAGTCGTGTTTGGCAATCCACGCTGTTGGTCTGTGGTCAAGTTCCTAAATTGAGAGCGTTAAAGTAAAAGCTACTGAGAAGTACTTTTCGATAGAGGGGTTTGTTTTGGATTTTCTTAAATGAAGTAGAATTTTGTGTAGCTACGATTTGGTCACATGTGTTGACCTCATTTTTAGGAACGGCGCCAGCACATGATTCATTGTACTTTTCGAGCACGAAGAAAGCTAACGAAAGCTTATTCATGTCAAAGTAAAAAGGAATACTTCCTATATTTTTATCCTTATGCTTGTGTTTGCGTAAGTCCGGTTTTCTCTATGGTATATAAAGGACCCTTGTACTTGCTCTTTATGCTTACGTATGTGGCTACGTAACGACCTAACGCCAGAAAAAAAAAGTTTCCTATGTATTAACATAAGAATTAAATAGGTGGAGGCCGAAAACACAAGAACGGAAGGACTGAGACTTTGGTCACGACGCACAGATATGTATAAATGCCGTTGTATGCAAGCAGAGTCGGTTTATTCAAACTGATGCAGGCCTAGGTTAAAAATACCGCAATGATAAAAAAATTGAGATCAATAAAGAGAGGTTTTGTGTTGCAAAACGCCTCCTCTAGAAAGTCCTGGGTTTCCCTGTATACCGCTTTGTTAGACTTTCCGCATTCCAGTACGCTACTGTAAGCTCTGAACTCGCAACAGTTCATAATATTCACAGCCTCCGCCCAGCTGTCGGTCTTAATTGTTACCACAGGACGCTTTCAATGAAAGAAACATGCAGGGCACAGTTTTAAAATTCCACAAGTGGCAACGCTACTGAACTTGCAGTCAGAATTATTCTTGAGGCAAGCTGTCCGTTAAGACTTTATTCATAACGGAAACGAGGTATAGTTAAAACTAAGTTAGTGGAATATTAGACCGAGAAAAGGTGCAGTTTTTCGACTTAATCCAGGCATTTAATTGGCTGTTGAAGCCTTTCCAAGTACAGTCGAGTACAGTTCAATTTTTATTGAACTTTAAATTAATATTAATCCAAAGTTGGCTTGAACTGACCTCCTATTTTAGGCTAAAAGTGACTTTTTTAGTCAACTGATATTTCATCTTAGATGGTTTTGAGAGTAGATGTATTTGAATGTACTTCTCCTCGTTTCCCTAAGGGAAAGGGGGGACAGAGGGGGAGGTTCCGCACACACAGAGTGCATGGGAAGGGAGATGTTTTCTCCAACATCCCCCCCCCCCACTTCATTTAAACGATGAAAGGGAAATGACTGCCAACTTTGTTACTTCTTGTTTCTTCTTAGGGGGAGGATTTGTTTGATAATTGTTTACTTGAGTTTACCTGAAAAGCCGTCTAAAATTCGAAACGCGTTATTCTAACCTCGTCTTTGGAAAGGCTTCCGTTGAACCACCTTTTTATTTCAAACTGAGTTGAAAGGGCTAATTGGCCACCATAGAGAGATTCATAGGCTGAAGTTTCGAGCGTTGGCTCTTTATTAAACTAAATGTGTCCGTTCTAAGTGAACCCTTTGGTCTGACAAAGGGCTTACGCTCGAAACGACGGGTTTTGAATTTCTTCAAGGTGAGGAACTTACCTCATATCGCTCAGTTAAAGTGTGTCATTCCTACATGCACCGAATCATCACCCCAGTTTCTACAGTTTCACCACAGTTTTGTCATCGTTTGTTGCAATTGTCACATGGAGAGTTGTCATTAACGACGGCGAAAGAAGTAAAAACGACGATTAATTAAAAGTAGGGGGTTGAGATTTAGTGTGGCGGCCAAATCGGCGCTCCCAAAGGACTGACCACAGAGCCACACGTTTGTTGTGTTCTGCGGACAAATAAAGACTTAAATTTATGCTGGGCCTAGGACAGATTTATACACAACATCACTACAAAAGGTTTAGCTGTTTATTAGTCTCAGCAACCGTGTAACCTTAAATTATTAATGCGTATAGTGTATAAAACTTAAACTATCAATACATGAATATTTAAATAAACTGCACATTACATCGAGCAAATGAAACGTTAGTGCATAAAACTAAATATGTTGACTTCTAATATGCTTACTGAGTGGCAGCGTAATAAGCATAAAACCATGAAAAGGTTTGGCTGAACTTAAATACAATAGAGTCGGTGAAGAACACTGCACAAGATATAAAGTCTAGTTTGATTGCCTCGTCGTAGGGACTAGCTAGTCGCACGAACAGTACACACGAAATGACGAGCACACCCACGACCCGATTTTTTGACAGAAATGAGTATTCACATGAGGAAAATTAGCCCCCGGGACTAGCCGCAGTATCTAGTCATCTCGTGTGTGCCGATCGTAAAATTTTTCTCTAAGAAATATGTGGAAATAGACACATTTCATCAGATGGATAACTCGGACAGCTTAGATGAAGTACCTCGAAAACTGGTATCAACTTAGGAAAACTTGACAAATATGTAACGTAAACAGCTAACGTAATGGCGCAGCGATGAACAATCCACGAAAATGTCAACATATTAAACTTTTAGCCAGTTAAAACAGATTAGGGTGGTTAATATTAGTTAGCCTTGGGATACGTTCTCATTGTCCCCTAAGGCCCGTTAATTCCTCGAAGTTCAATAACCTACCGAACAAGATGTTTCCATCGTTTGATGGTAATTATTAGTACAAATCTGGCAATGTGTTTTATAAAAATACCGTGAAAAATTTTAGAATTTAGCTTTCAAAATCGATAAAGATCTAGACTCCCTTGAAGGTCATTGTGCATATAAAACAGTTTTCGGGCCCAGTAAGGTTATCAGGAGAACCAAGAAACGGGCCCCGGAAAAGCTCAAAATATCAGTGAGGAAAGTATGTTTTAAAATGTGCACTCTCGCACAAACAAACAACGTAAGCACAAATGAGGAGAACGCAAGGGCAATGGCAATAAAATCAATTAAATTGATTGAAATTAATGGCGAGAAAGTTCTTAGTAGGCAGTTATAACTTATTCGTACAAAAAAATGCATTAAAGTGATTTAGGCCGTTGTCACTTTTGTCATATTATTTCCACGCCTATTGATTAGGAGTCCGTTAGTAAATTTGGGTGGTAAGTATCATTGGCTTGCTTCTCAAACGAGCAGACGTCAGTCAGAAGCCACTTAAAGTGAATCTTTAACCACGCTTTCCACTCTCCAGTTAGCATTGCATCACAGAATATTTGCTTATGATTTGACTGTTCAGCTCGTTCTGTTTCTTAAACTGGGCAGCCTCCCTGTGCGTCTGGTTCCTCCAAAGGGCACTCGCTATCCGCAGTGGGACCATCAGGCTCCTCGTCGGTGCTGGAGCTGTCAGGCTGGTCAGGGAGCAACAGCTCTTCCTAGTAAGTGAAACAGGAAGATCATCGTTTCTACGTTTACCAATGAATTTTGTAACCAAAATCGAAAACACATAATTTTGGATCTATCACCTGAGTTGATAAGCCACCGTAAAAAGATTTACAGTGGCTATTTTACCTCATTTTTCCTCAACTCAGTTGATAAACCCAAAATTTTGTGTTTCACGTCCCCACCCGTACAGCACCACAGTTTCTTTAGAAATTGACCCCCTTGTTTGTTTGTCAAAATCGAAAACCACTGTTCAATACTAGGAAGTTTTCTAATGTCTTTTGCAACCGAAACCAATTTGTATCTGGCCGATCTCACATGTACCACTATGAACAAAACACTGAACTGGTGATGCGAAACCACTCGACCTCAGCGACTGACGACTTAGCCTGTTCCAGACCGACCTTACTATCTGAAAGCCTGGAATAAGGCACTGACAATTAACGACTAGCATAAGGTATTCGGAATGCCTCTATCTACACCTCAAGTGACTCCATCGTTAGACAAACGATAATACATTTATTCATAGTAACCAGAACTAGCAAAAACCTTGTAGCCAGTGTCCTGTGCTAGGAGTCGCATAACAGTTGGTTATGGTTTAACTTCTAATTAGGTAAAAACAAACAA
Organism: Siderastrea siderea; assembly: GCA_964030785.1. NCBI lineage: Eukaryota > Metazoa > Cnidaria > Anthozoa > Scleractinia > Rhizangiidae > Siderastrea > Siderastrea siderea. The sequence continues at coordinate 36,101,330 of OZ034966.1, read as the reverse complement.
ACAAACGAACAAAGAACAGTATGATCGGTTAGAGCTTCACAGCGGTCAAACGCACGACGCTTGCGCAGTTCCCGCTATAATTTTAAGGTGGACTAACTGGATTTCCACTGTTGCGTAAATGTTACGTGCGTACGGGCGTGAATTTAACTGGCTTTACGTGCGTAAATAAAATTAGAGACGATATATATGAACGGCTTACGTCAAGTTAAGAAGTTGAAAGTTTTCGTAAGCCGTTCATATACATCGTCTCTAATTTTATTTACGCACGTAAAGCCAGTTAAATTCACGCCCGTACGCACGTAAAATTTACGCAACAGTCAAAAGTTAACGTCGTTTCTGACAGCTTGAGCTTTTGACGTTGAGTATGTGTCGAAAATGAAGTAACTGTCACGCACAAGTTTTGCCCGCGTGAAATTCGGTTTGCCAGGAAATGTTAAGCATCGTTTTCATACGAACTTCATGCTCGTGAACCTTTGAACTGATTAAAACTTCAAGGCTCAGAAAGACCGGATGTGACGTAGCTTTTTGCGTTTGACCGCTGTGAAGGTTAAAGCTTGTTGCACGATTTCGCTTAGCGAAGATTAGTAAAATGATGTTCATAAAAAACTACTCTATGGAAGATACTGATATTATTAACCTATATTTTCTTTGGTCACAGTTATTGCATCTGTATAGTATAAAAGTAGGTAGTGTGTTTAAATAGGAAGGGCTTAGTGTATTTAGGGCTTGTTTGAGGAAGGGCTCGTTGCTTTCTACGTTCCTGCTTTTCTTTACTACTTTTAATTCGACAGCAAATATAGAATAGATTATTTTTACCTTGTCTCTGGTGTATTTGAAGTATTTGAGCCGAATAGGTTCGTCCGGATTTCCATAACGGACAAGACTGCAATAAATCACAAATACACGTAAACTATAGTGAAGCCGTTATACATCTTTGATAGATCTTTACCTTAACTTATTGTGTTGATACTTTTAAGAAGCTCCCTTGCAAGACAACTCAGTTAATTGACTACTGTTCAGTGTTTCTAACTGACGATTGTGTTTCAACAATTTAAATGAAACAGCCATCCTATAAAGAGAGAGAGAAAATATCTGAAACGCTCTTACGATTTATTTGTCCAGTAAGGCTTTTCTTCCAAATTCCAGTCGCAGAACATGACCAGGTAAAGAACGAAACACTTCACTGTAACGAATCCAACGTTCTGCAAACAAACGCACGTAAGAAAATGACTGTGAAGAAGAAGTAATTAATCTAAAAATGCTTCTTATTGGTACATGTACATGTTGTTTCTACCTGGGCACAACACGTAAATAAACAAAGAAGAAAACTGGCATTTTCGTTTGCAACTGTATTTACGATGAGTAATTAGGGTGCAAGTGTCCATTGAAGAAGCGGCGTGACGGCTCCTCGCGATGACTTTCAGTTCTACGTGCAGATATAAACCATTTGGTCCCTTCGATCATTTAACGCCAAGATCGGGGTTATGTTGGCCTCCTATGCAGACATTCCTTTGGGTCGTTACGTCGTGGAGAGGAGGCATTCATACGGGATGGATTGCACATTAACTCTTTCATTCCAAAGAGTGCCTAAAATCAAAATTCAAAACGAATCCCAAATTTCATTTCGTAAAATATTCAAAAATAAATTGTACCATGTGAAAAAACTGCTGCCAAGGCAGTTAGTCCCAGCATAGGACTTCATCCACAGACTCAAAAGTTAGAATCACCTTAATGTCTCCGTAACTGACTCTGGCAGTAAAATGGTGAAGGTGACTACATCAATTTGGGAAATGTTGGAATGGTTAAGATTAAAATTCAAATGACTAACCGTTCCTGGACACTTGTGGTTTTCAGGATTGGCCGGGTCAGATAATGGACCGTGGAAACAGATCAACTTGGACTTCAGACCCTACAAAGAAACAAAATCAACTTCAATAATTTGATCCATAAGAGTGGTCAAATATCTCATCCCTCTACAGTATTGACACAAACTTAAACACCAGCAAAGTTTTACTATGAGTTCTAATTGCCCCAATTTTTTTGTTTGTGTTAGTTACGACAGGCGACAAGCGATTAGGTTGATTTTAGGTCTCGATAAAGCCATGAGATGTAAGATTAATGTACAATAACTGAAGACAATGCGCGCGCTGTGATTGGTCAATACCTTTTGATTATTATGCCAGTGAGTAAACTACATGGAAAATGTAGTTATTATATATAAAAGCAATATACCACACATTTGTCTGGTTTATTGGCTCAATAAACCACTTGGGATGTTGGAATAAAACTCGAAAAGCTTGTAAATCACTCGCCTTCGGCTCGTGACTTACAATCTCTTCTCGTGTTCTTCCAACATCCCGCGTGGTTTATTGAGCCAGTAAACCATAAAAATGTGTGGTATATTGCTTAAATGAATTTAGGAATGTGCTGAGTTACAAACGTATATATCAAAAGAATCGCTATCTGTTCCCATTTCAACAACAAAACTTCAGTTAAACCAAAACTCTTGAAATAATGTCAATTACCTTCTTACTGAACCTTGTAGGATCAAACTCATCTACTCCCTTGCAACCAGGTACAGAAAAAACTGTCTTATCTCTCTGAGCTAGATGGCAGTTGGCTACGACTTTTTGTCCCTTTGCAATTTTGTAAGTTCCAGAGCTAGACTGCATAATAAAGTGCCTCCTGCAATCACGATTAGAAACCAATTACCATGGGGAAAAATATTTGTGTGGAGGAAGGTCAGGTTTAATAGAAATAATCAACTCAAAGTCTCAAAATCATTGCGGAGACAGAAGTTAAGAGAGCTCCGACTGAAGCAAACTATATGCTGAGATAAAGAGTTTGCTTTTAGAGCACTCACGAATTTACTTGTACTCTACTCCACTTAATGAGTGTTTTCACTTAATAAGTTATTAATTTAACGCAATTGCGGGCACATAAAAATCCATAATTGTCCTTCAATTTGTGCTTGCGTTTCTCAGCGTTTGTATAACTCCTCGCTGTTTTCTGCATGCGCTAGCGCTTCGTTGGGTGGTAAAACGAAAGTTTCATTTTTGTCTCGATTCTTCAATTTTCCACCTCGTTCTGGTACTGTACACAGTGTTGACATGCACACTACTGTTGTGGCTCAGGATTCTAACCCTTACTGTGTGTTCCTTAGCTTCAATCAATAGCAAGTGTACATGTGTTCTATTCATTCTATCGATGCAGGATTTCCTTACCTGGCAACTCCAAAATATAACGCGACTGGAGGATACATTCTGAGAATCTGCAGCAAGAAAGAGCATCTACTTAAATGGTATATTTCAAGAATTTCTCTCCGACACAAAGTTCTCAAAGACTTCAAACACAGACCAGGGATAACGCCGAGGCCTCTTCACACGCTACCAAGAAATTGGAAAGAAATCAAGTAGATGGAAAAATTGCACATACCTCGCAAACTAAGTTGTCTAATTTTTTCATCTTGTGAAGTGTCTTTAGATTCAATCCAATCGGTCCCAGACACTCTCTGATCTCCATTTTCAGTTCCCTGCGTTCCTCGTTCGTCATGATCGACAAACGAGCAGCAGCTGAACGCATAGCTGCACCAGCACCGGGGGCGGCATTAAAACTATTTAAAAGAGACAGAAATTGTAAATGCTTATTCAGGTCATTTGGCTGAGACTGTCCATATTTTCTGCCCCGTTGTGGTTTTCTTTCGCCCGGCTTACAATCTTTGTTTAATCCCAATAAAAGAACAATTGACTTATCATGGTTGTCATTATTAAAAGGTGACCTATAACGGTATAACGGTTGGCATAGCTTTCAACTAGTCGTAAATCGTACATTGCTAGATCGGTTGCCTGTATAAATTAACGTCCAGTAATACTCAACATGGCATACGTGTGGCCATACTCTGTTCTTCAAATGAAGTATTTAGCTGCCAAAACCAAGAAAAACTGGTCCATTTTATTTGTAGAACGGCAGACTTCTTAATGAGACTCGCGCATAGATTCATCTTGGACTTGTTACGTGGAATACAACTCGTGTAGTGTATCTTTTAGAGGGAACTGGATATTATCGTGAGGTGCAATTTGGGAATAAGATATCAATCAGAAACTGAATGTTACGTGAAATAACTACTTCATTTTCAGCCAAAAGTGATCTGAACCTCCCATTCATTACTTTTAAGTCGGGTAGGGGCCAGTGTACCCTGAGTGCGAGAGGCTTTTCTCGCGCGCTCGAACACGCGCAAGCTTAGTGCCTCATGTTCTCTTTTGCCGCTCGTTCTTCGGCCTCGGTTGACGACTGCTCATCGATACCACACGAGAGAAGCCTCTGGTATCCAAAGTAGGCGGAGTGGGACCGAATTGAAAACATTTTGGAATTAAACAGAGTTTCAAAGAACTTGTGTGCCACATGAAGGAGGATGTTTTGACTAGCACCCCTAGCAAGTTTGAGTAAGTTTGGATAAAATTTACCACATTAAAAGATTTCAAATGTCGAGTAAATCCCATACAAACAATCTCTAAAAACTCAGTTAAAGATTGCGGGGTGATCTTCTGAAGCCACGTGTTCAACTGATTAGTTAATTTTAATCTTGGCAGGGTTATCCTTTTAAGAAAGTGCCTTAGCGAACAATGTATTAAGTAATTTATTTCATCAATCATTACAACTGATTTTAACAACTTGTTTTCAGTCCACTGCACGCTCGTTTCTAAGCAAACCAACTTCTGTCTTCTGTTCAGTTTCGAAACAAGAGGAAAGAGACTCACTTCAACATCCACAGAATCTCCAACACCGCCTCATCTTCCGTCAGGCCATACTTCTCAGCCTCTTTGAGGACAGGATCGATTTCAGGGGCATTAGCGATGGCATCTTTCAAGTGGTTAAATGCGTGAAGCGCTTTCTTGTATTTCCCCGTTGGTCTGCCGAAGCACGTCCTGTTTGACAATACAAATCAATCAGCAAAAGCAAACACAGAGGAAAGACCACGCGGTATATTTTATCCATCCTGATTAATACAGGCGCGGGGAGCGGAAAAGAGAGTTACGGAAATCGTCTTCAAACATGCATAACACACAGGAAGAAAACAGAGTGACTTAGACTGTTTTGCTTATAACTAGGTCAATAACTCATTCAAATGCTCTTAATTAAATTAGGTCCAACCGTATACTAATTTTAGAGTCTTTTCATCTTCTTTTGAGGCACAAAAGCTAAATTTTCAGCCGAGGCATTCTCTAGTAGTTGTCCATCTAGTTGGCGGTAAATATTGCCTTGGATCGTCTTTCTCTATCACTTTCTTCTTTCTCTTGAGCCTCCTACCGTAGTGAGCAAGCTTATTGATTTTACAACTACTGTTTATTATATGACTTACTTTTCCTCCTTGAGAACTTCAAATCTCCACTGTATAAAGCTGTGTCCACTCAGTCGTATCCCTAACATGGATTCACTGATCACGTCCATGGCAAGATGGAGAATTCTCTCTTCCCATTCCTCTTGACTTGGGGCACCCATTCCTTTAGCAACAATTTAGCAACGATTTTAGTCTTTTGATTGACTAATCGCGATAAACGCTGAGCAATAGATTATGCACAAATTTACAGATAGCACGTAATCAGCGGAATAAAATACTTGTTGTAGACAAAACTATCTTTAAAAGAGAAAGGCGCCTTCTCCACGTCCCCAAATTTGTTTTTGTTTCATTTGGGAGGGGGGGGGGGGATGTCGTCCGTGACCTCGTGCCCTTTTCAAAAAGAAGAACGAGAAATGAACTTAATTGAAACTGTTTCTGGTTGAAAAAGTGATGTTCCGAGTAGTAAAGCTGTGATCCAACTGGAGCAATTTCAAATAGTTATCATCGTTATTGTTGAGCTACATTAGTCCGTCGCAAGCTACGTATTTGTAACAGCACTTCACATATCACATTTCCCAAGTCCAACCGCCTTGTGTTAGTTTTTGAGTAGTGATTTTAGCAGCTACTCTACTAGTTTTCTTCTGTGCACCAATCATCTCCGAAACTGATACCATGTAGCTTTAGGCGTTCTAACTCCCACCAAATTTGTTTAGGCTTCCGGTAATAAGCCATATTTTTATTCAGTCTGTTAAGTATATTACTAGGGTGGGATGTCATATTAGCAATAGAATGGGCTTTTCCTGCCAGATTGTATGTGAAGCCAGTGTACGGGTATCCCGGTAATCTGATTGTTCAAGCTGATTGTTCACAGTTCTGGATCCATGCACTGATGCTATCAGTTATATCGGTCAATGAATCTTTAAAGGGGCTATGTCACGCTATTTTAGTATCTTTTTAAAAAGCTCAAAAGTGTCTTCGCATCAACTGAATTAAAAAAAATAACGGCCTAGCTTTGTTACTAAAGACTATCTTACGACAATGAAACTGTTTCCTGTCGTCTGTTGCTACCGATGGCAAGGATGGAAATGAATTGGGCCAATTTTTTCAAGTTTTCATACTATGTCTTCAAAGATCACCAAAAATATCATTATGGTTAGCTCTCCTTGAAAAAATTCATTTGATATCTTCCTCATAGTTTTAGAGGAGTATTTTGTGTATGAGTAAAGGCACTGACTAATAAATTGAGCACAGAATTGACCCAAAATAGCAAAATCGTCGTGACATGACCCCTTTAAACAAAGCACGGGAAAAATATGTGCCATATACTTTAAGTAAGACTGCGCGGACTGCACTCTAGACTTACCTTCTTTGAAGTTCCATTTGATGAGATGTTCCGGCATTATGTCCATGATGTTAGGAATTAAGCGGCCCATCCGAAGCATATTCTGTGAGACACCGATCAAGAACGACTTCTGCTGTTTATGCCTTTCACCGTTCTCAAACATGGAAGGCACGTGATCTCCAAGGAGGCTCTGATTGAAACGGAAATTTCCAAATCCCGTCTCCTTTTCTACCTATGAATGAAGAAGAGAGGTTCGCAAGTCTTTTTAAAAGTTATCAACCACACTGTAAGGGAAAACGCAAACTCTAAGAACAAAAGCAAATGATGGCGTATTATATCAAATTATGTATACCTAGAGTACTGCATCTCACAACTTAGTTAGTTTGTTGTTTGTTTTGTTTTGTTTTGTTTGTTTTTTGTTTTGTTTTTTTGTGATTGGGTAGCACTGCCTTGCACACCACTGGATTGCAATTGCCAGCACCAATATTTGGTTTTACTGCACTACATGGAATTACACATCACACCTGTTTGTTTATGTTTTAAGAAACATTTTCAGATAAGGTTGTTGTACTTGTGTAAAACATACTAACCAATCTTGGGTCGAACATGCATTGCATTCCCTCGTGATCGGTTATAGCTACAAAGGGCGCACCGAAGAAACTGCACTTGAACACGGAACTTCCAAGGTTTTCCATGCGCTTTTGAAAGAAATGATGGCCTTTCTGCAAAAGGGAACAAACAACAATTCTTAAGGTTCATAACCGCGGCCACCATACTTGTTCTCGAGGGTACACATGACTGTATCCTTTATATTGTAAAAACAGTTCAATGTGGAAGAACAACAGTTAACAATTATCCACCAAGGTGGAGGTGAACAGTGATGGATACCGACATTGAGCTGAATAATTGTTTTAGTATACACCAAAACAGTGGATAGCCAGCACCAAATAGTTCCTTTTTTTCTGAGAAATGAGGGAAACCTCGCCCGCGAAATCCAGAAAAATGCCGGGAGGTGAATAGCAGATATTATCCCGAGCTTGAGTAGCCAATCAGAGCGCGCGAAACACCATCCACTGTTTCGGTATGCACTTAATACTGCTGTTGCTCATTCATTGGTACCCTTATTTTCCCATTCATAATGTCTTTGATATTCAGACTTAGAGAGCTCTGGACATTGGTATGACAGAGGCTGCACAGATGGCAGTCATGAGGAAGGGTAATCTGCGCGACGCTTAAAGGAATAAGCGCTAGATAAAGAAGAAGAAATAAATCATGATCACAAATGAAGAGACTTTTGTTAATACATATACACAAGGATCGGAGAAAAGAGTTATACATGTACCGCCAAAGTTGCCTTGCGCTGGACGCCAGAAGAAAAGAGGGAAACTAACAACCTTTATGAGGGGATCTTTTGCCAAGGAAATGCAGTGTTAGGCGTCCCTGTCCGCCACATTTCCCTCTTACAAAACGGCGAAACATGGCTTGGACGTGCTTGCTTGTCAACGGGAGTCCAAGTTCAGAGTTGGTATGCCAGTTCTTGAATGAATAAAACAACGTTTTCAGAAAGAACTTTTCAAGTGAGCCCTATACAGCATGACAAAAACAAACAACGGCAAAAGCATTTTCAGCAAATTTGCACGCCTGGCCACTGGAAACCCTTAAGTGAGATGATCAATACTATTCCGATATACAGCTGGATAAGAGTTGTAGGGAGGTAGTTAAAAAAGTGCGTAGATCGTAATTGCAGTTTTTAATTTGAACTCACCGTGACCAACTCGATGATTTGTGGTACCCTCCCACTGAAGGTTCCTGGAATGGGCATTGGTTCTGGTTCGCCATCTTTGTCCACTGCGCTTTCCCTTCGATTGGCGTATAACACACGCTGGCTGAATATGAAAGAAAGAAAAGAAAGACTAATAACCCTTTCACAAAAGTCATACAATCTGGTATAAATTTTCTGCCCAGTTTATCCAGTCCATACAAGCTGTCTTGTTCTTTTTCCCCAATAATCAAATGCTGTCATTTGATGACGGCACTTCCCAAAAACGTCATGCATGTCATCTGCCACTTATTCTTGCCTGAAACTGACACATTACGTGTCCACCGCTTTCATACTTGGCAAGGTATAAAGTGGTCTTTTATTTGAAAGTCTGAGTTTTACAAATTACGCAAAGAAATCTCGGATTGGGTTGAGTTCTTGCTGCCGTTCTTGGCAGCAGCTTTACCATCCCCATCAACACCCTCATCACTGACACTGACACCAACACTATCGTCATCACTGTCGCCATCATGATCACCAACTCTCTCATCATCATCATCATCATCATCATCATCATCATCATCATCATCATCATCATCATCATCATCATCATCATCATCACCGACACCTTCACCATCGCCATCACCGTCAGCATCACCAGCACCATCATTGCCAATTGGCCACCGCCATCCCAACAAAAACACCACCATCATCATTAGCACCACCATTGTCACCATTAACATCACCATCACCACCGCCATCTCCAACATCAACACGAATACTACGACCACCACCACCATCATCATTATTAAATACCACCACCATCACTATGTTCCTAACCCCATCACCATCACCATATCCCAATCACCAACACCATCATCACTATCATCATCACCGCCATCATTACTGCCACCTGTCACTATTTTTCTTTCCTTGCTACGGTCGACGTAAACTGCAAATGAAGAGAACATAACCCTATGGTCTTAAATAGTTAGTTATCAACCGGGTACGGAAAGCATATCCACGACTAGGACTATGACCCATTCATGTTTATTAATGCCGTATCTTTTATTTTCAATAGTTCACGTGACGCTTTCTCGAAAATTTTCTTCCCTACGTTCTTTTGGATAAATGAGAGTTAAAACTCTTTGAGATTAAGGAGACCAAGAGTTTCAACTTAGACTTAGAGCACATCGGAGTTTAGGCCACGGAGATTGAACTCTCAGTTAACTCGAGACAACTTTTGTTCTTATTTGGCTCAGGCCTTAGTCAGGTTACGTTCGGCCAACAAAGGCGTACTTTCTCAGGTTGAGCTGCGTTTGAGATTCTAATGTTAATAACGAAAGCGGCGGTGTTGCTATATGAATAAACACTAAGCGCTAAAATTAATTTCTTTGTTTACACTGTCGGATAGTTAACAGTGTTTTCTTTGTCACATGATATGTTAAGGAAAAAATGTCATGTTCTGAATATTTTAGTACTAACGAAAATCGTTTTCGGGGAACGTGTTCCTTTGTAAATACGGACAGCAGTAATCTGACAGACAGCAGCAATATTGTTGTAGGCATTACAGCAGCAGCAATATTATAGTCAACATTAATTCAACATCGAAATAGAAAGTAATACAGCCCATTGAGATTATCGACAAATTGGTGAGAGATCATCATGAAGCTTTGCAAGTTTCTAATGTTTAATAAAAATGGCCAATTTATGATTAGCTTACGGCATGGGCGGCACAAACAATCAACCAAGACAAGTGACGGAACTACGAAAAACAATGAAACCACCGGCAGCTACGGCGTGATATTTACGTGGACGCATTCAAATTGTAATTGAGTTGACTCAGTTATATGCAAAATTCAGAGGCTACTTCACTATGATAGCAAACGACATGCTGTGAAACGTTGACATGTTCAGGCGTTAGTTACCACGAAAGGTCAGGTGGACGTGATAGTGTTCAATTCACTACAGTGTGCTAAAATATTGTCTAAAAATACTGTTTATTGATCCACTTATTAAAATTCCTTAAATTATTAAAATATGTCAGACAGAAATTTTTAGACTTACTCTAATTTCGTTGCTGTCAATCAACATTTTGTGAACGCTTCAAAATCGAAATTGTTAAAGATTTGCATTTGGCCACAGTTTGAATAATCACACCAAATACGGCAGTACCAATCGAAATACGCGGTTCGCAAAAACCTCGGCTATTGACATTGTGTATTCCGTACACGATACTGTACTTGAAATACTTATCGATTTCAACAAAGCTACTTTTCATTACTGCTTTTCCCTTGGTCGCTTGTTTTAATGATAACGGTTATAATTACTAAATATGTTTCTACGCAAAACTCCAGGGCGACTTGTAATTGACTCAAGGTCCCGGCAGTCGGTTGTGTTGATAAGTTGTTGTTGTGTAACGCTTGATATTACTGATTGATTATATTGATGCAGAAGGGTCAAAGCAGTTAAATAGTTGATTTGTGACCCAGTATGGAGTATAAATGCGCAATGACTTCGGCAATGCTCAATTTCATGTAGGCTAACCGGTGAATGAGCCCTAATGATTGCTTATTTGAAGAAACTGCACACTGCCCGGGCGATGTGATGGAATGAACTTGTGAACTTCGACGTAAAAGTCACGCGAACCGGAGTCCACTTACCTAGAAAGACCGCGTTTTAACCACTTCCCCTCGTTCGGGGAAGGGCCCACTTTCCCCCGTGACTTCTCCAATCTGGCAGGCTTCTGCAACGCTATTAAACTGTGGTGTTGTTGATGAATCGCGATTAGTAACGACCGTAACACATAAGAGAGTTCAAAATAATTTATTCACGTAATCTACGAGCAGTCGACGTAACAGCAATGACGTCACGAGTGGGTGGGATTCCGTGTCAAGTTGGGCGGAAACCACGTGTACATTTGAATCAGGCATGTTTGCCCATTTTCATCATGCCGGCGTATTAGGTTTACTCAACTGTTAAATTTATTAACATTCCAGCTTTTTGTGATGTTGATTCCCATGGATATAACTTTTGTTTATGTGATGGATCTTGGAGGAGCATGAGCATAAACTGTAAAAATTTGTCTATGTTTGCTTCTGCAATCAGCATTCCCTTTTTTCCTTCTACAAGTCATATTGTGATCGACAAATTACCGAATTAAACAAAACGGGAACTTAACAATGCCAACTGCAAAAAGATTGAATAGTGCCAATCTAGAAAGCGTTCTAGTAGCCCTTGAATGCCCCTTGAATGGTTCTGATTCAGTTGTCTAGTTGTTGCCATGGAGTGATCTAAGTAAATAAACAGCCAAAATGTTTTTAAAAATACACCTTCTAACAGCACCCAAACAACGTAACGTAACTTTATTTCGGAGTTCAGGTGTTCGACTCCCGCTGTAGCCTTAGGCTAAAAATTACTTGTTCAAATTTCTTACAAACTGTAAAATCCTGTCTGACTCTAACAATTTCAAACTTAATTACGTTTGCAAACACAAATACATGCTGCTAAAATCGAACCTTTCTGCAAATAAGCCAGTGCTTTCACACGGCAAATGGCTCCAAGGCCATGAAATTGTTTCTTAATAAATCCCAGTTTGGTAACAGTTGTGTTCCCATAACCTCTGTTTCGCTTTCTTGTGCAGTGTTTGAATTCTATTTTGACAGATGTCCATGCATCAAATTAACGGCAAGTTTTCCAACACAAAACCAATAAGGTGTTCAAAAGATGGTGGAGTTAATGGCTAGTTACGTTCTATTTTTGGTCAAGTTTGTGGATGCTTGAAAACGTTTTGTTTTGTTTGTTTGTCTGTTTGTTTGTTTTTTTGCAGCGTTCACTCAGGCAACTGGTACTTGTCAGGGGCTCGCAAAGAGAAAATTCAGACTTGTGAACAGCTAAAGAGTTTTTGCAAGGTTTGTCGTGTGAAGGCGCTTCAAAGCTTTAAAGCTGTCCACACTATCGTGAAAATTTCACTATTTTGTTTCTGTCTGAGGCTCACAAAATTTCACTACTATTGTGGAAAGGCGTCATTATTATTCTCCATTTTTGGTCACATAAAAAAATTAATAAGGGTTTCACTGCTACACTATCATGACAGTCACTTAAATTGCACAAATTAATAATTGAACTCTGAAGTAAAATGATAATGATAACTTAAATGTTCCGTTTATGTCGGCCAAAGCACATTATGCTATTGAAAAGTTAGAGATTCCTCAATATGCTCTTCCAACGTTTCAGGTTTGGTCGAAGGTACAGGAGTTCTACAAGTATCTCAGATGGTTTCCATATGATCCGCCAACCGCGATCAGCGCTCAATCGCTGAAAAAGTGATCAACGATTCAATCCCGAGATCCAGCGGTCGCCAAAAGGCTGCAGACGTACGTCATTTAACCTGGTTTTCATATGATCGCAGTATTGCTCAGTCAGTTTAATTCGGTAAACGCAACGATCCGGCTAGCTATTGTTAGAGATCACATAGAAACCAGCCTTTTTGGGCGAGCACAATTCGGCACAATGCTTGATTTCTTTTTTCACGCGCACCGTTGTTCAATTACCCTCTCTTGCCGTTATGCCGACATGATCTCTATTCTACATCACTATCTGTAATCTACATCACTTGGAAGGTGAAGAGTAACCATGAAATAATCATTGGCCAATAACGATCTTCTCGTTGCAATAGCCTCTTCTTTTATGATCAGTTTTCTCAAAAGCTCGATCTCATCACCTGCAAATGTATTGAATAATGACATCATGGGAAACAGGTGTACGTGATCAGCTGAAAAGTCATGGCTTGTTGAAACGAAAGTCTTGTATGGAAAACGGCCCTCCTGCTCTATCACCGCCTCGTTTTCATGTTTTTTTTAGTTCCTTTCGATGTTTAATAATATAACAATATTATAATGCATTTATATCGTGATAATTTGACAAAAATATTCAAAAAACGCTTCACAATGGAAATTAAATTGCATATATACTAGACATAACGAAAAAAATGGCCTAAAATTTCCTGGGATAGGAGTGATAAATGCCTGGCTATCTTCGCATTACTTCATATTACTGTTACAATCGTTCAACTACATTTGTTATCATTCGTTAAACCGAGACGTTTTAATTTCATCAGCAAACGATCATTATTTTCTTCCAACATGCAATTATCACATTATATATATCAAATGAGTTTTCATGCCTTTGCAGGACTGAATACAGTATACAGTACTTAACGAGTTTTGACCGTTTTGCAAAGACAGCAGTTATAACTTACTAAGAAGTAGGACTTAATCGCCCCCCTCTCTTTCTATCTTGCAGTTGATGATTTACACTTTTCTTTTCTTTTTTTCCTCCCTTTTTTTTGTAACTTTGATATAATAATTAATTCTTTTCATCTAATACTAACCACCCTTATAAGAAATTAGTTTCCGGAGGTTCATACCTTCTTTAATTTTTCAGTTTTTCTAGTTTTATTTTATTGGAAAACTAGTTTGTGCATAGTTTTGAATTATTACTTTGTATAAGTCCAAGTCTAATGTCAGCATATTGTAGGCGTATGCAGGTAAGTTTGCTCTGTTTAGTCCCCTTTCACACGTATCCGTTTTCTTTTAAAAACAAACCTTTTCCTTTGCGGATTGGCCGTCTGTCCACACGTATCCGGTGAAAACGGTGACAGAAAACCCAAGTTTTCGAAAACGCTCTCCAGACTGGAAATTTTTGAAAACTCCGTTTTCGTGTTTTCGTGTGGACGATAAAAACGGAACTTTTCGAAAGCGATGACGTCACAGTGTTGAATTCAGCCCACTCTACACGAGAATTAAAAGCCGCGCGGAAATAAACCTTAATGCATAATGCCCGGCATAGTCAATCGAACTTTCGGAAATCGAACTCAATCGAATTCAATCGAACTCAATCCGTGGATTGAGTTCGATTGATTCCGGCAATCGAACGAAATCGAACACCAAACTTTGTGTGAGTTCGATTTCCGAACCAATCGAATTTAATCGAACAAATCGAACCCAGTCGAACTCAATCCATTGGATTGTGTTCGATTGAGTTCGGCTACCGAACTGAATCGAACACAGTCCAATGGATTGCGTTCGATTGTGTTCGGTGAACAAATTCGCTTGGACAAAGGTCATGTTATGTGGTCTGACTGCCCGCTTGGTTACTGTACGCAAGCTCTGGTGAACCTACATACAAGGCAAGCCCATCGAAAACACGTTTTTCTCGTCCTTTTTTAATGATAATTCAATAACAAAAAGTAACTGTCCACGGCAGTAAAAAGAACAGATTAGAACAAAGCTGTCATTATTCCCGCGTTTTACCGTATTCTGGAACTACTGGACCGTTTTCATTGTAAGTTAACGCGCTCATTTACAACTCGAAAAGCACGCCCTTTCTCGCCTATTTTCTTTAAAACTTTGAACTCTTCGTCCTCCTTCACGTCAAAGCGGTACTCTTGGTAGCCTTTTACTAAGCATTTAAAGCTAACAACCCACAATGCATCTGAAGCCATTTCTGTGGGAATTGTGCGGTTACGAAAAACACGTGTTATACTGAAGTAATTCGAGCCTCCAAAACCTTGTTTTTGACTTTCAACACCAGTTTTACAAAAATCAAGAGTTCGGAAGTCGAACGTTCGATTGAGTTCGATTGTCCAATTTTTTTGTGTGTGAGTACGATTTCGTTCGATTGCCGAATTCAATCGAACTCAATCCATCGAATGAGTTCGATTGAGTTCGATTGAGTTCGATTGACTATGCCGGGATAATGGCGAAGGATACTGTGGTACATAAAGACTCGGAATATTGGAGTACTTTGTCTGGCATGATTCATGACAGGCAGCTCCACTTCGTCAACTGTCCAAACAAACGAGTCAGCCTTGCTCTTGCAATTGCCCTTAGATCTACCCAGTATTTGTCCGATTGCGAGGTCTTTAAACTACTTCCTTGCAACTTTTCAAGTTCTTAGCGGAGACAGACACACGAAACGACGAAAATGGCGCCATGCGCATTCTCCTTCAGTGGCTGTTAGCTCTTTGGAATCGTTTAGCGTTTTCGTGCGGACGGGCGAAAACGATTCCGAAACGCTACTTGTGGACGCGAATTGTTTTAAAAACGGAGAGAAAAAAAAAATTCAAACAAAAACGGATACGTGTTGACGGGGCCTAATGGAAGTGTGAAAAAATATATACATTCTACCAGAAAAAAAAAATGTCTCCTATAAAAAGCAATACCTCTCGTTTTCCGATCTTTAGGACAACGAGAGGGCGACACCGATGACCATACGCATTAAAAAATGTAGACGATTTTGTGATGATATTGAACAAATTCTCCTGGTGATGAAATTAAATTGCCTGACTTAATGGTATTTAATTTACGTAAGAAACGGTAAGGGAAACTGAAGATTTTTGTCTACCGCACGTAATAAATTGTCTTTCCTCTACTCTCTCCGTACCTGCCACTCAAGCTATATATATTTACCTTTGATGTATAACCCGTATAATTCCAAAGGCGCAAATTAAATGGCCTCAGCGATTGTCTCCGGCACTCGAGGGAATTCACTAGACAGGTCATCCGCGTTATTAAAAACGCTTGATTTACAACGAAGAACGGGTTTAAAAATATGTTACAATTTGATGCAATTCATGATCAATGTTATTACTCCTTTTCGAATATTTCTTAAAGAAAAGTAAAAGATTTAATAGGGTTTTGCTGATGCAAGTACATGTAAATACGTAAAAGGATTTTGCGGTCCAATTGTTCTTCGCATATTTTCACGTTTAATTCAAAGGTAAGATTTCAAAATCTTGATGGTTGATGGCGACCTCTTGTTCACTGGAGTTTCTACCGTTTCCTCGATGCCTGGAAAGGGCCTGTGTTGGCAAATAAAGTAAGCTAAGATTTCGGAAATGTGATGCGTCCGGTCGGTTGTTTTTCTTCGCTTTGCTTTATATAGATTCCGTAGGAATATGAAATAGCGACTATTAGCTCATTATGGCAACGTTTAGTCGTTTGACGGAGTCGTTGTAGACGTAATTCCTTACCTTTCCGTGGGGATGTTAGGTGCGTCAGCAGTTTTGTCCATATCTGTCTGACTATCTTTTCAACCTCACTGATCTTTATAGCAGCGCCATGTTGTGACTTACACTGCAACAAGCGGATATCCGGAGGGACTCCAGAGGTCACCGACTTATGCATATGCGTGATTATTCGGTCGGGGTTCGCTTCAGTTGCCTCGTTCCCAGAAGTGTTGGGGGATCAAAACCCAAGGGGGGTACTCCGAGTTTCAAGTGACGGGGATAATAGAATGGGGGCAAAAATCAAAACCCCCAACAATTCCTTTGGTTTCCAACAAAACCCAAAAAAATCCCTGGACCAAAAATTAACCCCCAAAAGAGATTGAATGTTTGTGTTTGTTTCTATTCATCATATCAGCAGACAGGGCGCCGCATTCCACGCGCGCCAACGCGTGATATTGACAGGTGCGGTGGGTCGACGAAGCTGTCTGAGTAGAGACTGAGGCCGTTGCAAGCAAATGCCGAACTTTTCATTTGCCGACCCTAATAATGCAAACGTATATTGACCAAAACAATAACTTTTGCTCTGATGAATCACATTCGGCGCATGTCTTGCAAAGTTTCCTGTCGGCTTCAACAACCCGCCACAGGCATAGTGATTTTATATATAATTAGCTTTTAGTTAGTTTATTTTAATTATCTAGTATAGTAACAGTTCTAGTTAGTAATTAATTAAATAATTAATTTTACTGTAAACATAAGAATTGTAATTTTAGATATTTAATTGTAATTTTAATCTTAAATTTAAATACACGACCCCACAAGCTTTTAGCTTTATTATTATCGTGTTAAAATAAAGTTTTATCTATCTATCTATCAGGATCGAAGCAAAAACAAATCTATCGTATCAGGAGCCCTGGCCTGATGGGCTCCTGATCGTATTATTCATTTCTTAAGGGATTTCGAGTTCCGTAGTGATATGGAAACGATAAAGAAAACACCAAGGAATATTGCTTGGATGTACCGCCCAATTTCTCAGAACTAAGTATCGAGAAATAAAAGGCAGCAAAGAACTGTTAGGGTAGCCTGCCTGTTACGTTATGCAGGTTACTCTCCAAGGGTACCCAATAGGGACCTTACATTATGCAGGCTACTCTCCAAGGGTACCCAATAGGGACCTAAGCAAACGAGCACGTTGTCGCTCCGGAAGTCAGGTAAGGCAAACTGAAGTCTAGTTTTCCCTGTTTTCAGAGCGCTTGTGCTTTACACTGACTGCGAAAAGTTAAGTTCTTCTTTGACAATTGTGCTTTGACGCGCAGACGTCAGAACACGCAGTCCTCTTTCGTGACAAAACTAGTTGTAACACCTGCAAACGCGCGCATTTCTCTATTTTGCTAGAGGCAAACACGGGTACGATCACAGAAATGCTTTCTGCACTGTTGTTTTGAGGTTCTGGCGATTCATCCGGCTTCTCTTCAGTGAAAAAAACAAAACAAAACAAAACAAACAAACAAGGTTTCGCGGCAAATTCCTCTCACAAATAGAAGTGCTTCAACAGTTCTACAGTTGTCTGGAATTTAAGCATTTCTCAGCTTGCATGTCTTCTAAAGTCCTGGCCAAAAGGAGTCGCAAGTTATCGCATGTGGAAACTTGTGGCACATAAACTTTCGACTCCGTTTAACCACAGCTTGCGTGTACTTGCGATGGCTTGCATCCACTTTGATCGAGCTCAAAGTTCTCACACAAGCGAACGCAAGTTTTTAACCGTTTAGCAACCCAACGCAAGTCGACACCAGTTGGCTTCAGTATGTTTTTTCTTAGTACGGGCGCCCGCGCAAGGCTGCACTGAAATGGCTTTCTCGCTACTTGCGTTGAACTTGCGTCTACTTGGCAGTCCGCTTGGCCACCCATCGCAAGCTTGTGTTCGCAAGTTCACATTTCCTTCCTTGCATTGACTTAAGGGGGCCGTCTAGTCAGATTTTTTGTCAATTTTCGGTCATCTAACCATTTTTTTGGTTTTCACCAAAAACTGTAGTTTAACTTATCTACTTTAAGGTTTCAAAGTCTTTTTCACATAAATTGACCTGCGAAAGCTGATAAAAGCGATTTGCGTGACGTAGTCTGCCAATGTTGATCGGTTGCCATGGAAACGGAATGATAAACAACGCTCTTTCTTTGAGATTTCTTGATTAACTGCTTTCCAAATTCCGTTTCCAGTGATCCTTATCCGATTCCTACATTTCTATTTCGTTTCTAAGGCCAGGCTCCTCAGTCAAATTAGACGCGGCTTAGATTAATCGCATTCAGAACTACTGCAACGTGTTTCAGTTTGTTTACAAGCAAGGAATCATGCCAAAAGGGAAAAGATCTGGTGTAAAACAACGAGTTTTAAAGAAAAGTGGTAGTGTTAAAAAAAGAAAAGCTTTTAAAGGGATCCCGAAACAGAAAAAGAAAGCCGAAAATGCAGCGAAGAGACGTAGAGTGGAGATCACGTTTGTCGGTGAGGACGACGTGGTCAGCGAACAAATTCCGGAGCCACTTGCCTCTGTCTCTTCGAGAAAGCTACAGGAAAGTGATGATGAAAGCGGATCTGATGAGAGTATTTCTGCTGAAATGCCAGTTGCAGAGGGGTATCGGTTTGTACACATGGAAAGCCTTCGAGAGTTTCTAGAGAGAGTTCATTCAGTTAGCCAAGATTGTCCATCAGGTAAAATAGTGTACTATAAACTTTTATTCATACCATCTTAGTTCAAATCTCCAAAGTTGTGACTTTTTTTAGGACATGCGAAACTTAAAAAAAAATATTCTTATTATACTTTGTTTCTTTTAGCCTCTATTAGACTAGTGGAGAGTGGATGTGACAGATATGGTCTCAGTAGCAGCTTGTATGCTGTTTGTGGCAACTGTGGTATGAAAGAGTTCCTTGCCACTGGGTACCACAATACCAACGATACCCTTCCAAGATCAAATCAGGGAAAAGATATAAACAGGCGGATTGTTTATGCTTCCTATGAAATGGGAGTGGGAAAGGAAGGCATTGCTAAACTTTGTGAGGTTCTCAATATGCCCTTTTCCATGGCAAAACTGACATGGTATAACCATGAGGACATGCTATTTGAAGCACACCAAGATGTTGTCCTTGCAATGCTGGAGAAGAACAGGGAGGAAGCTAGAAAGATTGCTTTTGAGGAAGATGGTGTGGATAAAAATGACACCACTTTAGCAGAAGTACCAGTTAGTTTTGATGGTACTTGGTCCAAGAGAGGATTCACAGCTAATCATGGAATCAGCTTTCTGATTTCTGCTTCAACTGGAAAAGTACTCGACTACGAGTGTATTTCAAAGGTTTGCAATATGTGCTTTCAGAAGAAAGCCACTTTGTCTGAAGAAGAGTTTGATGCATGGCAAGAGCAGCATGCATGTGATGGCAATTATGGTGGTTCAAGCCCAAGTATGGAATTAGAGGCTGCCAAAAGGATATGGGGAAGAAGTCAAGATTATAACCTCCGTTATAAGTATATGATTTGTGATGGAGACTCGAAATCCTACAGTGCAATTTGGAATTTCTATGGTGTTTGTGACTTATGCAACAAAAATGAAGAACTACACAAATCCCCAAAGGAATATAAAAAATGGCAAAAAACAGAGGAGTACAAAGAATGGGATAACACTCATCTTACAGGGACAGCTAATTGCAACCGTGTTATAAAACTCGATTGTATTGGCCATGTTCAGAAAAGGTTAGGCAAAGCACTTTATGAATTTCAAAGATCTGCCTCCAAACTTGAAGATGGAAAGCCTGTTAAGGGGAGGCAGGGAAGACTAACCAAGACAGCAATTGAAAAGCTGAAGAAGTATTACGGTAAAGCCATACGAAACAATGTCACAAGGGATATATCAAGTGCAGAAGAAAGGGACATTGCAGTGAAAAACATGCAACAAGAAATTAAAGCTGGGCTTTACCACTGCACTAAACTCCCAGATAAAGAGAGGCATAAATACTGACCTCCAAACTCTTGGTGCAAGTTTAAAAAGGGTCTGAAGTGTGATGACAAGCCCCATCACCTTGATCCGGTATTTATTAAGCATCTGGAACCTATTTATGATAGGCTCAGTGACCCCGCCCTTCTTAGCAGATGTCTACCGGGATACACACAAAATGCTAATGAATCAATTAATGCCCTTGTTTGGAACATTTGCCCTAAACATAGATGGTATGGCAAGAAGCGAGTAGCAATTGCAGCTGCATCAGCAGCTCTACATTTCAGCTGTGGCGCGAAAGCAAAACATGATGTCATGGAGAAGGCTGGCATTGGTGTTGGAACCCACACAGAGACTGCTAGCAAAAGGAGAGATTCAGAGAGAGTGTCGCAGGCAGAGAAGAGGAGCAATGAAAAACATAAAAAATACAGACTGGCCAGGAGCCAAGCAAGAAAAAGGGATGAGAACATGAGAATTCAAAAAGAGGGCACTACCTATGAGGCTGGAGCCTTTAATCTTTAGCTGCAAGAAGTCCTTAAATGAATCAACAGTAGTCAATTTTCCTTTTAGTAAAGTACTAAAGTACTAAAACTGTTTAAAACTGAAATTTTGATGGTTCTTGATACTATAATCACCTACAAGAGGTGTGACTTTGTTTAAAGGAACTATTTAAATTTGTGCCAACTTTAACAGCATTTTTCTCAAATTTGCCCTTTTCCGGTTGTAGGCATCTGCCCCTACCTATTTTTTCTTTAATATATGACCAATTGCTGTGAAATTTGGCACAGACTGTCTTTGGGATGTAAACTATGATCCTATGGAGCAAAATTGGATTAAGTTAAATACTTTAGAAGATATTTGTTCTACACCCATATTTGGAAGTATTTGGTTGCCATGGGAACACTGATGGCCTTATCCCGAAACCGCTCCATAGGATCATAGTTCAATCCATGTTAGTTATGCATAGAAAGTGAAAATCATTTTCGATGAATTCTGCTCATAAAAAGTATGTGGGGCAGACAGCAACCCTCAGCTGAAAGGGTCAGATTCAGAAGTTAATTATTAACTATCTCTTATTTACTTTATCTCAAATTACACCTTACTGTATAGGTCATCCCGAGGGGATGCTCTGGTGAAAATTTCATTGTTTTCTATAAAATTGGTACAGAGCTCTGCTATTTTAAAGATGCTTAGAACATTTCTCTGAAATTTGACTAGACTGCCCCCTTAAGACTCCGTTTAGCCAGGGTTTAACGTCTGATCTTTAGGCTTTAAGCTTCTTGAAACTTTTCACAGTTCACAGACAACTGAAACTTTTCACAGACAACACTATGACGGTGTCTCTGGCCCGGGGGGGGGGGGGGGGAAGGGTACTCAACAAAGTTTTATATGGGGAGGCTACCCCTTACCCTATACCACTTTTGCAAGAAAAGGTACCCCTTTTGTATACCTTTCACTGAAAACTGGTGCCCCTTTCACATACCTACTTAAGAGCACTGCATCCCTTTTCTAAACCCTTGGAATGCAGTTAATGAACGATATTAAGGGAAAGCAGTCTTACCAGAAGAGATGTGAACCAAAATACAATATTATTATCTACTCGAAATATTTTAATCAAAGGCCCTTTTAGATACCTGAATGATAGATTTCCTTACCCTTTTATAAACTTCAGCTCATGAAATCCCTACTCTTTTATATACCTGAAGCCTGAAAAAGGTACCCCTTTCAGGCGGAGCCTCCCTGTAATGACCATTATTGGGAGTACCCCCCCCCCGCCCCCCCTCTCAATCTGATACTGGGAGAAATGACCAAACAAAGGGAATGCAATGAAATCTTAAAACTGGCTTTTAATCGGAAAGGTTACGTTTTCCTTGCACACTGTACAAAAGTGCACAATGTCTATAACGTTATCTCTTATATTAAATCCTTGAGACCTGTTTGTTCAATATTAACTACTTTGGAGACCAACTTTCCCATGACAGACTCTCAGTAATAGATTTACATTTCTTGTATGCAAATATTTCAACACCTAACTGAAAACAGAATGAATTATGTACATGCCATCCCAAGGAGAAACTAAATAGAGCTACATGCATGCATAAGTGCATATATACATTCAGTATACAGTGTATACAAGCATGTCTATTAATTTAACACCCTAGGGAAAAATTTCTGGGATGGGGGGGAGGACCAACTACACAAGAAGTTTCCAAAAGTTTCCAAAGCCTTACATTTCTCCTATCAAGAGAGCATTAGATTTACTACTACTGTATATCATCATAATTATGGTCCAAGTATTACGAATTATGTAATCAGCGCATAGTTGCAGACTAAATAGAGCCTAGATTAATCAGAAGGTAACTCTATCCAAACACATGAAATGTCAATTTTTAATGGGTATGATCGAGACGACAAATGCCAAAACTGAAATTCATCGCAAAGAGGTGTAGCTGCTAGCCTCTTACAGGCTCTCAGGTACTGGGAAAGCAGACCCGAAAATAAAACACGATTAATGAGTGGAGAAGGGGCAGGAACTGACAAAACAAAGCCCTACTTCTCCCAAGCCCCCAGGCAGTTTATTTTCATGTCTAGCTTTAACTTACTACCCTCTCCCATGTTGGAAGAAATAATCATCACAAAGTACATGAGTACTCTGCTTACAAAATAATAATCATTTATATAGAAAATAAACTTTGTTTTTACAATCTGAGAAAAATAAAATTAAATACATAAAATAATTATATGCTCACTAGAGATTTTAGGCCCAGCGATCTCTTTGTCGCAACAAGACTTCCCACTTTTGCACTCTACACCTACACAGAAAGCTAAACATGTTACAGAACACTCCTTGATCAAACGGATTCACATCCTCACTAAGGGTCTTCAAATATGAAATTCTTGACCGTGACATGTACTCCCATGTAGTCTGGGCTGTGAACATAAGGTATGAGTGACAGCTAAAAAGAAGAGCAACTACAATTAATGTGAGGCAAAGAACAAACATGGCAAGAATAAGGAAACCATTGGCGAGGAACCAGTCCAACCATCTTTCCTTGTGTACAAAGGCATACCTAAGGACAAAGAGAAATTCAGTTTTAATAAGATTAACCAAACCCACGGTTTGTCTGAATAGAAAGTTAGCCTTCTTAGGTGATCTAGTAAGTGCTACATGAAAGCTTCTACACTTCTGTTAAAAAGTAGACAGCTTAGAAAGTGATTAGTAGCTGGTTTTTCAGCCATCTGTCAGCCCTTTAAAAAAACCTGAAATATATGTTTAGGTGATTTGTTTCAAACCTTGAACAACACGGTCTGAAAAGCGAGAAACTTTCAATTTGACTGTGCTGACCCTTTTGATGGGACAGCAAACCACCCAAAAAAATAACAACAACAACAACAACAACAACAACAAAACAACAAAAACAGCAAAAACTGTCCCACAAGGTTATCTAGTGAATGTATTATGGCTTGTCGTTTATCTATCTCAGATCTGATTCCTTTATGAGGCTCATTAGCATAAAAAAATCCTAAAATAATTATTTTACTCTGTATATTCTGCCAATTTGGAGAAAAATCCAAAATTTCATCACTCTTCTGCAACTAAATAATTTTCAAAAAATAGGCCTATACTGAATAATAACCTTCAAGCACTGGATGGCAATAGTATTGTAAAATTCAATGTCTAGTTCAAAAGTCTGAGGTGTGAGACCATGCAGGGATGGATCCAGGATTTTTGAGGGAGGGGGGGGGGGGGGAGGAGGAGGAGGTGGCTTTTAATCAGGCTCCATCAGGTCATACAAATGTATGTTATTTTTCTAGGAATATGCCCAGGGCTGTAAAGAGAAAAAGAATTAAAGGCCTAAACACACAATGAAAACAACATGCACCCCCCCACCTCCCAAAAACACATACACGTACAATGTGAGTTTAAATTATTGTATATTAATATCTTAAATGTTAGCTAAACACAAGAACAATTTTTACATCTGACCAAAGTGCTTGTATTCGATATTTTCTATTTTTAATTAATGTTTTTATTTTTTGGCAGGTTTAGGAAGTTACATGACTGTACTGTAGCTAGCTGTCTAATCCATTGCCTCCCTCAAAATCTCTTCCTGCCATGGTACAAACAACTGCATGGGACAACACAAGAATCAAACTCTTACCAAGTAATTTCAGTAGCCCATGCAATGAGTACACACTGTGTCAGGAGAAAACACCAAAAGAATTTGTGATTTCTCTCACCCACGCAATTTCCAAGCCAGGGACAGTGGTGATCATATCGACGCACACAGCGACCACAGTCTTCACAGTGCTTGGCTCGCAACGGCTGCAATATTGCACAATACCCACAACGTCGCAACCTGGATCCACCCAGGGGAGGGGTGGCTAAGATCTTGCAAGATTCCTCTGCGTCTTCTCCATCTGATTGACTTTCTGAGTCATGTTGCTCTGCTTCTGATTTCTTTAAAAAAGAATTCAAAATGGTCAGCAATATTATTTTCTAATGTTAAATAAGATGTGGAACCTACAACATCCATCACATAAGGGGACTACATGTCACAGGGATTTTGCTGGTCTGTTGTCAGAACTGTGTTAAGGTAATGATTAGGTAGCTTTGCTCACACACAAAATGCTCCTTGAACACCACAAAGACATCAGGGGAATTTTCAAAAAGAGAGCAAATCATAATTACACCATATTTTTTTATATTAAATACTGGGGGGGGGGGGGGGGCATTTATTTAAAACTAGACCTCATAGACCCAGTGTTTATTTGAACCCGGCATTTATGAGGTTTCTTTAAACATCAGTTTTATTATAACCTTAATTTTTGGTTTTTACTACTTTAAGTTCACCAAAATTACAGCGAAATATAGCACAAGATAAGATAAACAGGAACGAAATGTCACCAATCCTTTTCACAATCTGTAGTTGATAAAATTCAAAACATGGCGGGGGAATTGGGTGTTCAGTAGCGAGTATGGTACAATACGTCAACTTCATTTCGTTAGGATGAGTGCAATAAATTGATCTGAAGTACTGCAGTGGTTCTTGAACCTTTAATACTAATAAATATTCGATGAGAATCAGTAACAGTAAATTTACCATTTCACAAGTATTTTATTAATAGTGTTCTTAAAAATCATTGTTAATAGTTTGAAGCATAATAAGCACAGTTTTCAGTTGATCTTTGCCTGTATTTGTATATTTCAAGAGGGCCATAGGTTTGTCAGCTCTGCTGTTAGGTGACACCCTCATTAAATGAAGTTGTTGTTGAGTAATGTAAACAGGTTCAAATTAACACCAGACCTCAAATAAATGCTGTTACTTCCAATAAACACCAGGGGCATTTAATTTTAAATTTGACCTTGTTGACCCATCATTTATTTGGACCCAGTGATTAATCGAGAAAATACAGTATCAGTTTTAACCCTTTAAGTCCTAACATTGACGAAAATTAAATAATCTCTTTACATTATCACTACTTGTTCAAACATTCAAGTGATGAGAAAAAAGGAAGTGATCACCAAGGATAAGATGTCTTGATGTTTAGACAAATTCTCCTTACTAGTTCCATAAGAAATGTAAGGAGAACAGTAAGGAGAACATGCATTTTTATATCAGGGCTTAAAGGGTTACACAATTTGTGAAACAAACCGCGGAGCTTAAAAAAGTTAATCCAATGCTTTCGAGTGATAATTCAATTTCCACAATTTCCAGATTATCGGTCTGTGATGAATAATAATTCATCTAGTAGTAAACACAGATACAACTTTACAACAGTAACCAGTGGAATTGAAACAGGTTTTTGTCTGGGTATCTATATGCAACCGGGGTAATTCTAATCAGCTCACTTGAATGCAATCAAGATTTACGGGTACATCAATTGATCAAAACAAACATGATAAATATGAAAGTAGCCTGCATGCAGACGTCTCCTATTTCCTTTGCTTCATGTGGAAAAGGGACGTCTGTGTAATGGCATTGCTAACCGTGTTCCAGTATCCTGCTTTTTTCAGGAATTTGTGGAAAGTGCGCTAATTGGTTGTCCAACAGTAGCCATTGTTAGATTCAATTCTCATTGGCTATCATCAAAAACATTGAGGATAATTTATGCAGTATAATTTCAGTGGGGATTTCAATTTCAAGTGTGATTGTGTGCCATATTTTTGGCCCACCATGAAACATAATGCTAGAAATCTTGTTCAACAAGGTCGTGGAGAATTTAACATCTTAAAGGAAATCCCTTTCTGTACAGTTTGCAGTACATTTTAATCGTCTATATCAGTAAACTGTATATTGGAAAGCTATGGAAGCGATGAAGATTTTATAATAACTTGTGAAAAATCCAGAAGGAATGTTTGCGGTGACCACAGCTCAAATCCTTTCAAGATGCTTAGGACTGTCAGGACTGACAGGAATGAAAATAGGTCCAAACGCTTGGAAAGGGTAGTGTGGAAATGTCGGCTTCTCCCGACTGAATAGCGATTTCTTTTGGAAGAATCGTTCCTGTTCGCCATACAGCATCAATTCGCTGTTTACATGAATATAATCTACGCGAAATTTAAACCCCAAAACAGCAGGATACTGGAACACAATTAGCGAAGCCATTACGCAGACGTCCTTTTTCCATGTGAAGCAAAGGAAATAGGAGATGTCTGCACACAGGCTAATATGAGAGTGAAAGTCTCTTGCTGTGACAGAAAGTGGACAATTTCTCAAGAGCTGTTTCAATGCTGTTTTCCTTTGTTTGTTTAGGGTACTTAGCTCACTTGTATTGAGTGCATGGAAAAGCCACTGAAACAACACTCAGTATTCAATCTGTGGAATTAATTTTTCATGAACTCAAATAACCCTGAAAATATTTGTTTCAGTTGATGTACAATTTGCTTCATATAAAGCTGTACTGTGCGTGATCAGCTATGACAACAATAAAACCCACAAAGGCAGGCTCGGCAGGCCTCCTAGGGCCAATGCCAATTTAGGGTAACATCTAAGACAAAAATTGCATGGAAATGGGTTCTCAATACGTGAGAGCAAAGACAGATTCTTTTTCCTCTGCACTTTGTGCCTCTTTGCCGTGACTTTACCGTGATGACAATGCTTTGAATTCTCCCTTTCCCACAAAAAAAAAAAAAAAAAACAAACAAAAAATTAACCTACGGTAGCCTCTAGCACTAAGGATAGACTACCGAATGGCTAGATGCCTTGCTGGTGGCACTGGGACTAGCCCAGCGAGCATGGCAAATCTGAATTCAAGTGATTTAACCTCGTTTGGGATATCTGTGTTTACGAGATCAAGTATTGAAACTTCAGCAAATGCTCTCACCACTGGATGTTCTACTTATTGCTAGAAAAATGAATTAGAGATTATTCCTTGGTCTTCTTGAATGTAGCTAATCTTTGGTCAGAATCAGGAGCATTAAAAAAAATAGGCCAGGGAGAGCGGAGAGAGCATCTAAAATCTGGACACAACGTTTTAACCAGAACGGTTGGAATGTCTGGATTACTTATACCAGACCGGGCAAAACGCATTCTATCCTTTCTATCGGAGAAGCACATCCTGATTAGCCATAAACAACAGCAAAGTTAGCTTTAAAAACATGCTCATTCATGAAACACATGCAATCGATCGAAACGATGCAGTCGAATTTGTTACCCTACTTTCGCAAAATATTGATCGGTTTCTGAAAAGTCGACAGGTCTTACCTCAAATGTAACCATTATACTTTTTTCGCCACTTATTTCTGCAAAACCTGGATCCATACAACTTGCAACAAAGTAGAAAATAAACCCAATAAAGCAAAGAGAGAAGAATCCAGCGACATACAGCCAGTTACCATTGAAACAAGCTCTTCTTAGTTCTGTGAAGAAATCGCGAAATTAGTCTTGACAAACGTCAAATCGAGGAGTTCCGATGTAATAAAGATTATCTACACTACCTGTGTCTTTAAGGATCAGAATAAGGACGATCCCAGTTGTTAACGAAACGTGAAATATTCGGGAGAGAACTCTCTCATGACAATTCTTCGCCCCCATCTTGCATTTTTTATTCGAGTTTTTTTGCATTGTGTTGGCTGGTATCGCGGGCTCACGTCATCGCCTGACAAATCGTATGACTTTAGCGGACAGTGGGGGAGGGGAGACAGGGGAGACTGAGGCGCTTCTCATCAGGGAGGGTCTCAATGGGGTTAACCGTTAGCCGTAAAACGGACAAAAATTCAGCCGTTAGGCGTAAAAATTGCCAAATTTTAGCCTTTAGTCGTAAAAAAAGTTAACCGTAAAAATTTTTCATATCTACCATTTGTCATTTTGGAAGTGTCAAAATCTTAGACTTCATGTGTCTTGTCTTGTGGCTGATGCGGTTACGACGGTTACATATTCTATCCTGGTACCGAAAACAAAGACATTTGGATCAGGTCCGGCAGAGTCATATTCCGCGAGCCGGAAGTGTCTGCTTTTCGGGCGTAGGATGAGTTGACAGACAGCTCTTTGTTTAAACTATTTTTAGGATCTTCAGTTTCTTTATTCAATGTGTGGGCGATGGCTGTCTTGAAAGGCGTAATTAGTTTATATCGAGCTGGGGAGGAGAAGCCAATTGAAAGATATGAGGCAAGAATAGGCCATTTCCGAATTGTCTTGTGCCTCCTTTTCAAAGCGAGGCCTCGTGCAAAACCTTTCATATGAAAATGAGTTTTATCTGCATGTGAATGAAAACTCATTTTCATATGAAAGGCTATGCACCAAGACTCGCTTTGAAAAAGAGGTACAAGTCAACTCGGAAATGGCATGTTAAAATCGGAGAAGAACACCGCTCTATTTCAGCATTTAAAAGAAATCTCATCGATTTTCTTGGTCTTAACGACCAAGCCAAGTTTTCGGGGTAGAATCATTTGACCTGAAACTCTACCACCTTGTGAAAATCAGCAGGAAAACGGAAAATTACTCTATATCAACCAGCGATAGTGACATAGAACCCCCCCCCCCCCCACGCCTCCCCGGGGAATAGAACTTGATTCGGGGAAACTGATCATTAGTAAGCCAATGATAACGAGGTCTGGAAGACAAGTCAAGGTGTGGACACGGTTTGATGTTTGAGCGTAACAGGAGGCAAGTAAGTCAAGTAAAGTCATGAACGTTATTGAAGCGTCGTAAGCCAGCTAGCAAGGTTGCTATTTTAACCGTCTTAACAAGCATATATCTCATACAGTTAAATATACTTTTGATGTAGGTTAATTGTATGGCATCATCTTTCCTTGTTTACCGTACATGCTCAACCTCGTTTCCAGGACTTTTTCCCTTTTTTAGATTTGGGAAAAAAAGGGGAAAAGTCCTGGGAACGACGTTGGTAGATGCTGTTTCATATACTATATTTCTACAGGTATAGTAATACTACTCCGGGGGGGGGGGCATTTAAGGGAAGTTTGGGTGGGGGTGTGAGGCTTTCAAACCCTGACCCTGTTTAAGACAAAATCTGTTCATTTCAATCCCTGTTTAAAACAAGCGACCTTTATATTTTGCTTGTGCTCTGCGTTTTTGTCCGCCTTGTTTTTCATTTCCATACAAGAAATACTTTTTTATATATCCTAGGATGAGTTTTAATAAAATTGCTGGTACCCACATGTAAGGTTCAAGGCTTCCGGTCCAGAAAGACACCCTGTTTAAG
This sequence comes from Siderastrea siderea, assembly GCA_964030785.1. Lineage (NCBI taxonomy): Eukaryota > Metazoa > Cnidaria > Anthozoa > Scleractinia > Rhizangiidae > Siderastrea > Siderastrea siderea. Next base: position 36,071,236 of record OZ034966.1, on the reverse strand, counting down.
AGGCTAAATAGTGAAATTGCATACCCTGTTTAAGACGCAAGACCCTGAAAACCATACCCTATTGAGCGGCACATACCCGTTTAGGCCAAATAATGGAGTGCCCCCTCCCCGGGATACCACTGCTGTAGTAGTATGCTATAAATGTCCATTACAATTCTTATAACACCGTAATTACTTTGTTTATATATTTTTTATCCTGGAATTGACCTAAGAAGTAAACGACCGGTCGTAAAGGTGTTATTACAATAATGAAAATTAATTATTAACTTTTTAAAACAATGGAAATTAATTTTTAACAATTCTATTAACCGTAACGGAAAGAAATTAACCGTTAGCCGTAAAATGGCCAAAATTTTAACCGTTAGCCGTAAAAAGACCAAAATTTTAACCGTTAACCGTAAAAACCATCACCCCATTGAGACCCTCATCAGGGCTTCTCGTGCTTATGCAATAGATATTAGACAAGAAAACCTGTGGTTGATCAAAGACAGGCCCTTACAGGCTGGAGTTATACAGTTGTGGGCACCTAGATTCACAGATTTTTTCTCTTGGCTATATATGAATTTTGTGTGATCAGCTGTCTTGGAAATCGCTGAAAATGTATCTCGGCAAGAATGAAAACCCGCAGCAAAAAGTTCATACCAAACCGTAGATGTTAGAATTAAACAGGGAACAGGAACATGTTACAGGATCAGTATCAACTTCTTTTAACCACAGGCATACCATCCTCTGTGAGTGTTTTGTGATGCCTGTATCGGCTTATCGAACTAGCAAACCTAAAGCCGAATTTTAGACCTTTTAAGACTGACGGAAATTTAAAAAAAAAAGCAAAAAATGGTGCCATGTTGTTTTGCTTTGTGTCTGTGTTTATCCTGGCGATTTGCGGCTCGCGAAAGTGATGTTTTTAAAATAACGGTCGCCTGACTCGACCGCCATTATAAATGCCGGACAGCACACCACACCGTGAAGCATAGGATGGCAGGCCTGTGCTTCAACATCAGCTCGAATAAAACTTTGTTGTAAGATGTTTAGCGACTGGGAGGCCAAACGGGCTTAACCATGTTAACCTGAGGAAAAAAAGCTGAATCAACAATATTTAACGTTAACGAGGCCCTCCAAGGGGTAAAAGCGACAAGCGACACTGCCCTGGAAACTGGCGACATGGCACACTGACAAGCGACTCAACTGAACCGGCAAAGTACGACAGGGACACAGGACTATAGATAGACAGCGACGGCAGGAAATTGTGTATTTGACCAATAAAAGATAATAATTTGAGTCTATTTGATTGGTAATTTAGTGCAGCCAGTCAATATAAGGACTGTTAACCACCTTAACCGCTGGCATGACTTCGAGGGTTCCGTAAATCGGTGACCTTTGATGTGTTGTATCCAGACTGACAGGGGCATCCAACGAGAACATTTTAGCAACATACTTTAAATGTCATTTTCCGTTTTCTTAGATTGTTTCAGAGCTTTTTAAAGGCCTATTTGTGTAAGCTAATACCGATTGATCTGTTCGGATTTTTTCAGCTGAAAATTTAGGCCGCACAATTTTAGGAAACAGAATCCTATCTGCCGAATTTCCGAGCTGCTGATGGCTGTTCGAAAATGCTAACTGGCCTTATTTTGCACTCAAAATGACTAAAAACAATAGGAACTAATAAGTCCTCTTGTTACGAAAGTCTGACGTGATGTTTCGCCGGAAAAATCTCTGGCTTTCATTGCAGTTAAATTCGAGTATCTCAGGCTATTCCAGGCCTTCCGAACAGATATTCCCCAAAACGAACCGTTGGGTGCTCCTCAGTCTGAGAGCAGACGATCAGATTTTTTTCTGTTTATCTTTTAAATGTGAAGCTTCATTTACGGTCTGTTAATTACCTAAGTCGCTCGCGGCAACAAATTGACCAATTTTCAGGATCTCCGCCAGTATCTACGTTATCAGCATGGTTGTTCTTTTTGACGCAAAAAATTGACTTGAATTTACAGTAATTAAACCACTTTGACTTGCCCCTCAGAATGCTGAAAATCGCATTCCCAACTCGGCGAAGTACAAAATTTCAAAATTTCCCGGGGGAGCACACCCCCGGACCCCCTAGATACTCCAGCCTCCGGCGGGGGTTTATCTCTGTACGAACTTTTTCTTTCAAACGCACTGTCTCTACACTCTGCAGGGGCTCGTGTCTTAGAGTGTCTAAGTGTTAGAAGAATATTCGTGGTCCCAAAAGATCGGATTTGTAAACTGATTTTTGTTTTGAGAGTCATTAAAGACAAAGATCTTGAGTGTTTCTTACTCCAAAGGGTTAAGATTTGGAGGTGTGTTCGTTTCTATTAAAAATTAGTAATAATCTTGTTTTGGGGCGCGAACGTCACCGTAAAGTGATTTACAAAATGATTTCAGACATGCCAAGTGACTTCAGGCCTCACCGTGAGGCAAAAGTTTTACTGACCTTTACTTAACTAGTACCTATAATCTTGATTTGTGTTATTTGGGGGGAAACAGAAGGAACTGGTGGCTAATAATTTAACAGTTCCTCTTCACGATCACGTGATGTTGAAGACAATAAATGCATGCATGTTTCGATGCTCTTCTTAACGATCTGCCGAGATGTGCCAAAAACTCCAAAACAAAACTCATTTAAATGGGAAAGGAGGGCAGTGACTATGACACAACCAGCAATTCCGTTATTTTAGAGAATTTATAAAGCGACAGCGACATTTGCACTTGCTACAAAAACGACAGTGACATTTACAACCCGTTGGTTCAGCGACATCGTTCCTGAGAAAGACGCGACAAAGCGACAATGCCACCCCCTTGGAAGGCCTTGTTAACACCTTTATTGTTCCTGCGGGTGCACCCAACGACTCTTTTTTGGGGCCGCCTAATTTGTGCAAGCTAACACAGGTTGATCTGTTTGAATTCTTAGTTTAGATGGGACTGAAATCACAAAAGGAGCGGAATCGTATTCTCATGAACTTGTCATGAAATGTCGTATTCTCATGAAATGTCGCTGTCGGTTTCCGGAAAATGCTAGCTGACCCCATTTTGCACTCTAATATTCGAAAGCACAATAAATTTCATTTGTTCATTTAACCCTCAGACGTACAAGCAAAGACACCCCCCTTCGTGGTACATTGGTAAATTGTTGAAAACCGTTAAAAATTGGAAATGTTTGATCTTGGACGTGTAGAATATGACATAATTAAACATTTTGCTGCATTCTGTTGACATTTTTTGCATTTTTCACCTAAAAAGGGTAAAAAACACGAATTTTTCTTCAAAAATGGCTTGACCACCTGCTACTTATGACGTCATATCTTGTAACCATAGCAACCGATTCTCACAAGACCTTATGTCAAAATTATGTGTCTAAGGCATATGTGCACAGCTACTGAAAACGGCAGGCCTACTTGGAAAAATTCAAGAAAAACTTTATCGGGGGTGGCATCCACCCCCACCCCCTCCCCCTTAGTCGCCCGAGGGTGAATCAACATTTGCGGAGATATTTCGCCAATGGAAACTCTAGTGTTCATCACAATTTAACTGGCCCATAATAACATAAGAAAAAATAAATGCAAATTTATTTACCCATTTGCGAAAGGTCTAGTCCTTCAAGATAAAAGATTTTGATTTTGAAGTCGAACTGAGTAGTATTCATACACCGGCAAACCAAGTCCTTCATTACAGTACAACCCATTTACTCGAATCAGGCCCGTAAACTCGAACTCCTAGTTATCTCATACAAAATCTTATTTCACTAGGAATTGACCCTTTTTGCACTTATCTACTCAGCCGGCTAACTAGTACTTGGTTAACTCGACTCGGTTCGCCGTTAGAACTCGAACTAATTTCCTTTGTTCAAATTCGGGTTCGGCGAACCTGCATGAAACTGTCAGCACAAGCAAACCGATTCCAATAATTATACACCTTTTTCAATTAAGGTTGCTTCAGTGATGCATGATGCATGATCCTTGTTTCATAGACCGCAAAGCATCATGTTTGCAATAAATACATGTATTGATCAGTTTTCTCACTGAAGGCACTCCAGGAAAAAAACAAATCATAAAAACATATATACATTTTCTCTTGCTTTAGGACTAATAGTTAGAGAAAAGCAGCCATAAATTTAACGATCATAATGCTTTTGCGGTCTATGAAACATGCATCACTGAAGCAACCTTTTTTGAAATAGGTATATGTGAACCAAAGTCACAGCTTCACAAAATGTGCCAAAATGACTCGTCGTCTTTGTCTCTCTCCACTCAGGTGTATAAATGGGTCCCCACGACATACTTCCGGGCGTAACCCTGCGATGGACTAGCATCCCTTCCAGGGGGGAGTAGCAATACTCTCAGTTGTTTCATGCTACGGAAACCGGGATAAGCTCCGGCCGTGTGGTCCTCCTTGGCCCGAGTGCGACTTTGTCCTTTACTTTTACCTTATTGACTGTTCACAAAATTCTTGGAATTCAGCAACAGCCCGCCGTTTCGAACCCCTTACTAACCCCGACTATTTTCTTCCCTTGGGAAGTTCGAGTTAGCTACAAGTAAGTGGTTACACAGCATTTATTTAATTTTCGATTGAGAAGAATGTGTAGTAATGTGGGTTTACTTTCATCAATGGTAAACGGGTGTTTTACCAAGAATGGTTTAAGAAAGCAGTTATCTCAATACTGGTAATATTCTTGACTCAAATGGAAAATACTTATCTTTTGAAAGCTTCTGCTTGAAGTTTGCAGTAAAGACAAACCTTTTGGCCTACTTTCAAATCCTCTCGGCAATTCCCAAGTGACTCTTGGAAAAGACAAAACAATCTCAGACCAACCTTTTTCATCCCGGGGAATCCCCCCTTCCAACTGTCTCAGTCTTCGTCGATTGACTTTATACTATATTTCGAAAGGATTTTACCTTTAGTAGAAAGCCCTTAATGTGCTCTACAATGTGAGGTATATGTTATGGGTCGTGGCATAGCAGAGAGCCTTTGACGTCATCCAAGATGGCCACCGTCTTGGAATTTACAAAAGAATTAGAAATTGCCAAAAAACAGTGCATATTGCAAACTTTTTATGCTAGACGTTTAGAATATGACATAATTAAACACTTTCTTGTTTTTCAACATTCTGTGCCTTTTTTTCAGCTAAAAGGGTAAAAAAACGTGGATTTTTCTTCAAAAAATGGATTGACCATCTGAAGATACTTATGACGTCATACCATGTAACCATGGCTACCAATTCTCACCAAAATGTGTCTAAGGGATATGCACACAGCTACTGAAAACGACAGCTGCAAAGGATAAATCGTCTTGGGAAATTCAAGACTGAAAACCTTATGGGGGAGTGGCATCCACCTCCACCCCACGTGGAGGAGGACTGAGTGCCGTTTTGACAAACTTAAAAACTTAAAAAAGTGCAGCGTTGTGGCTGAATAAACCTCTTTACTGACTTACAGGGAATGCTACAACGAAAATAAGTACAACGTATTTTAGGCTATTACATTCACAACTATTTCCATTTCACTTCTACAAAGAAGTCCTCTAAATTTAGATCCTAGTCTACTCTTCTACAAGACATATCTAACGATTCAAAATGAGGTGCTTTCCTCCATCCCTCCATACAGAAACAGACACAATTTTTATATCCACTCCTACTTGGCACAGTGCAAGGCGACGAAATCGAGTGATTTCGTAACTGCCTCATTATGCGGTTTCTGCCTCAATACGGAAACCTTATCTCACCAAAAATGCTTTGAAACCCAGTCGACAACAGATGGAAGAGATGATGTCCCTGTAGAGTGCTGCTGAGGTTAATGTCACAAACATTTTGCGCAATCCGTCATATTTGGCTTAATTACTTAATACACAGTAAGAGAAGTTTTCAATTGATTTTTGAAAGTAATGACGCGTTTGCTTTGGTTTTGCTTCTATTTGGTTCAAAGAAAGGCGAAAAAGAAAAAACGTACGCCACTTTCTCAACCAATGAGACATAACACCCCAAACCAATCGTAACTTGCTTGCACGCGTTTTCCCTCGTTTGGGGATAATTACATGCGACCGCTCCGAGTCTTGATTGGTTCATTGTGTAGTTTGTATCTGTTGTGATTGGTCAGAGTAATTACCTAATTGGTTTTGGTTTTACGATATTCGTCTGAAAACCGCTCTATTTACTTACTTAGTTTATAGTTAGTTAGTTAGTTAGTTAGTTACTTACTTACTTACTTACTTAATTTCTTAATTACTATGATTACTTGCTTGCTTATTGGCTGACTGACGGACTGACGTACTTACACTTACTTACTACAAATGCTTGATAACTTGATCGTAGACATTAAATTTACAAAAACAACACAGGCATCCACAATTATTTCTTTTTGTCGTACCAAGTCGGGTGTAGAGGGTCCAAAATAGGCATTTATTGAACTTTCATGCTTCTTAGTAAGGCCGGTTCCTAGCTCCGCGTTTGGTGAGATTGATTCGAAATAGTTTTGGTATGTACTAGACAACCAAACTAAAACTGCACCTACACGTGGGTGGATAACCTATTTTAGTGTGCATTAAACCAGTGGATAGTGTTTTCCCTTGGTATATATGTTTTCAATCGATAGAAATAAGTTTTATAGTGAATGAAAGCGATGTAAGAATAGGCTGAGAGTTAACAAATTCCTTCGTTAACCTTCGAAAGTTCTTGATTTTGGATGCATGGCATCATGCGCAAGTGACAGTTTGAAATTACACGTGCCAGTTGTTTTGAAGTTATGCAAATTTGTGATGTGAAGTCAATTTGTGTAGTCCATCGGTTTTATTAGTGAACTGAAGGTTAAATATATATGGCTTGTTTGCTTACAATCGGTTTACTTTATTGAAGCGAACATAAGATAAGATATGTCGCTTGCTGAAAGGAACCTTAGAGACATTCACTGTTTATGGCGAACTGAAAGCGACTGAAAGCGACGTCAGATACTGTAAGTCGCTCACTACGGAATTATAAAACTCACAAACTCATACGCTCAAAGATATTTGCGTAAACAAAACCAGAAACACATCAAATCTTTCTGTCTCGGTGTCATGGTAAAGCACCGAAGTGCAGTTGCTAAACCTTGAAAACTGCTCCACGAGATTGATCGGTTTCGCGCAGGATAATCATTCCTAATCACAGAACTGCGAAAAATCGGCTTTACCTCGGTGTAAGAACCTGTGAAACTCACGGATGACGTAAAACAAAGGAAACAAAAACATTTTAAACAATACCTTACAGCAAAACAAAAGCTAACAAACAAAGAAAATCTTGTCAGGTTCTTACACCGAGGTAAACCCGAAAAATCGCAAGTGAACGCGAACAATCGTTGGCCTTGCGAGTTTTCGCAATTTTCGCAAGATGCGCAACTCGCTTGCGACTTATATCATTAACAAGACTAACCACTGCGAAAAATCGCAAGTGAACGCGAAAAATCGTCGACCTTGCGATTTTTGCGATTTTTCGCAAGCACACGAAAAATCGCAAATTTTGCAGCTGCGTGCAAACCTGGACATAAGTGGCCGATTGGCTGCTCACACTTGAGATAGGGCACGCTGGATATCAGATGACATACAATCATTTAATATTCAGCAAGCCCCAGTAGAATAATTGCTGTTGTTGTTGTTGTTTTTTTAAAGACTCTCTGTCGACCACAATGCAACGCGCGCCTAAACGGAGGTTTCGTGGACCACGAAACCCCAAGGTTTTGCGTCGGCATTTGAAGGCTGTGGAAATCTGCCTTCATCCAAGTCATCCTTCCGTAGAATGGATAGAGATTTTCTTATGGAGCTATGAAATTTATCAGGGAACTATTGGAGCAGTGTTGATTTAAAAAATGTTTTATTCTCCGGGTCACAAAAGCGACATTCGGACACTCGATGTTTCGCACAGCTCTCAACCGACAAGCGAGACCCGCGGAAAGTTTTTTATTTATACCTCATATCAGAATAATGTGACTATGGACGATCCAGTGAGTTCATAGGGAAAAATAACAGAATTCTTATGGCTATGTGGAACTGAATGTGAGTGAATATCAAACTGACTACAGTAATAAATGTTTCTGTAGATCCAGTCGGACGTGAATGAGTATTCAACACACCCCGCGGGTGACAAATCGCGGTTTTGCAACCGTTAGCGATAAAATAAAGTAATGTCAACTGCTTTTACTCTACACGCCTTTCGACATTTTAAAGTGGGGTATTTTAAGGTATAAGTGCTGTTGGACATAAATGAATGAGCGAACTCATGACCCGATACACTAAAAACCAAATGCGCTATGTCAATTTGAAAATATTTATCTGACTGCGTGACGTGTAATGACAGTCTACGATGAATCGTATTTTATTACAGTCATCTGCAAGACTTATAAACCATAAAATTTAGCTCTTTCTATTGACAAAACGTATACACCTAACGAAGTGAACACCTTCATTTCCTTTCTTGCTGCTAAAGGGCTCAAATCTAGCCATTTTATCACAATGTTCTTCCTCCAAAGGAATCAAAACATAAACAAACGCGCGCATTGCATTGTAGTCGACAGAGAGTCTTTAAGGAAACTGGACTAACAGTTCGTATACTAAAACTAGGAGAGAAAAATAAAAAAAACAAGACGGTGTTGTAATTTAAACCACATTAGCTGATAACCTGACTCCGTTGAGCCAATAAAAATGCTAGAAATAAATCCAATAACCCACCCTGCTTTCTGTCGACATGTTATACCTTTTTTCACCAAAATAAAGGTGAAAACATGCATTGTTTTGTCAAAAATGGCTTGACCACATGGTGCTTAAACGCATGTAACCATTGCAACCAATTCTCACCAAACCTTTGTCATAATGTTCCCCCACCCCCGCTCATCAACGCTCAACAGTCATCACGTCATATACGACAAATTTCTATTTGTAAGCCTAACGGTGGTGTTGGTATGCTCTTATAGCGGAGCCAGCGCGCTAGCGCGTCAGCGGAGCTCCATTGCTAAGGAAATTTGGTAACCTGTCAAGCCAAAAAATTTTGGTAGTGACGTAATAGTCACGTCACCGTCCGTCCGTACGTCCGTACATCCGTACGACTGTCCGTCCGCACCAGAGGGCTACCAATACACTTCATACACTGGATATAACCCTGTGCTGAATCCCGTGTGTTTTTGGCGCGAAATCGCATGTTGACCCGCGTTGTAGCAAAACAAGCAAAGACAGCAAGAGTCAAAAACAAATTTGTTAATGGAAAATAAAAAGTTCAAAAGAACACTCAGTTGTCTTTTTGGTGGAAGGGGAAAAGTTCAATTTAGGCGAAAGAAATTAGGCGATAAAGTTCAGGCAAAAAGTTCAAATTTGCCTCGTCGGTTCTGCTCAAACTCGGTCGGCACACCGCTTGAGTTCGCAGCTTTTCGCAGCGGTTTCGACGCCAAATATAGCAGAGCTAGTGCTTTTTGGTTTTTTATGTCCACAACCATGGTTTTTACGGCGTTTCGAACACATTTTGCCAGGAAAAACACCAGCATTTTCATGCTGATAGGCAGCTTGTCACGAAGAAAGAAATAAATATTAAAATTAACTTCTAAAATGACGTTAAACGCTCATGGACTAGTGGACTAGTCACCGGTATCTCACGCTGACGAGCCGGGTTCGACACTCAGCGGGAGCGGGAGTTTTTTTCTTTTTTTTCTTTGTTTTGTTTTTTTTTTTATTTAACGACTTGAATGAGAGTATTTACACAAATTAATAACTGCCAGCAAAAACAAAACGAAAAAACAAAAACAAAAAACAAAAAACAGACTAAACAAAAGGGGGGCTCCGCTTTTAGGCTTGGCTAAATCTATATATTATGGGATTTCTGTGGAATAAGTGGTCAGGAATGATTTTTTTTACCTAACTGGTAGACGTAATAACCTGGTATGGTTATACACTTGAGAAATCAGGCAATCTGCACTAAATGACCCGTCATGTTTTATGTCTCACAGTATTACCAAGGCTTTGTCTTCTTTCCCTTTGTTTCCTTAAATAATCCATGCGTAAAATACAATTAAAACCTTAATTAAACTATTAAAAGACAGTATCCCGCCAAAATATCGAAATTTTGGCTGACCTAATTTCCACGTTGTTTCCCAAAAATGCCACCAAATATACAGCTAAATTGGATAAAAGATTCCAAGAGAGAACTGACAGAACAAGTAGTTGGGGATTACAAGGACAGAAGAAACGTAACTACTTAAATTTGATTTCCTGGCATAACATCCAACTGTGAAATTTAAATCACTATTCGAATGGGACTTTTAGTATTTTAGCTGTTCTTCTAAACTTCATATTTACTTTCTTTAAGGTTACTCCGAACCTTCGCGGGTGTCCTCGGGGAAAAAATTTGTGTGCGCGCCATTTTAAAGGAAAATACGGCAAACTATATATCGTTGGAAAGCTTAATAAATGTAGATTTCGGGAAAAATATAAATTGCCGGTTTCTTCAATTCCGCAAAAGAAAATCGCAAACAACCACGAAAATGACCATGTGATATTCAGTTGAATTAATAGGGTATCGAATTCAAACGCATTGGCAAAATAACTGCACAATGTTAACCATATTGGTGACTCTCTGGTGCGAACGGACGGAGGGACAGACGGTCACGTGACTATTACGTCACTACCAAAATTTCTTGAGTTGACAGGTTACCAAATTTGCTTAGCAATGGTGCTCCGCTGACGCGCTAGCGCGGGCTCCGCTATAATAAAGCAAACTTAAACCTCGGTCTTGGATATATATATTTAAAAAACACAATATTTCGGCCGGCAAACCTTCATTTTAACCCTAAATACTATAATTATTGCTTAGCCTCATAAATAAGGAGTATATATTTAAAGCAGAATTCTATTTCGATTGTGTTCTCGGACTCGAAAAGAAACTCAAAAATTCCCTGCTTATTTTCCGTCTCCATCAACGCCTGTCAACGTTGAGTTCAGCTTGATTTTTCACAAATCTCTGTTTGAACAGGGCAAATACATGCTTCTTGAATACAAAGCAGAAACAGATCAACATGCCTGGTAAATAGAAAAGAAAAAGAAAAGCAAAAAATTGTTACGTTTTGTTTTTAGTTGAAAGCATACGTACAGTGTTTAACTTGTATACAACTTATTACAGCAAAACTTTATATAGTTTCTTTTTTAGTCTTAGTTATTGTAATGCGCATTTGAAAACTCGTAGTTGATACTTGAGTAATATAAGTCGTATAAATTAAAAGCAGCCAGGCCGGTAGATGTATCATCATAAAGGGGAGAAGCCTAAACAACTGTGTACCAGTTTCAGTGGAAATAAATTCTCCCAAAACTGCGTTGTTGAGCAACAACTGTTGTTGTTGTTACTCTTTTTGAGCCGTAAGTTGCCTTTTTCTTGCATACTAAACGAAGATGCCTAGGCTCCCAAATGCAATGATGGTAGTACCGACATTTGTACCCTCCTCCGTGACTCGACATAGGCTTCAGCTAACAAACTGCGTTAACTACTTCACCTGATAAGCTTATTGCGGTTTAATACATAAGCAAAGGATGAAAAAAAAAGCAAACACAAATCTACCTTGACAGCTGTTAATGATGATGAAAGGATATTCCAAATAAGGAGTTGGATAGAAAGCCATTGCAAATCCCAGAATCCATGTGATCCCCATGACAACTGTCATTTTCAGTACAATGATGAGCAGATTTGGCTGGTTTGTGGCTACCGCATTGCCCTGCAGAGGTATTTTAATTTTTTTAGTTCCTTTAACTGTCTAAGTTTATCGTCCAAGTATGAACACAGTTTCCAAAATATAAGAAAAACTGGTTTATGATACGTAGGTCTTTTAAATCAGTGCGAACATACGAAATATATTCACATGTGAATATATGAAATAATCATATATAAGAAAGAACTGTGGATAAAAATATGGCATGAAAGATGACAATCGCAGTGAAGTTATCAACTTGAGCAGTTGAAAATATGAACCTGAGTAAATAGATCAATCAATCAATCAATCAATCAATCAACCAATCAATCAACCAATCAATCAATCAATCAATCAGCCAATCAATCAATCAATCAATCAATCAATCAATCAAATTCATGCTTGAAAAGAATTCGAACCAATAACCCTGAAATACCGGATACCAACTGAGATACCAAATGAGCTATCAAAACAACTGGGAGCTGGTAACTGCGTGAATTCGCATTGTATCGATAAAGGGAGAATAAAATCAAACCTGAACCTGAAAAAAAAAAATTCGTAAATCATTCTCGCATTGATCTATTCTCCATCTGCGGGTAGAATATGAACTGCACACAATCATGATTACGACTAGCTCCCAGTTGGCTTAGCGCTAGACCGGAATCGCAGGGTCATGGGTCTCAGTGCAAATTAAATCAAGCCTAAAGTTTTTAGGTTCTTCTTTAAAATGCTCAAGTTGATAACTACACTGCGATGGTCATCATTATTTGGTTTAAATGATTTTTACCGTCACCAGTGGACGTTTGCCTCAGTGGGTCTAACCGTTAGGGATCTTTCGGCATTTATAGATTGTGCACAGCAACGTTTTGACGTTTTGAGAAACGTTTCGTGAAAAAAGCAACCTCAATCAATGTTCTACAGACAAACCATAATTTAAGGGAATGTTTGAGCTTTTTAGATACAAATCACAGCTTGTATTGCTTATTGGGACCACTTTAACGAAAAATAAACAAATAAATGGACAAATAAATAAATAAATAAATAAGAGAGGAACATTTACTTCTTGTTTGGTTATATTTGAGATTTCGAGCACTGTTCCCGCCAGTAAATCACTGGAGCCAATGTTCCAGTTTTTTTTTAGCACGTATTCCCCCTATCAAAGTTACTGAGCTGCTATATTGAACTTCAGAATTGTGGCAATGGGAACACTAAACGAGCAGGAAGACATGCTAATGTAACCAAATTTCCGCATAGGAGTAGCTTTTTTCATTATCGAGCAACTCTTGAGCAACTTTTAATCACTTTCGGAGTATTTTTCAGTATTTTCGTAGCACAATCAGTAGATGCCTACAAGAATCCAATGATTGCAGACAACAACATCCTCACCTGTCCTTTCAATAAAGCAACAGCTGTGCGGATTAAGGCATAGATGTTGAAAATAAGCAGTGATGAAACAGGAATGGCTACAGCGTAAGTGCGGGCGGGAAGAGACAACTGACATCCATCATCGACATAATTACCTGCAATAGGCAATACACAATGGTAAATGCATACTTAAAAAGCAATAAGCCACAATGCACATTTAAAAAAGAAATTAGGTTTGGCCAGAAACCGCAAGCATGCGTACTCCCTTCACACTCATTGAGTAGAATAATGCTGAGGACGTGCGTTGGGCCTTTTAGGTCTTGCGTGAAAATTCTGTATTCGTAATTGGACAGTAGACCAGCTAAAGGATAAGGAACTCGATCTGTTTACACTTTTCGGTAATCAGATTTTACTGCTATACTTAAATGTTAGCAAGAAAACTAAGTAATTTATGTTAACGAATGAAGTCATGGCATGGAAAGCCAACGAAAAGACTGCCCTAACTCACAAAGATCTTTTCCTTAAATGAGCAACAGCTGATCAAATGAATTGTCGAATCTTCTCCTGACCTAACAAATCAGGGCGTTAGTTTCTAAAGAAACTGGTGCTCCGTCGATCAGTGGGAAACTGGACCCATTCAGCGATCTGTTTAAATTAATGATCATTGATGTAGGGAATGTTTGCAGACCGTCATGTGCTTGCTAGAATGGTCAAGGAGATTGAACGCCATCATCAGAGTAACACGGAAAGCTGTAAAAACTTAGAAGAAAAATTTGTTTTTCAAATAGGCACACTCATCAACGAACGCTTTCATTCAACTAATTTATTCATGTTTCTCACGTTGCCATGTTCCTACCAGCTCCACCGACGTCCTCCACATAAACCTTGCGCAATCCATAATTCCGTGTTTCGCTCTGACGAAGGCTAACACTAGAAATGCCAGCCTTCACTTTCTCTACGGTGGCCAATTTACCTTCTCAACTTGATAAATCGAATTTTTTGTGTACTCCTGATCTATTAGTGGTAGCGGCCGCATTTTTGTTTTACGCCCATTCTCGTTCCCAGTCGTCCTCGGCGCGTAATCAAATGTGACGTCACCCGACAAGCTGGGCGGGAAAAATCCGCTATCGCTATCGTGCTTAGCTCCAAGCCTCCGTATGTCACTCGATAGCGCATGAAGGCCTGGGGACAAGGTTGCTTTACGTGCACCAACTTATAGCAACAAAATGAAGTTGCGTTAGACAAAGCAAGGCCTGCGCCTCTACTCTAGTACATATCCTAATTCGGAGATTTCCAGTAAACTTACCGTAAGCAACATTTCCGATTTTTGTAAATTGCAATGTCACGCAAATTCCAACGGTAACAAAGGGAATTCCCCAGCAGATCAAGCTGTAAATGATGTATTCTTTCTTTTTTTCTGTCAACACCACAAGATTTACCGGGTTCACATCTGCATTAAACAAAGTATTACACAGATAACACGCAAGTCACAGATTTAACTAGTGATTTTTTTTCTTTTGATCAAAGAATGTCACTTCAGTACATGTTTCAGTGTGAGAGTGTTTAAGTGATTTTATCGCTTGCGAGAATTAAAGGGTAGGGAAAAGGGGTAATACATACTATTGCACAACTAGTGTTGTACAGTTTGGTTCTTATGTCAGTAAACATATATGATTTTCGGTCATGTTAGGCCTGCTTCAAACAGCGAACTTCTCATGTGCCCAGTCTGATTACTTTTTGGGTCGACTCAAATGATTAACGGTTCAATAGTTGATTCAGACGTTGAACGTAAACGCTTCAAACTTAATTCTCCAAGCCCGTGGGCTGAAGTTTTCATTTCCACTAGCTCCGTACCATTTAGAAATACATTAAGTAAACGTAATTTATGCATTGGGTTCGGTACATGAAAAGTCCAACATTTGCCGTTCTATTCGACCAGCCCAGTTAAACAGAAGGGAAGGATCGACTCAAACTGAAATCTGTCGAAAGATAGTGTTTCATACGAACCGGGCCCTACTGCTCTTTTCCTTTTCTTGATTTGAATATGGCCTTTTCAATTTGGAAAATAACACCCCAAGAGAAATAGCCCATCATAACTTTGATGATAAATGGCTTCTTTGAAGAGGCGTCGTCGCGTTTGTTATAAATTCAAGAAAATACGATATCAGGATTTAAGAGGGTATTTGTCCGCTGTGGAAAGGGGAGGGGGGGTGGGTGTTAGCAGAAAATCACAAAATGGGAAGACCAGGGTGCTTCTACTTTAAAAAAATAACGGGAAAATTAAAAAATCTTCAAACTCCCCCCCCCCTCCAAACCCCTAACGACATAAATTAGCTAAAATTTGAAGTGAAGATGTAAAATACCGTGTGGCACTAAATTTTTGCGGGTTCTAATTTTTGCGGGTTTTTTCACGATCCACAAAAATAAGTTCCCACAAAATAAAATTACTGCAAATTTTTTCCGCAAAAATTTACTCCACTGTAGAAATTATATACAAAAATACTGGTTTGAAAGAGAAAATGCCACAGATAACTCGGTGGATAATACATCAAGTGGTACCCTAGTTATTGTCAATCCATTGTAGTGTAATAGATTGACATTCCCATGTTGTTTTATCTGTATTTCGATTGCTTGTACTCAAACAAAAAATAAAATCTTATCAGTTCCATTTGAATGCGACTTTCAGAAAATCGCAAAAATTAATTCCCAGCAAGAAAAACTAGTCTCTTCCAATTGCAAAAATTAGTTCCTGCAAAACCCCGGCACAAAAAATCGCCAATCCGCAAAGTATGTTCACAGGGGTACGTTCATTTCAGCTAGGAGAACAAGTTGGACGACCTGCGTTCTTTGTAACCCTGAAGGTTTCCTTTAAGCCTTTTTTTGTTAAAAATTGCATTAACGACCTTGGAAGAAAGTGTATTTATCGTACGATTAACTGTCCTACAATTACTGGTGTCAAATTGTTCTCTTTAGCGTGACCTCCGTTTCTCAAGTTTCCGTGCAAAAATATATTTTTTTTATCAGTGGTACCTTATTCTTACTAATTTCGCGAAAATTGATTCTCACGAAAAAACGAGAGTGCAATACCTTATTATATAAGAAAGCAGTGAATGAATTGTTCTGAAATAAAACTGTTACTTTCTGTCCATGAAAATGTATCTTTTTTAATGGTCTTGTTTTCGACTGGAGCTCTTTGCTCCTAAGAGCAACTTCGTATACGGCAATCCGTAAAAATGACAATATCAGTGGTATTCTCGTAAACAATAAAGAAATTAAGTTGAGTCAATACGCAGACGATACGACATTAATACTAGACGGGTCGAGGGAATCCTTAACAGCTTCCCTCAAAACATTGGACGATTTTTATGAAATTTCCGGTCTGAAGCTCAATGACAAAAAAACAGAAGCTCTTTGGATAGGAGCAAACTGCGGTAACGAAGAAATATCACTCCCTGGAAGAAACTTTAAGTGGCCAAAACACAAGGTTAAAGCTTTAGGAGTCTGGCTCTCAGTTGACCCGGAAGCAACCGCAACCTTAAACTATAACGAAAAACTAGATAAAATTCGGAACATTTTAAGCAGCTGGAAGTACCGCAGACTCACTCTGATTGGTAAAATAGCGGTTCTAAAAAGCCTGGTCGCCTCTCAACTTGTTTACGTGCTGTCTCCCTTACGCACAAACGCGAAAGCCATCAAAGAAGTGAATAAACTATTCTTCTCTTTCCTCTGGAATGATAAAGGCGACAAAATCAAACGAGACATAATGATCAATGATTATTCAAATGGCGGCCTCAAAATGTTAGATATAGAATCTTTTAGCAAGTCTCTAAAGGCTACATGGATCAAAAAATATCTCGATAAAGAGAACCGGGGAAAATGGAAACTTTTTTTCGATCTTGAGTTAGAGAAATCCGGAGGCGCAACAGTCCTCACAAGCAATCTAAACACGAAAGACACCATCAAGACCCTCAAGATTAATAATCAATTTGTAAGTGAGGTTCTGACAATTTGGGCAGAAGTTAATTTTGAAGAAGAAATAACTTCTGAAAGTCAATTTCTTGATCAAAGCCTGTGGCATAATTCACTTATTAGAATTAACAACCACCCCATTTTTTATCGAGAATGGTTCCAGAAGGGTGTTTTACAAGTGAAACATTTGAAAGATGGCTCAAATTATTTCCTATCCTTAACTGACCTACAAAATAAATACAGCCTAAATGCTTGTCCTTTAGGGTACTGCGGACTTCTGTCTGCACTTAAACGTCTCTGGAATACAGTTAAAAATAAATGTACTTTAAACAACGCAAAAGATGAAAGTTTTTTAGCACGATTGTTGAAATCCAACAGAGCAAGTCCAATCGTATACACCAAACTCATATCGAAAAAAAGTATATCTCCTACCCAAAATCAACAGAAGTGGATAAAGGACTGCAATCTAAACAGTCATGAATGTATCAACTGGCGTGAGACATACCTACTAGCCTCCAAATGTACTAAGAGTACAAGGCTCGTCGAATTTCAATTTAAGCTTTTACACAGACGATTGTCAACTAACGAATTTCTAAACAAAATTGGAATTAACGATCACCCAAAGTGCTCCTTTTGCGACCAAGAACCAGAGACACTTGTACACCTCTTCTGGTCTTGCCCTAAAGTGGCCTCTTTTTGGAACAGCTTAAACGCACGGTTAACTCTATCCCAAATCCTTCCGGAAAATTACACAATGAATATCTCTGTTGCATTAGGACTGATGCTGGACTCTTCCAAAAGTCATCAACAGCTAAATTTCTGTTATCTTATGGCTAGACATTTTATATGGATTTGTAAAAGAAAGGAAACTTCACCTCAAGTAGCAGGTTTTCTACAATACCTTAAGTCGATGTTTGACATAGAGGTCAAAACGGCGCACTCTATTCCAAAAAAATGGGATCTCCTGAGCACTTTATTTTAGAAATCAATTATGTATGTAGCATATGTATATTTTATTAACCTCCCCTGACGCGAATTCCTTGGTTGCCTTGGCGTGGGAGCCTTCTAATAGCTGAGACATTGCATCGAGATTTCCGTTTGTTGTGTGTGTAGCAATCAAATAGTGTGACAACTAATCAAGTGTAGTATGACAAGCAGCGTAATTAGTTAGTAGTAAGTGGTGTGTGTAATTTCAGTGTAATAATTATGCAATGGTAAAAAAAAGCATGTATACCCCAAATGTAAGTTATCAGTAGTATTTAGGTGTAATTAGGTGTATTAGTACTAAGGTGTAATTAGTATTTACAGCTACAACCAAACGTGCGTTTATATACTGTAATTTAACTCTTGTGTTAATTGTAGGTTATCGTTTTTGTTGTAATTACTTATATGTCTTACTTGTAATAAATAAATAAATAAATAAATAAAAAAAAAAAAAAACTTCGTATAATTAAATACGCTTTTGTTTTCTTTTTCGCGAAAATTAATACTTGCGAAATACAACTGTCGAATATAATTAGCGAAATTGAGAACGCTGAAATGATTAGTAAGAATAAGGTAGTAACTAGTGCAAAATAGTTGAGGAGCATTGTGTACATAAAATAGTTTTTGGACCCTGTAAAGTATTCAGTAGCTACGAAAAACCGGGGTCCCTGAGAACTCCTCAAAAACGGACGGTTGGTACTAATCCCGAAGGCGTCCTTGTTAAAGAAGGATTAACTGTGAAGAAGAGTTAAAGTTAAGGCCAAGCTTCATTACTTACTTGGGTTTGTAAAGGTTTTGAGTGTGTTGTGAGCGAAAGCACCCATCCACAAAAAAACTGCCAGGATGAAATAATGCAGTAAGGCTCCCGTTACAGCACAGACTGCAGAGGAAACAACATCCGGGTCTGAAGCAAAATACACGGACTGCATGGCTATCATTGCGCATGACAGGTGCATCACCATTTTACCAGGGTAGGTGCGCAGTTCAGTAAACAGAATATACGTCACCAACAGGAACAAAAGGGAAATGATTGACAGCGAGAATCCGACATAAGTGATAACGCGTAGCGTAAGCGACTCGCCCATTGGCCGTTTATCTTTTCCGGCTTTTGTAACTGTTTTATTGTAATTACGTGAAAAATTCGAGCAAAGGATCAAGGTGTGGTTTACCTGGATATAGCTGTCGTTGCTGTAAACCTTTTGGTGAGGAATAATAAAAGCAGAATTATTTGTTAAGAGAAGAAACTCGTTGGATGAAAAGCTAAGACCTCGACACAGCTGTGTTTTGTTGGCATATTGACTGTGAAAACCGGAGTGGACGGGCAGACATCTTCCTTTGAAAGGATCGTAAATCTCGCTTCTCCGACAACTAACCTCAAGTCGCACAGTTTCCTCTCTGAAACTGAAAGACTTTTTACCATGAACCGAGAAGACGAACAGCATAGTGGGTAACCTAGGAGGAAAACGGCCATTTTTCCAACAAGCAGCAGATCGGTTGAGTAAAAGATCTTGACCAGAAATGTTGGCACAATGAGGATTTTTAAAGTGTTTTCCAAACCTCTGTACATCATCTTCCTCCACAGTGATACTATTAGCATAAGCGCGGCAGAGCCGTTTGCTCTTGGTTCCAGGTTCTGTATTGGCCTCTGGTGGTTTTAGGATGCATTTATCTGGAATTACATCTCCAACTGGAATAGCCTCCCATATGACGTCGGCATTCTGTATGTCCTGCAATGAGATGCTGTTTCCTGGTCTTACCTGAATTTTTAGACTCCAGTGGTGGAGATCACGTGACTTGTTATGGCACATGGCGCAGTACAGGTTAGCGTACGTTACATTTTCTGTTATGTCGAGAACTGGCAAAACAGTGGCAGGGTCAGCGGAGTAATTAGTAGACATACACTTCTGCACAGTTAAAGCATCGTCCCAAGATGACGGACAGTTAGCAACCATGATGTATCCTACTATTTGGTCCCTTTTGCTTGATGGGTTCCTTCTACAGGTTTGCTCTGGCTTGGCTTTCTGAGCTGGAGTACTATGTGAATACCTTTATCGAAAAAAAACAACAAAAAACAAACCAACGAAACAAAATTGTCTATTATATCGTTATGCATGGAATATATTTACACAAGTCATATACTTTTTTTTCTGTCTTAATTTGCAAAATCCGCCTATCCACTGAAACTTTCTTCCCGAACTCGTATGATTCGTGGTGTCTTTTCAGCAAACATCTTTGTTTTATTTTGGACGGAACTTCCTTTTAAAAAATTCAAGCTTAATGTGATCTGTTAAATTTGTGGAGGTGATATTTTGGTTTTATGAAATTCTGACATTGCAGTTAACAACGTGCCGAGTTTGAGTGTCCCCAAAGTTGTAGTCTGGTCCCCAGTACTACCCCAACGGACTCTTTACGCTAGGCTTGCCTGGCAGCTGGTCTGTAATCGCCTTTAGTGCGCATGACACTTAAGGTTTCTAGTTTTCTGGGAATACACAAATACTCCGTCTAAGAATAGAGAACTCTGTCTGTAAATAGGCTTAACGCCATAGGCTTATAGACTATGTAAAATGTCACTAAATATATATTATTTTTATATATTATATTATATTATATTATATTATATTAATTATATTATATTATATTATATTATATTATATTATATTATATTATATTATATTATATTATATTATAATATATTATATTATATTATATTATTTATATGTCGCGGTAATTAAACTCTGTTTACAATTCAGACCCAAGACTTCCGAATCGCATCAAAATTGACCAAGAAGTAATCAAAATCAATAGAAAACAGAATAATCTAAAAATGCCAAAGTTACTCCAGGAAAGTCATTATTTCTTAGCAAAAAGAGCAAAAATATGCAATTCTGAAAATGCATTGCCTGTCAAAATACAGTTGCAATGAACAAGGACTTCCCAAACCAGACTGTTCTCAATTAAACGATCACGGGTCAGGTTTTTCAAAATTTTACTTTCTCGCACTTTGGTTAGATAAGGTACTGAAGTTGAAATTGCAGAAAAATTTTTCGCAAAATCAATAAAAGAACGCGAGATATGCCAAAAAGAATGATTTGGAAGCCCAGTTAATGAATACCTAAAGGTGTCATGATCCAATAATTTCCACTAGGTGTCCAGCGGCCTGTTGCCATTTTTCGCGGGGAAAATTCATTCGGGATCTCGATTTACAGAAAATTTGCATAAGTGCATATTTTGTTTACGTTGCATTCCCAGTAGTTTGGCGAAATGGCGAAGCGATGAAATGACGAATAGTGAAATCAAAAATTAGAATTTATCTAACGGGTCCATCGTGATCACATTTCTTTTTCACGGCGCTCGGTACGCAGACTGCAGTCGTTGATGACACGCACTCGTCGTCGGTCTGCTGCAGAAAATAAAGCGTGTTGTGGAAGGATGTGTTCGTGCTTTTAAAACCGAAATTTTCTCCCGACTTTTAAGCCCTGATGTCTCTCTCAACGAACGTGTTTTTGTGTTTTAAGCTGGTTTAATGCCGTTAGAATGGTTAGCGCGCGTTAAGCAGGCTTTTTCGGAGCCAAAAGCTATGGAAACTGTCTCTTTACCAAAATAGAAAGTGTTGTTTCTTTTAACCGAACGTTTGCGGTAATTCACATCAAACTCATTTATAAAAGTGTGCATTGAAGAACCTCGTTCGTTTCACCCAGCGAATTCAGTCTAATCGCTTGACGCATAGAAGATTATTAGCGCTATGTTCTTGAGTATGTTCGCTTTTATGTTTCGTTCTCTTGTCGATCCAAGAGACCAGGACTCTGGTGATTTAGTGTTATGATTAAAAAACCGAGTCCAAAAAAAAATTTTTTTCCCCTGGCTTTTCTTTTCCCGCGAATTTCATAGACCGCTTTGTCGAGACACTCATTAGGCGGTTCCTCAGTAGTGTTCTTCTTTAATGAGGTCTCGAAAAATGTCGAAATCTTTCGGTGCCCAATACTCGAGTTTGTTTTTTTGCGTATTCCCTCAATTCAAACGAATTATTGGGGTATCTGAATTTATTAGATTTGTACGAAACTTGGCCCAAGTGTTCGACACACATCAACGCGCCAAAGTGTGTGAGGCTTTTATGAAATTCCCAATATTTTTCTTGTAATGTCCCGGCGCGTCAATTGTCTAACTTTACAACAGATTTTCTCGGGAGCCAATGAAAGTAACGAAAAAGCCTCACACACTTTGTTAGCCTATCATATCCTGATTGATATAATGCCGTTTATTTAGATGTCCGCGATAACGCGAAGGCGCGTAATTCACTTTGGCAAACTCAGTCAGTTTTGCGTTTGATGGCTTGCGTGCTCTTACATATACAAAAAAGGTCTTAAAAAAGTACTATTTCGGATTCTGTATTTTATAAGCTTTACAGTGATGTATAGTTTGGGAGGATTTATTGAAAAACAACGCACGTAGAGAAGATTTGCTGGAAGACACCCGCAAAGGTTTACAGTAACCTTAACTTTGAGGGAAAATTATCTAAGTTTAGTCTCCTTAGTTTTCGTATTATATAATAAAAGGTATAAACGTTCAAATTTCGTACGGGCAGTTTTCTTCCTCCTGGTATAAATAGGGTTAATAAATTGATGACTTATGTTATTTGCTTGTTATCCTAGGCCCATATGACAATAATGTTTCGTATACTAAGCTATAGAAGGTACAGTCTTAACCAGACACGAAGAGTTTCGTTCCTGACAAGGCAAATGGATTAGTTGCTGAACAATCCCTAAGATCAAAAGATGACTGACTCGTAGAACATACTTCTTTAGCGTGTGGATTCCCTAAGGAGACATGGGAGATAAACTTCAATTCACTTTCTACAAGAGATGCAGAGAAAAGAGAGCGGAGCTTCAATCAAAGTTAGTTTACCATGCAACCGTGTTCTAAATTTGTCTGGCGTACTCCGGGAGGCGATTGTACGTGCTTGCAAGTCGGCTTATGTGCCGGCTGCGATGTTCTGTCAATTACAACGCAGTAAAAATGGAATTCTGACAGGTGTCATTGCATAGAAAATAAACCACTGTTCTACTCACTGAGGTCGAGACCGCGGTCATTTAGTTCTCTGCCGTGAGAAAAAAACCGTAAACCGCTACCTGGTTAGCTCAATTGGTTGGGTACCGGACTGCAGCTGCGGACTGTGGAGCGGTAGGCCCGAGTTCGATTTCCGGCTGGACCAACACTCAGGGTATTCAAATAACTGAGGAGAAAGTGCTGCCTTTGCTCTGACATCTGCAAATGGTTGGACTTTCTAGTCTTCTGGGATAAGGACGAAAAACCGTAGGTCCCATCTCACAGTACTTTCACTCATAACTGACTCTGTGGGACGTAAAGGAACCACTAGGGACGTAACAAATCTCTGGCAGTGACCACCCCTGGTGTCTATCTCAAAATTCACATTCACATTAGGGGGCATTCACAACTTATTACTTCACTAATTGTAAACTGCGCCCCGCACTAAATTGTAAACTACGCCACAAGCAGTCTGGCAAAGTCCCCCACGCGGTGTTGTAAATTATCCCTGAAGATCCCTGAGGGGAGTGGATAATAAGATATTTATATTTATATTTGTAGTTAAATGTGGTTTGAGCAGTTATTAAAGACTTACCACTCGTCATAGTCCACGCAACAATCACCAACCAGCTTACAGAGCTCATCGCAATAACAATATCCCCAAAGATAGTCCTTCCTGCTTAGAGGACCGCGTGTGTTGTTCACATAATTACAGGATGCACGGTGGGAATTACAGGTATGGTCATTGGCATCGTCTGACACAAACGTTTGGAACTCAGAGCAAAGCTCCGTTTGGCTTGCCTTGAATGGCTGACAAGGACCTGGTAACAAAAAAAGCATGAATTGATCGAAATGAAAACTTATTCTGATTTAGGAATCAAAGGAAGACTGCGTGCGTTCTATCCTTAATTCCAAAACGCATAAGATGAAAATAAGAAGAAGGTAAATCGGGCATAAATTTAAGGTTCTTGCGTGTATGTACACGTACGAACATATCACGCGAGCAAGCTGAGTAGCAAAACGACCTCGCGTAATTAGGAACCCGCTTAGTTATCTAGTGAGACTGCTAAGTCTAATGCATATTATAAGTCTCTGCTAACAGAAATCTAAAATATAGAGGAGACAAAGCAATTTAACTGAAACTTGATTCATAAAGTAAATACTTTACCTGACTTTACTAGCTTACAAAACACTCTCTTTGATAATCCTCTAAATCAACCTGAATGAAACTTTCGAGCAAGCTGTGGAATCGTTTTTAAATCAATATTTTGAAAAAGATTCTTAATCAGCACCTAGCGTTTTCAGCAGCGGTACGCTTTTACGTCGGACACATTTTGGCAAAGTTTGGGGAAAACTAGTGTCTAAGGTTACCAAATATGACGTCAAAGGGATTAAGCCATTTTTGAATCGAAATGCGTGGTTTTCATCCTTGTCCGGTTACAAAAGGTACAAAATATTCTTGCCTGTAGTCTAGCTATCATTAAGAGGGCAGGAGGGCAGGAGGGCAGGAGGGAATTCGCTCCACTCCTCCTCCTCCTCGTCCTCCTCGTCCTCCTCGTCCTCCTTCTCCTCGTCCTCCTCCTCCTCGTCCTCCTCCTCCTCGTCCTCCTCCTCCTCCTCCTCGTCCTCCTCCTCCTCGTCTTCCTCCTCCTCCTCGTCCTCCTCCTCCTCTTTCTCCTCCTCCTCCTCCTCCTTCTCCTCCTCCTCCTCCTCCTCCTCCTCCTCGTCCTCCTCGTCCTCCTCCTCGTCCTTGTCCTCCTCCTATTGTCTTTACAAACTAAGGTTAAAGAATCAAAAGGCAAACGTTTGCAATTGACTGCTTTTACTGAGTCGCGAAACCGTTCTTACCTTGAGATCTTCCTAATCCTTGTCTAATTAACGGAGCGTAGACGATAAGTTTGAAAATGAAACATAATGATAACATCCCCATATTTAACAGCTGTAATGGAGCGGGTGTACCACCTAAAAAAACAAAGCCAGAAAAATGAGCAGAAATCAAAATTTTATTCTATTCTCAGTAAAACTGTTACCACTTTTTCTCCACCGTCGTACAAGGGGGGGGGGGGGGGGGGTCGATGGAGCCCCCATTGGGTTTTCGTAACATTACAATATTTCAAAAAGATTTTACCTTTAGTAGAAAGCCTGTGATGCGCTCTACATGATGAGGTACATATTATGGGTGCCACGCTGCCTGGGGCCTGTAACGTCATCCAAGATGGCCACCATTTTGGATTTTACCGAAAATTAGAAATTGTCAAAAAACGTTAAAAATTGGACATTTTTGATGCTGGACATGTAGAATATGACAAAATCAAACATTTTGCTGCTTTTTGTTGACGTTTTTGCATTTTTCACCTAAACAGGGTAAAACCACGCATTTTTCTTCAAAAATGGCTTGACCACCTGCCACTTATGACGTCGTATTTCGTAACCATAGCAACCGATTCTCACCAAACTTGAGCCAATTGTGTCTAAGGGATTTGCACACAGCTACTGAAAACGGCAGGTCTAGTTAATAATTCGTCTTGGAAAATTCAAGAAAAACCTTATGGGGGGGGGGGTGGCATCCAACCCCTCCCCCTCCCCCCCCCCCCCTTGTACGCCCGAGGGCCAAGCATTCATTCGAACTTTTTACGACCTTTTTTTCATATGATGCTAGTTGCTTTTTAATATACTTTTAAATAAGAATACGACGAATCAGAATGCTGTACAAAACAAAACAATAAAAAAACCTTATAGAAGTGCTTCTTTTCAATAATTCAATTTTGGGTCTGCCTGTCATAAGATGATTTAATAAAGATTTTACTTGCTTATTTACTAGTTACTTACGTAATCTCCTTAGTGCACCGAAATCGATCAGGCGAGGCTGCACTTTGGAAACAGAATATCCCGTTCACTCATAAAAGGTTTTCTCCTACACTTTTCAGGAACTAAACGGAATACCATTTATCTCAGGCCCCACTACATAAACCTAAGACGTAAAGTCGAGTTTGATAACGAATCGAACGGAGACAAATTCAGTCTAGCTGCAGCCTGCCGCTAACCTGCGGTTAAAAACTGTGGTATGCTTTTGATGAATAGCCAATAAAATGCTTTGAGACAATTCAGTCAGGAAGGAAAGAAAACTTAACAATTGAAAGTCTTTACAAGAAGGAAATCAGTATTTTTAGCTTCATTGGCTCTTTCTTTTTGAGTCGATTCATCAAGAGAATTCATAGTTATTTATTTGCAAACATGGACCTAAAGATGTAATATTTCTGTTGAGGGAGTTAAAAGATGTTAGTCTTAAGAGCCTTAAAAAAAGGCAGTATATTTAGCTGCTTTTTAGCTGCAAACAGATCTAAGATTATAATATTTCTAAATAATTAAGGAAGTTAATTCTTTCTTTGGAGATCTTCTAAAACAGCTCATCAACGCCTGATCAACAGCGGCAGCACGAAACCATAAAACGGGTGTTTAATTTGACATGTATTGATGTGTCTAATAATTGATCCTTAATTCGCTATACATCTTAAGCTACCGTTTTACTTTCCTCTTTGATTGCCTTTCACAATTATGACATCTGGCTGCAAAAACCTTCCGAAACAGTGTTAGTCATTGTTTTAATTTAGTAAATTGTAAATTTGTCCTCTTCGAAAAAGGGGCAAACTTCTTTGAATTCATATTCGATATATATTAAATCCTTTTTATTATTAGTCGTGTTGAAAATTTGTTGGTTTGCATGTATGTACTTTATCTTTGGCTATTTCATTAACACGAAACTGTTTGTCAGCGCACCTTTTTGAAACTTCCCTATCAATGTTTCTGTGAATTTGAATTTTTCGTTGATAACTTGAATGCTGGTGCAATATGTGAAATAGCATATCAGTATCTGAACTGCCGATGAAACATTTAATTTAATACATGGGAGATCCTCGCAGTTATGTTCGCAACTTTCGCAATTGCGAAAAGAAAGCCTGAAAAAATCAAGTTTTTTGTGTTGAAATGGATTCGAAGTGAAAGTTTCATAACATCCCCAGAGGATTACGTAACAAATATGAAAATTACCGCGCATTAACATTGGATGAAAATGACTATTTAGATTCTAGTTGCTACACGAAGCCATGATTATGCGATACAGTGAAGTGCCCTACCAACTAAGCTATCAAGTTAACAGGGTGCTGGTATACCCGTAAAAGATGAATAGATGGAAGTGAAATACATGAAATATCAACTATGTGAATAGCCTCCCACACTGTGGTTTTTTTCAGATACCACGCAGCTCTTAACAACCTCTAATTTCATTGGACCTTGGTGTTTTTTTAGGGGAGTGGTATAACCCTTCTCTCCACAAACCAGCAAGTAGGCGTTTGTGGGGAGAAGGGAAATACAAAACCCTTAAAAGCGGCTGCGTAGGAGGCTGCTATGGGAACTGCGGATAAAGAACTTAAACATGGAACACCCTCACACGGTTATTTCGCAACTTAAGCGGTTGCGAAAAGAAAGTTTGGGGAAAAAGATCAGGCTTCAAACTGATTCAGCACAAGAAGCTACATGACTCTGCGGTTAGCGAAGCAGTGCTCTACCAACTGAGCAATCCAAAGATCTGAGAGCTGGTCATTTCTTGAACACAAATTAAAATTGCCAACCTGATCAAGAGAAACAGGTGTTCCCTTTGCATTTTGCGATCGAAGAGGGCCGAGTGAGGACTGGAGAAGAGGAAACGAAAGACTCCGTCGCCCCGTTCCTCTCCACAGTCCTTACTTGGCTCGCTTCTCTAATCAATTTTTCTTGTGTCCTATTCCTCTTTAAGGAACCTGTTCACAAGCAACCCTAATACTGAATTAGGCTTAACATCGATTATTCATTTCCAAATTGTTTCTATCACTTTATCATTGCCACCCACGAGGACTGAGTCAACTGAGACCTCTCATTAATAATTTCCTTCTCTTAACCTCAACTGCAAATGAATAACATGTAAGCCGCCACAGAATTGTTTATGATTTGATATAATTTGTCGTGTTTCGAAAGAATTCGAAAGGAACTGGAACGTCTACATTGTAGTCAAAAGGCAACGTGTCCTTGAACACGTTTTACAAATACTTCTCGCAATGATTGATGCAGTGGAGCGATCAGGCGTTAACCTTACTGTCATGTATTGAGTGGTCATACTGCTCATTTCCATGTACATTTACCTTGTTAGGTCTACACTCTAGAAGAGTATCAGTTAGCAGGTTGTAAGTAAGGCCCAACGCACGCTTTGCTCAGTTTACAAATGTCAAGGGATTCTGACGTTTCCCAGTTTGTCTTGGCGGCTAATTAATTCAATTGTTCAGCCGTTCGCGGTACGAAGGGGTAATTAAAATAAACAGATGAGCCGTAAAGCTGCTTAAAATATAGCCATTATTTCTGCACATCTCCACTGCACATGCACGTCGTAGCATGGAGCGCGCACGTTGTTGAAGAAATGTAGAGATATATAGCGCGGGTGGGCATTTTAACATCTATGCATGGGTTTAACTCTCTTAAAATGTTCGGTGACCCTAGATTGTCTTTTGATAGATCAATTCCTTTATCGATTATCTACGTTTTATGAAAAATTGAAGAAAATCTGTGTTGTTGAAGATTGACTTTTTTAAAACGTTTCTGCTTACGCTTCATCGAATTTCGCTACTATTTTAGCTGCGCAATGCTGGCAAAAGCCAATCTTAAAGGTTTAGTTTAACTCAAAGGATGACACTGGGTTAAACAAAAATTTGTCTGAACGGTGGGTCTATAGCAAATCATTTTTAATATTTCCGAGGACCGACTTGTCAAAATTGAGGTAGTTTTCTGCGGGCCTTATTTCGAAAACAAAGTCGGTGAACCTCCAATTTTTTGCATTTCTGACAAAGGTAACTCACAATTCGACCGAAGAAAAAGTATGAAAAAAGTCTTGTAGAAGTTTTTCGCGCGAACGTCCTTAAGTCCCGTCGATTTATGCTAATACGTGTTACACCGCAGATGTATGCATTTGTACAAGAACAGTAACTACCTATTACTTTTTCTCTGAAGGCTGAGACTCAATCAAAAATTAAAAGAAGAATTAGAGAACTTCAGGAACAAAACAAAACGGAATGAAACAGCTGAAACACTGACACACCAACACCACCCCGTTACCCCCTCCCCCCCCCCCCCCAAAAAAAAAAGAAAAAAAAAGAAAGAAGGAAAAAAGGAACGAAAACAACTACAAGATGACATTAGTCATTAAGTTACAAAAATGCCCTCGGCCGTCTGCTCTAGGTTTCTGAAGGTCCATAGAAATATTTTAAAACTTCTTATTTCTTAAATATGCCGCACAGTCGTGTGATCAAGAGAAAGTCTTTCTAATCTCTTGCCCATATTATTCAGTTTATACCCGGCGATGCTCCATTGTTCATTCATGTCCAAGCATCGGCACTACCACAGCCCTATCCTCTAAAAGTAAAGCCGTTAACAAGCATGAAAAGTTGACTGAAGACGTTCAAAGTTCCTCTGATATTCTTCTTCTTATTTCTGAAATGTAGCAGTAGATCAATTATAATTAGCTGATTTTGCATGGAGAAAGTCCCTTTCAACTGTTGTCTTAACTATTAGTCCGCCTTCCTCAAGTGCAAGATGAATACGACGTCCTTTAAAAATCACCCGAATCCACCGATCATTTTTGTTAAAAACCTTATTAGGGCTTTGCCATTTTCAATTTTGACGGATGTTTTGACCCGTGGACAAAAAAACAAAGCAAAAAACAAAAGAATTGCAATGCTCTGCTTGCTATGGTGGAAACAAAGGAGTCCAATTGTGGAAACTTTTACAAAACGCCGATTCAGTTGTCCCCGTTTCAGTGCATGTTGTATCTAGAACTTTAGAAGATTCAAGGGCGTCATTACCGTGGGTAACAGAAGTTTCTCTTGCTTGCTTTCGCAAAGCAGTCTGCGGCCGAAGGCACCCCTATATAGGTATGTGCCGCTGTGAAGGGTATGGTTTTCAAGCAGTTTGGTCTGGGATATGGATAGGGTATAGAAATCAGGGAGTCTTGGTCTAGGATAGGGTATCAATTACCGGGAAACTAATGGGTGGTGTAAAAATTTAATCCAATTAATTAATTAATTCCAATTAATTGGGTTTGAAAAACTCGGAAATATAAAATATAAATGAAATCGTGACAATATTGTTGATCGAGAGATGGTTTTCCATTAAAAGCACTGTGTGGTTATATTTCTGATGGTTAGCTCGAAAATAGCTAGTCTGGGATAGGGTAGGGATTTTTGGCATCTAGTCTAGAATAGGGTTGCAAAAACGATATGAACGTGGTCTGGTATAGGTTAAGGGTTTCAGAGTCCCAGCGGCACACTCCCATCAAAATTTTTCCGAGTACCCCCCCCCCCCCCGGGGAAGGCACATTGTTATTGCGTGAACACACAGAGGAGAAACATCTCAGATTGCATCCAGAGCCATGGCTTCATAGTACCGGAACGGAAAATGACAAACGCTACTGAGATTTGACCAGCTTCCTGCAGTAGATCTAGAATGGCCAGCCATAAGGGAATTTTCCCTGTCTCGCAAATATTTTTTGTGAGCCTGCTCACAGTCTATTAAATATCAATTAATCATTGCCAATAATTGTTTCTACCACTTTATTCACTGTTTAGCTGACGGCTACCGCCTGCAAGAAGTCAAAGCCTCTCAGCAACAATAATAGTTACGTGCTTTTTACTCGACTGTTTGTAAAGCCGCCATTAAAAGGCTTATGATTCTGTATTAACTGCTGTTTTTTAGAAGAACTCGAAAAGAGCTGTTGTCCAGTCTTCTACAGCAGTCAAAAGAACAAGTTCTAAAACAAGTTATGCAAATACTTGTCGCAGCGGTTGACGAGCGATCAAGCATAAATCTTAAATACAAAATACAAGCACTGCCATGTATTGAATGGCTGCGTTGCTCATTTCAGCTGTCATTTCCATGTATATTTATCAAATCAGGTCCATTGATCAATGAATTGAAGAAACCATAAATGATAATTTCATTAGTTAGCACTCACCCATGCACTGTGCTCAGTTTAAATGCCAACAGATTCTGACATTTCTGTTTGCTTTGGCAGCTCACTCCATGACGAATACACATGTATGAGCCGGTAAGCCGCTTAAAATAGTAACAATCCTTGTTTTATCGGTGTTTCAAACATAAATAGCTTTTCATTACTAAGCTTAAAAGAGGGCAGTTTCCTAACTCATTACTGCAGTATCCAATGATGAAATGTGCGTCTGGCTTGAGAAACTACGTTGAATAGTCGTTTTAAACTTCATTTTAACTCTTAATGTAAATTTTATCGACTTTAAGTTACAGATACCAAGTTCGCAGGAAAGTTGTAATAGCTCCAAAAAGTGGATACGTATGAACAAATACCACACTCAACAAGTCTGCCATATGACTGACGGATTTTCATTTGTGAGATGAGCGTTCGTGTGTACCGCTCACTTCGGCTTTGTCGGTTCGTTCGTGACTTCCACGTCTGACTCTCGAAGCTTCCGCCAAGAGAAGGCACATCATCAGTACACTATACCGATCATCCGTTATTCAATATTGAACTCGAAATATCTCTCTGATCCAGCCAAGGAACACTAAGCTTTTACTGTAATAAATTCAGTGTTCTTCGACGCTTGGCTGTGTGCCCAGGAGTTCGATCTTGACAATGAGACTTAGGCCGGTCATGAGCTTCGTTAAAGTTCGTTTGGTATCTCATCAATCAAGTTTTCTGCAAAGCAATTTAACGTAAGTCATAAGCACGATGCGACTATTTATTGAAAAGCAGAAATG
This sequence comes from Siderastrea siderea, assembly GCA_964030785.1. Lineage (NCBI taxonomy): Eukaryota > Metazoa > Cnidaria > Anthozoa > Scleractinia > Rhizangiidae > Siderastrea > Siderastrea siderea. The sequence continues at coordinate 36,039,371 of OZ034966.1, read as the reverse complement.
ACGGAAATTCAAACAGCTTCAATCAATCAAATCAGCCACAGGAAAAGGTTGAAGACATGGTTTCACAGACAACGTATGCCATGTGCCAGCCGGCTGACGTTGTAGCTGACTTCTAGACAGTGCTTTCTTTCCCTTTCAATATGGATCGATCACTTCTATGAAGACATTTTTTAATGTATTTCAGGGGGTGCAAGGCCAAGAATGTTGGGTTTTAACAAAATGTTTTATACTGTATACGTTGTTGACTCACCGATGATTGCTCCTTCTTCCTCTTGAACTGGAAAATGGCGAATACGACGAGAAAACCAGCGAGCCCACGTTAGGTACAAAAGAAGGAACGTAACACTAAGGATCACTAACATTGTCATTTGTCTATCACCAACTTAGAAAGTTTGAAGTCGTTATCTGACGAGTCCTTTTCCTTCAGAACGGGAGGTACATATGAGTAGATTGTAAGGCCGTGACTTTTCATGTAAATAGCCACCACGAAATAAAGGCTTATGCAAGCACTTCTCAATGTTCGGAGCGTGCCGCGCATTTACGTACGTAATTGATGGCGCGTGCCTCGGTCATTGTATAAACAATAGGGATCATTATATTTAAGATTTTCATTTGTTCTTTTCAAATCCTTTGTCAATGCCTTTCTTTGCTTAAAACAGTCTTCGTGCATAAGTATCTACTCAAACCTTCTCATGCATAAAAGAAAAAAAATACATTGTCTAATAAGTTAAGTTCTCAGTGATGGGTGAACAGTGCATGTGCTAACGCATATGTATTCTAAAGGGACACGAGGGAAAACGTTCATAAGCACGGCTCTTACAAATGTGGTGCCGCATTTGTTCCGCCGACTCACCCGACTTTCGCGTCGCGCCCTGGAAAATCCAAAGTAGTCCTTCCGGAGTTTTTACCAATCTGACGTTAAAATTAAAGTGCAAAATTTAAACGCGTGTACAGAACAAAATTTTACCTAATAAATCAACTACAGCAATCAAAAAATACCTTCCCACTGCTCTCAAATGCAGCATTGAGCCATAGAAAGGCAGCTTCACGTTGCACCGAACCGGTAGCCATTTGTGCGGGAACGGAAAACCGCTGATAATAAGGGTCATGCGGGCCCTGTTACACCACCCACGGCAATTTTCCTTCATAGAATTTCACGATGAACTTCCGGTAAATTTTCCAATTTTGTAGGCGCTTTGCTGCTTCGTAGCAAAGGTAAATTTCATAAAAATTTCGTTTTTTGGATATTACACCATCTTAACATATCACACACACGTTTGGGGGATTATAAAAGAGAAATAAAAAATCTGCCAGTGCAAATACCTTAAGTAATTGCGTTGTTTATAAAAGAAATGGCATTTCTTTGTACTTATCTGATGATTCACACTTTCTCTTCTGCTATTCAACTTCCTTTATTTAACATATATAACGGTAAGGCTCTTTAATTTATTAACTAAGCACAATTTTCTGAAAATCATACAACTATGTTGCAATAACCAATACATAACTCTTCTATGTATTTATTGTGAAGGATACGTTCAAGTTCCAGTATAGTAGGACAAACAACGCATGTGTATATATTACGTTCCATGATCTCTCACTTATGTGTCAAAGGTTTAAGGACTACTTCATGCATGTTAGTAACTTTCAATAAGCCCCAATTTCGTGTTCTTTTTACACTTTACTTAGAATGAATGCAGTGAAATCTTAAGAGCGGACAAGTTAGTCAAAGGACCGTTGTTTCCAGTGTAAAGAGTAAAGCAAATCGCATTGTGATAATTAATGATTACTGAATAGACACTGCAGTCATTTATAGAATGTTATTTTATCGTACAGTACTTGGGGTTTAAAAATGTGGTTGAGAACGTCAAGTTTCTCCTTAAAGGTCGTAAGTAGATCTTCAGCTGCTGCTGTCATAGCACGTAAGGCTATCTAAGCAGTATAAAATTACTTTCTTTGAAATTATGTAATTTGCATTGGTACAGCATTTGATATGATAATTTGATGTGCATTACCTGTTTTACGATGGGCAGGGTAAGGGTATCGGTGGGACAAATTGGTATGCCTCTGAGTGGCACTGAACAAGGATAACTTCTGACCAAACTTTACTTTGATTCCCCTCTATAACTTATCAACAATCAAAGGGGCATAGTCACGAGGATTTCACGAGGATTTTGGTCAAAAGTGTGCTAAAATTATCGGTAGCCAACTTTATCCATGCCCAACATTGTGATTGAACATTTAAAGGAACATATTAACTTAATTTCGTCAAGAGAAAACAAACCATGACCATGTAATATCGATTTAATGTCAACACGCTGAAAGAATTTGGAAAGTTTAGCCTTAATTTTTCAAGTTGCGATCCATTTCCATCCGTGCCATTCGTAGCAACAGACGATAGAAAATAGTTTCAGTGAAGTAAGTCTTTGGTAACAAAAATAGACCATTGTTTGTAGGCGTTCATTGATGTGATAGCGTGACTATGCCCCTTTAAGTAATTCAGCACGCCAAAAATCATAAGGCCCCTTATTACCTTTTCAAAGCCGGTGTTCATACAAACAGAGGATACCAAATGAATGTTGAGAATTATTCACCACCCAAAATAACTCATATGGAGTGAAAAAAAAAGGCTTTTGTTACTGGAGAACTTGTGGTCGCTAGTCGTTTATTTCGTTTACCCTAAAATTTAAAGCTTTGTACCAATTAAACATTTCTAAATTTATAATACAAACAAAAAAAAAAGAAAAGAAAAGAAAACATGTAGAGAATCGATTTAAGATTACATGCCTGAAATTCGAGGGCGCTTTTGCTCTAATAGCCACGGCCACTGGCCGAGAGCTTGTTGAGGACAGTAAAACATGGATTGCATTTCAATCTTTTCGACTTCGTCCACGCATCGTTGCTGAGGGACTGTTATTCAAGTACACTGTACCACTCAGCAGGCAAGTTAATGGGTAATCTGGCGTGAACCAATGTTTCCGTTCAGTTGGTAGTGGTACGGTTCGTCAACTGTACTGTTTTCGCTGAGAAGGGGCGGTAGCTTGATTCATTACTACTAACTCTGAAAATTAACCTTCAATAAAAAGTTGTCTCTGTTCAATGAAAGATCAAGGGGCCTATCGACAGGAAACAAATCGTGGCATACGCTGAAGTACATTCCGTTTTCACTTTTGCCTTCAAGTTGTATTAACTCAGTTATCAAACAATGACAGCTGCCCGCTGACTCTCATGGGCAGCTGATCGTTCCACCTAGCTTAAGCGATATCGAATTTAGCTACAACTTGAGTAAATTCAGAACAAACATAAAAAACCCTGGTAATCTCGATGCACTTGTAAAACCTACAACAATAACTACCCTGGAACCTGTATATTAACTGAGAGTAAGTCTTACAGTCCGATTTCAGTTCAGAGTGCTAGTTAACCCGAACAGTCGCTGAAACCGGCCATATCACGGCATACAAGTGCACACGCATACATATCAATACACAGTAATGAACCGGCAATTTGCAGATAACAAGTTCGCGCGACTGTTGTAGAAACCCCATTTGGTTAAACTTTCAGTATGCGAAGTCAAATACCATATTAGAGTGAGATCTCAACCACATGACTCCGAAGGATTTTCAGTTTATTAGGATAAGCGTTCTCGTGTGTACTGCTCAGTCCATTGCAAAGGCGTGCTTTTATTCTAGAAACATCTGCATGCCATGATTGAGCACACATGTACAAGTATACGACCCTCGCTGACCATTCTAATTGATTCGAAATATCTCTGATCCAGCCAAGGAGAACTGATCCCTCACTGTAATAAATTCTGCGTTCTTCGACGCTTGGCTGCGGGAGTACGTGTCCGGAGTTCTTCTCAGAAACTTCTACTTTAATATGCAACTAAGTCTGGTCAGCTAAGGACGTCGTCAAAGTTCATCTGGTAGTTTTCTGTAAGCAAATGAACCAAGGTCTTAAGCACAACGATAAAGGCTATTTACTGAAAAGAGGAAATGACCGGCTAAAATTCAGATAGTTTCAATAAGTAGTTTAGTTGAATTGCATGCGAAACGTGAACAGTAGGAACTGATCAAAACAGTTAGATGCAATGGTTGGAGACATAGTTTCACAGGCGACGTGTCAAATGCTAATTAAATTTTCGAGGTTGTTGACCATTCGGTAACCGGTAAAGAACTGAATTCATTAAGTAGCTACAAGTTTAAATACATGTTGTCTGCATATGTGCGTGGCAATGCAATTAAGATATAAGTGCGTGTAATTATTACATGATAAGGTGCGAATGAATATGATTACTGCATTGTGCAACACCTTTCCCCTTTTCAAAGCTAAGGGAAAGCAAAGAAAAACAAAGAAAGTCCATTACAGCGTTGCACATCATGTGTTTTTTAGTTCACTGATTTTCCTTCGCGTAAATGGTCATTAATTCTTTAAAGCAGTTTCTAATGTTCTTTAGGCAGTCTATGCTGTACTGTTCTTTATATAACATAGTCTTTAAACCTTGCAGGAAGTCTGCGTTCTCTTGTTGAACGTCGGGGCGCGGTAGGTTCTGCCAGTGGCGCGCGTTCTGATTCCATTAGTGTCGTGGGTGTTGACTGATCCATTTGTTCTGTTGGTCCACTTTCCGAGGGTATAGATGCAGTTTCAAAGCGGTCACAACTGTCAGGTGGTTCCACCTTCGCCTCCCTTATTTGTGCGTGGTTTCGCCGGACTGGTCCCATTCGTGTGTTCACAAGGCAGGCCCTTGGTGCGGGTTTTCCAATTACCTCCCCAAAGATCCATGGTTGTTGCCTGTTCGTGGGCCTAGGCTTCACATATACCTTTTCTCCCTTTGAGAACTCTTTAAGCGGCGCCGATGCTCTCTTATCGTACTGGGCCTTTGCTTTTCGTCTCCTATCTGCAATGTTTTGCTGTACCAAACTTGGCGACGCTTCCTGCGGAACAAGTTGGCTCGGAGCAGTAGGTATGATGTCGTTAAGTCTTCTGGACATCAGCCGTTGTGCTGGTGAGTAACTGTATCCCTGTTGGGGTGTGTTACGATATGCTAAGAGTGCCAGATAGGGATCCTCGTGGCGGGACTTCTTTAGAATATTCTTTGCAATCTTGACCGCTGATTCAGCTTTTCCGTTTGCCCGGCTGTAGTAAGGTGACGACTTAATCATAGTAAATCCGTATTCTCGAGCAAAGCTTGAATACTCGTGGCTGTCAAACTGTGGGCCATTGTCGGTTATGCATTCGTCTGGAATTCCGTGTCGAGCGAAGTTCCTCTTCATGGCTCGAATGACCGTGCTTGCTGTTGTGTTTCTGAGAGAGTCTAGTTCAAAGAAGTCGCTATAGTGGTCGACCATAACAAGATAGTTATTTCCGGCCAGCTGAAAAATATCTGCACTTACTCTCGACCATGGTCGGTTGGGAATTTCATAAGATTTCATTGGTTCTTGAGGTCGCTCGCTTAGGTATTGGGAACAAACTCCACACGATAAACATGTCTCTCTGATAGCTGCCTGCATTCCTGGCCAAAAAAGAGACTCGCGTGCTCTTCTTATGCTACTGTCTGCCCCTTGGTGCGCTTTATGTATTTTTCGTAGCATCTTTGGTCGTAGAGAAGCTGGGACAATGACTTGATGAGATTTGTAGAGAACATCATCATAAACTGACAACTCGTCTCTGAAGTTCCAGTAAACTCTGAGTTCCTCTGGTGCTTCCTTCCTTTCTGAGGGCCAACCACTCGTTACCACTGTTTGTAGAGCTGTTAGGACAGGATCTTTGGCGGTTTCTTGTCTTATCCTTTTTAGTGTGTCGGCTGTAACCCGATTTGGTGTGAGATCCATTTCCTCCAATTCCAATCGAAAGACTTCACATTCCTGCTTGCCAGCAAAGGTGTGGTCAGGATCGGTGACGGTCGCGCGTGACGGCCGCGCGGCCGCGCGCGAGAGAGTGTCCGCTACGTACAGCTCTTTCCCCTTCTTGTACCGGACTGTGAACTGATATTTCTGCAATTTTAGCATCATTCTTTGCAACCTGCGAGGGGCTTTGCTGAGTGGCTTCTTAAATATTGTCTCTAAAGGCTGGTGATCCGTGTGGACCGTTATATGTCATGCTTGCCGTACAAGTAGTGATGCCACTTATCCATGCAAGACACAATAGCAAGGCACTCCTTCTCGATCTGGGCGTAGTTCTTTTCCGTGCTGTTGAGCGTATGCGAAGTAAAACAGACAGGCTGGTCATTTTGTAGTAATACACCACCGATGGCGTCTTCAGATGCGTCCACTTGAAGTGTTACTGGAAGGGTTGCGTCGTAGTATCGTAGGGCGGTTGTCGAAGCAATGAGATCCTTTGCTGAGTTAAATGCATTTTCATGATTGTTTGACCATAAAAATACAGAGTCCTCCTTTGTCAAGTCTCTGAGTGGAAGGACTGTTTCGGATAAGTTGTGACAGAACTTGCTTAGATACTGGCACATACCGAGAAAACGCTGCACTCCTGCTTTGTCAGTTGGCTTTGGCATCCCTGTGATAGCAGCCACTTTGTCTGGATCAGGTTCTACTCCATTGTCGGTTAGTTTATGTCCCATGAAGGTAACAGAGGGAGATTTGAATTGAAGTTTCTTAGCAGAGAGTCGTAGGTCATATTTGCTGCACTTCTCTAGCAAGTTTGTCAGATTTCTGTCGTGATCGATATCTGCTTCCTCCTTTGTGTCTCCACATCCAAATACGCAGATGTCATCAGCAATGTTGATTACCCCACGAAGGCCGTCTAAGAATTCATGTTGCCGCCGCTGATACTCCTCCGGTCCCGAAGCTATCCCGAATGGCATGCGGTTGTAACAATATCGCCCGTTTGGTCCCTGAAACGTTGTGAGTAGTGACGACTCGTCATCCAAAACTATGGTATGGAAAGCCTCGGACACATCCACAATAGTGAACACTTTAGCCTTGGTCAGTAGTGGAAACTTCTCTTCGATCGTTGGTATTGTGTACTTCGGTCTTTTGATTGCCTTGTTAATGGTTTGGCTCGGGTCAATGCATATACGGAGTTTGCCATTCGGTTTTTCTTTCACCAGAATGTGGGAGAGCCAATCGGTAGGTTGTGTTACCGGCCTTATGATGCCTTCATCGCACAATCTCTTTAGCTCTTCGTTTACTCTTTCCAACTTTGCAACAGGAACTCGGCGCGTTGGAGCGTGTACAGGAGAAATACTGGGATCAAGAGAGATGTGCATGGGGGTTCCAAGAGGTTTTCCGCGGCCTGGCTTGAATACGTTCGAGTAGTGTTCTAAAACGTCCTCCTTTGTCAACTTTCCTAGTGGTGGAAGCGTTTGTGGAGTTTTTTCCTCAACTGCATGTGTTTCGTCGGCGTAGATCTTCAAACAATCCAATGCTTGTGCGTCCTTCCCGCAGAGAAGTGGTGGCTTGTTATAAGGCAGGTCGACCACAAGGAAATCTATCATGTGTATCTTTCCTTTTCTATCACAGCAGAGGGTAACCTGGCCTTTTGGGCGCATGGTTTCGCTTCCGTAAGTGTTGATTTTACTTCTGGTCTTCGAAATCTGTGCGTCGGGAAATAACTCGTTTAACAAACTGCTGGGCATAGTGTAACACGTGGACGCCGAGTCAATCTGTGCTTTTACAACTTTAGTTTTCCTTCCTTGAATGGGGTGTAGGTGGGCAAAGAATTTTCTTCCATGCTGTGGTGCTGTTTCACAGTCCGCAGCGAACGCTTCTTCGCCTGTATCATCTTCGATAAAATTTGATTGCTGATACCGTCCTTGCCGTCTTGTTCCTCCTCTACAAGCTCGGGCGAAATGACCAGTAATGCCGCACCTGTTGCATCTCTTGCCGAATGCTGGGCAATGCTGTTGGCGGGGCTGTTGATGACTGCCGCGGCACCAGTAACACAATGGCGGTGTTGACCCCGAGCCTTGACTTGTAGATGTTGATTTACTCGTAAAATTGACCTGCTCTTCCTGCGTGTTTCTGGCAGTTTTCATTAACTTATTCGCGAATGTAGTCGCTTCAAAAGCTTTAGCAACTTCAACAACTTCTCGTAATGTGACCTTTGTTTATGCGGTGTCTCTATGTCTGTGTCCTTTCCCAATTAATTTCACACGAAGGGCTTCAGAAGTTAAACCGGCGATGAACTGGTCTCTCGTAAGCTCGTCAGCGAAATTTTCATATTCACACTGTGCTGATTGATTGCGTACTCGCGTCTCCCAGGAAGCGATTGATTCGTTTTCGTTTTGTAACAAGCGAAGGAACTTTTGTCGTTCCCCAGAGACTCCGATGCTCGCACCGTAATATTCTCTCAAAGCATTGAGAACCATGTGAGGCTTCTTCTGATCATCTTCGGTAAGACCCAAGCTGTATTTGTACACTGCTCTAGCTGCAGGGGATAATGCTGCCCGGAGACATGCCATCGCTTTATCTGGCTTGGTCCATTTCGCTGCTTCTGTATCTTTCGAAGGATCGAACCAATTTTGCATAACACAATAATCTGTCAAATCTTCGATAAATACTTCTATGTCGTGCTTATCATCTCCTGTCGTTTTGAACTCCGGAAACGGGGTGTTCGTGGCCATACTCGCAGGTGCGCTACCGCGTTGTTGAAACACTAAATCGCTAAGCCGTAAGAGGGCTAAACAACTGACTCGCTGCCACCATGTTGACCATTCGGTAACCGGTCAAGAACTGAATTTATTAAGTAGCTACAAGTTTAAATACATGTTGTCTGCATATGTGCGTGGCAATGCAATTAAGATATAAGTGCGTGTAATTATTACATGATAAGGTGCGAATGAATATGATTACTGCATTGTGCAACAAGGTTACTTTTCTATGAAGACAATTCTTAGATATTTCAGAGGGCAACAGTGAGTATCTTGGGCCTTAAGTGGCTCTTTCAGACTGAATAAGTTGACTTACCAATGATTACTCTTTCTATAAGTCGTGGGAACCAGCGTGCCCATATGAGGGACAAAAGAAAGAAAGCAAAACCAATTATAACTAAGATTGCCATTTCTGTATATTCGACTCAGAAAATTACCAGAGTCATAATCTGACGGAGTCGTTTCAGGGGAACTGAAGGTATATTTTCGGTACATTCGGCCTTGCCCTTATGTAAATAACTAAAAAGCTTACGCAAGCATTTGTTAATGTCTGTCAAGGCCACTCTTTCTTTAATACTGGTGTAATTGGTGGCGTGTGCCTCGGTTATTTTAAACGATATGGGTCATTAAGATCTTTTTGTATACTTTGCCAGGGTTTGTACAAATCCTTTGTCAATGCCATCATTTGTTTGAAGTAATCCTTGCATATCAGCATCTCTTCAAACTCTTCTCAAGCATGAAAGAAAACAAAATGATAGAAAGTGTTTTAATTTAAGTACTAATCGCTTATCAGAAAACTTCACAAATTGGCATTTATATTTTATAATTCATGCTTATTTCAAAACTCCCAGATTCTATTTCGTTATTATTCAACTACCTTTATCTTGCCCATTTAACATGCAACCCTCAAAGTCATTTTCGCGGAGGGTTGGAAAACTGAACAGTCAATGTAGAGCGTAGCTGATGAATTGAATTTGTGGCTATCCATAAGGGCGTTATTGGAAAAAAAAACAGCCTTGTTTCAGGGACTTATCTTCATAAATCACTCATATGAGGGATTTAAACTGATGATCTTACTTAGGACATTAGGATCAGGACAACAAACAGCATTTCGCTTCAAGGGTCAAGCCGAAATCTTTTGTGCGTGAAATGGCTCCGAGAGAAAAGAGCATTTACGTCGTAGTGGTCCAAACATTAACCGCAACAATTGCAGTCGCCAGCTCGGAGAGCAATAACGATTCTTAATTCGGCCTCCGGGGACGAGCTATTCAAGCACATTTAGATAACCTTTTGTTTGCGGTTCAGTTGTCGCGCAGCCGGCACGCGTAAGGAGGACGCCATCAATCAAGATACAAGGAAGCCATTCAAATGCAAATCAAGGGCGCACTCGTTATTACAAATGTTTGTTCGCGAGTAGCAAATATCTACACGGCGCGCTGACACCTTCAGTGGGGGCATAAGCATAACGAATGGTATCAGGGTCTTATCAGACACAACCTGGAACGTTTATGTTGTAGACGTCGCAGCTGGAAGGCAATTGTAGATATAATCAATGTAATCAATAATAATCAATCAAGTATCATCCATTGGTTCAACTAATCGATGAAAAACCACCTGGGCAGGGGTTTCAATAAAATTTGAAGTAGTCAGCTGGTTTGAGCACAGGACACCCAAGCATAATATTTGAATATTATTAAAAATGGCGTTTCAAAATATAAGACTTTGTATGGGATTTCGAAGCGAACATTTTGAGCAATACATAACAGCAAACTAACTGAATAAAGTTCATGAAACATTACATGGTGTTGTTTGCTATCCGTACAACGCATTTTGAGCAATTTTAGGTCCATTTACTTAACTGTGTTAGTACGTGTATAATACATTGACAAGGTCAATGTATTATACACGTACTAACACAGTTAAGTAAATGGACCTAAAATTGCTCAAAATGCTATGTAAGGATAGCAAACAACACCATGTAATGTTTCATGAACTTTATTCAGTTAGTTTGCTGTTATGTATTGCTCAAAATGTTCGCTTCGAAATCCCATACAAAGACTTATATTTTGAAACGCCATTTTTAATGATATTCAAATATTATGCTTGGGCTTCCTATGGTTTGAGTAGAGCAGCCGACTCTATCAACAAGGTTTGAGAGAAATCTTTCTTTAATTACTTCAAGTTAGGGAAAAAAGTAGCCGACTTCTTTTTTGCGAATTTGCAAACGCTTTTCGTCGGTCGTTGGTGCTTATTGAAAGCACTGAAAAACCATACTTGCAATTCAAATTCTCGTACAGTGGTGTAATTGCTATCGATTTTATTGATTTTATCGAGTTCAACCGGCAACATGAAGAGATGATGACCTAATTAATGAGTAATCATTTATGAGACGAGGGGAGCACTCCCTATGGTGGGCCATTTACAGTGGAATCCCGATTTTTCGAACCCTCGATTTTTCGAACCTCCCGGTTTTTCAAACCATGGCACGTTTTCCTTGGTTTTGCTTCAGTCAAACATTGTAATTTTACCCCCGATTTTAGGAACTCTCGATTTTTCGAAACTCTCGATTTTTCGAACCAGTTCTTGCCTCCCATGAAAGAAATTTTATAAGAAATTTACCTTCAATTTTTCGAACCCGCAGGCAAGCACTACTCAGTAGCTTTCATTTGAATGGTCACACTTTAGGATTTTATTCACAGACTCAATAGTTAGGCCCACATTCTGTTACACAGAAAACAGTACCAAAGAAAGTACTGGTCAGTGCTTCTCATTTGAATGGTCATTTTTTCGGCCTGGCTTTCTTGCTGGTGCTGTTTATTATGTGTACAAGGTAGGTGGTTCTAACTTTTGAGTTGAGTAAAATCCTAAAGCGTGACCATTCCAATGAAAGCTAGAGAACTGTATAAGAGTGCCACAGTATTTCTGTTTGCTTTCCTGGTTGTCAAAAAAAAATTCCTTGTAAATGATGCGTGATTTCATGCCACCTTCGATTTTTCGAACCAATTTCCGTTTCCTTAGGAGGTTCGAAAAATCGGGATTCCACTGTACGGGCGGGCTCCACCCGAAAGGGTCGGAGTGCTTTTTTTATGCTCGCAGTATACTAAAGGTAGGGAAAATTGCTATCTTAGTATGCTAAAGGGTTACCAAATGTGCAGTGCAAAGTACAAGATGATAGCTAAGACAAAGTGTAGTAAATTAAGGGTACCAAATTTTGGAAAAATGACAACAAGAAACACACGAAGCTTGGAGCCTTTATTAACTGACCTAGGACAATCGAAAACTCAGGGCTAAATGCGGCAACCATTGGAAATTTTACTGTTTTGGATTGTCCTTGAGGCATGACACTGAGGGCTGCTAGTTCTGCTCCAGGTATATGAAAGGGGTGTAGTTTTAAAGGGTGAGGTTTAGAGCCCAGGGGCGGAGCTTCCAGAGTAAGCTTTATTGAGTAGCCCCCACCCTGCTACCCCCCCTCGGAAGACTATGAAGGGGACTTCGAGTTCCAGTCAGGGTAGAAACGCTGGGATCACTGAAGGTTACTTACTTTTTAGAGATCTTAAGACTACTACATGTTACTGACTTCTAGTAACGCCTTTTGTTCGCGCTGTTTTTTACACTTTTCTTTGAAAGAAAGAGGTTAAATCCTATTCACGGGTTAGTTAGTCGACCAATTGTTGCTTCAAATGCAAACAATAGCGCTAATTGCAATGTGGCAATTAATGAGTACTGAGTAGATGCTGCTGTCATTTTAATATAGGATGTTATCAATATAAAGTATTTGGGGTTTGAAACGTGATTGAGACAGGCAAATTTAAAACGTATCATCGGAAAGGAAAATTAAAGGGTCTCGACGAGTTATAGAATTTGTTAGCCGCCGTTCAGTTTGTTCATCCCACAGTTTACTCACTCACTTTGAGAGGGTGACGAGTTCTTTAAATTTGAGTGACAAACAAAGTGACAAACAAACAAACAAACAAACAAACAAACAAAGTTCAGTCTTCCGGGGTGGCTTTCACTGCAAAATAGGAAATACGGTAAAATTAGAGGAATCGACAACAATCGATGAAATAATAAAAATGAATTTAAACCGATAAAAATGGATACTTACAACTCTCTTGGTCATCGATTTTCATCGACGTCCGGTTAATTGTTATAGATTAATCAGAAAGCTCATATTACATTTTATTATTCAACAAATTGTCACTATGCCCATATATGGTAAGGAAGCCCTCAATATCTGTCATCCGTACATGACAGATATCCTGCGATATACGTAAATGACCATATTTGGAAGTGCACTGCAAATTTTCTTTCATTGCTTGTTTGGCGGACATTTTGAAAAGCAAGGCAGTTTTAACAGTGTTCTCCGGAAATTTTAACTCCCTGGAAGAAACTTTCCACGACTAAATGCTCTCAAAAAGTCATCAAGTATTTGCTTCAGCTCACAAAGATATCCAGAGGTTGACTTGGAATTTTCATAGTAAGAACTCAACCAAGAAAATGGTATTGCGAACGAAGCAGAACACTTGCTCACGGAAAGTTGTAAAAACTAAAGTTGAAAAGATTTTAATTCACAGGAAGAGGACTTATTCTCGGTAAAGTAGCAATATTTTTTACTTTGTCTTGTCATTTCCAAACATGAGTTTGTAAATAAGTCTTTTTAAGTGAACGGTAGTAAACTTCGATTTCTTGAAGTTCTGTTTTTATTTTTATTAAGCTTAGGTGTTGCTAGCTTTTAGCGTTTTTATCATAGAGCCGTAGTTTTTCTCGTTCTGAAAATGGTAGTCGGTAGGAATTTGTTGAATAATAAAACAATTATCCTGCTCAATCTTGCGGAATATCCCCTGATTTAGCCAACTCGGCCTACGGCCTCGTCGGCTAAGTATCAGTTGATATTCCGCGCGATTTCGCAGGATAATTGTTAAATACATACACCTGTCCCGGACAAAGAGAAAAACACCCCACCCCCCACATTACGATCGAAAAAAGAAACACGTCTTGTTATTCTACTGAAGGAACATTTGAACTCTGTTACTATCCCTTCTCCATGCCTGTCGATTAAAATAAATACTCACAACTTTCTTAAGGTCGCTTACTACAGATTTCAGAAGAGAAAGATAACCTTTTGAAATTAATCTTTAGTTTAAATCCAACAGGAGTTTTCTTTTGGGTCATTTTTAATTTGTTGCTACAGTTGTTGAAAGAAATGATATTCTCCTGAAAAAAAAAGAAACGAAAAAAAAAAACGAAAAAAAAAGCTTGGAAACTATCAAATACCGCAAAATCCCGATTATAAGCCTTCCCGTTTATAAACTCCCCCGTTTATAGGCCCAACTACCTTTTGACAAAAATTAGATTCCGATTGTAAGCCCCTACTCCATTTATTCTTCTTCCTTTTACATAAGTACTTTTACAGAACAACGTACAACTTTAAATTGAAATTAGGAAAGTATAATGCAAGTAGAGTGCGGAATAGTAATTTTTATTATACGGATGTTGCAAACAGTATTTGGAACATTGATCTCAGTAACGGTATTGAGTAAATTCCCGATTTATTGTGACGCTTCCGGGCACAAAGATGTGACGGTAAATGAAAACGTATCAAGTTTGAATAGCGCTATATTTTAGTCTTAATTTATTTCTTGTCTGCTCCTTCCGAAACACTTTTTTTAATACCGTTAACCCCCCCCCCCCCCGGTTTAGAAGCCCACCCGATAGCCTTTACGAATTTGTATAAGCACAGGGCTTTACAGTATAGCAGACCAAGCACTAGGAGGGGACTCTTCTTGACAATAAAAATTAGCCAGTCAGCGCGCGAGAATTCGCTCAGTTATTGTAAAAAATCTATTCGTGCGACCCCCGGGGGGCACTAAAGGGAAGTTTGGGTGAGGATGTGCCCCCAAGGCCTTCAAACCCTGACCCTGTTTAAGACAAAATCCGTTCATTTCGCTACCCTGTTTAAGACAAGAGACCTTTTATTTTCCTTGTGTTCTGTGTTTTTAGTCTGTCTTGTTTTTCATTTCCCATACAGAAAGTATTATTTTTTACAAATGACATCATAGAAATAGATTTTTAAAAAAGTGTTGGTACCCACATATATGTTCAAGACGCTAAATAGTGAAATTGTCTGCCCTGTTAAAGACGCAAGACCCTGAAAACCATACCCTGTTGAGCGCATATACCCGTTTGGGCCAAATAAGGAAGATCCCCCCCACCCCCGTGGTTCGACCCCCTACCTCAAATTTTCAGAATTTGGAAAGTGGCTACAGTATGAATAAACACCTATAGAAAAGAAAATGAACGTTTGAACATCATTTTTTAGAAATTCTCAAAAAGGCCAAAATTCGACTTTTTCTTTCCTCTCTTATACTCTCAAGTCTGTCAGTCAAAATAAATGTCTCGTTTTTGTTCCTTTGTAAAATAGCATATCCTAAAAGCTGGACTGGACCCTGGACTCTGGACTCTTGACTCTGGACTCTGGACACTGGACTTTTCCTCCTAAAACTTTACCCCCCCCCCCAAAAAAAAACCTCTATATCTCCCCCCATAAAACTTCCCTCCCCCCAAAAAAACCTTCCCTCAAATAAAAAATTCAACTTCATCGGATTTTTTTCTAATAAACAAGTTAGAAGTGTGCGAGATTTCAAACAAACAACGTTATTCCCCCCCAACCACCTCCCCGAAAAAACCTTTATGTCTTCCCCTTAAAACTGCCCCCTCCCAAAAAAAGCATCGAACGACCCGACCCCAATCCTTAAAGGGCTATGTCACGCTAATTTAGTATCTTTGTAAAAAGCTAAAATGTGTCTTGGCATCGATTGAATTGCAAAAGTAATGGTCTAGCTTTGTTATTAAAGACTATCTCATGGCACTGAAGCTGTTTCCTGTTGTCTGTTGCCACCGATGGAAAGGATGGAAATAGATTGAAACTTGAAAAATTTGGGCCAATTTTTTCAAGTTTTGTTGCCATGTTCCCAAAAATCACCAAAAAATTATCATGTTTAGCTGTCCCTGATAAAATTTATTTGATATCTTCCTCATAGTTTTACAGGAGCATTTTGTGCATGAGTAACGGGCACTAAGTAATGATTTTAGCACAGAATTGACCTGAAATAGCAAAATCCTCGTGACATAACCCCTTTAAAAAAATAGTATTTGGCGTGCGAACGTGATTGCATTACACAGTAATAGGCAAAGATCAGATAAAATGTGTATTCATCGATGCGACGTGTGCAAGCTCTTATAAGCTGCCAGTGACAATGTTGTTTACCTAAGGTGTTATGAATCAGTCAATTCCATCAGTGCCCATCCCCCCCCCCCGGGCCACCCCCTGGGCATTAGCATTTTTTTTTAATGGCAATTTTCCGGGGGTGGGGACAAATACGTCCGTCAAATGCCCCGGGGTAGGACCAAAACAGAAGGCAAATGCCCCACCCCCAGGATCATCTAGAGGGCAACACTGCTCAAGATTTGATAATTCATAACAAGAAAGTGTCACTCATCATTAATGCTGGTTTCCATATCATCGCTATGATCGCTGGAAACAACATTCAGCAATCGTTGTGATCATATGGATACCACACTTCAGCGATCGTGGCGATCACAGCATTTCACAACGATCGCTGAAGAGTGGTTTCTATATGATCGCAACGATTGCTGAACGTTGTTTCCAGTGATTGCAGCGATCATAGCAATCGTATGGAAACCAGCCTTTAATTTCAATGCTTTTCGGCTGTTTACCCTTGCATCTGTCCTCCCTTTGTTCATGCTTTAATGTCACTTTATCAATAACAGGCCAAATTGTGTACAAGACAGTTCCTTTTGGTTTACTCTTTGGTTCAATGATTCGTTCATTTACTTGATTTTGACACGCACAATTCATGTGTTTGTTTTTAAAATAAGGTAAGAAATGCTTATTTTATAAATACAATAAGTCATCGAAGAACTGAAAACGCATGATCCGTATAAAAAAGCAAAATGCAAGAACATTGAGACGACAAGTGTTTGTTCAATCGCTTTCAATCAGAAATCCGATGTAGTTGTATTTTTTTATTTGGGGGAGGGGAGGGGGGGACTTTTTGGGAGGGGGCAGTTTTAAGGGGGAGACATAAAGGTTTTTTCGGGGAGGTGGGTGGGGGGGAATAACGTTGTTTGTTTGAAATCTCGAACACTTCTAACTTGTTTATTAGAAAAAATCCGATGTAGTTGAATTTTTTATTTGGGGGAAATATTTTTTTTAGGGGGGGAAGTTTTATGGGGGGAGATGTAGAGGTTTTTTTCGGGGGGGGGGGTAAAGTTTTGGGAGGAAAAGTCCAGAGTCCAGAGTCCAGAGTCCAGAGTCCAGGGTCCAGTCCAGCGTTTAGGATATCCCTTGTAAAATTGCATGATTGTCGTCAAGTGTACTTGTTTTGAGGCGGCGGCTACAAACAAAAGAAACGAGACATGACATATGCAATCAGATAATTCCTCGCTCTGTGATTGGTTTTGCATCTTTGAATATTGATTCAGGGATCAAAGTCTAAAGTTCAATTACTAAACACATGCATACATAAACATGCCACAGCAGCGTGAATCTCTAACGGTACTGTCGAACTTCTTCTGTCTTTTTGAGTGAGTTTCTGCGCTCATTTATTTTTACGAAAATAGTTACGACCGCCGTTCTAGAGTGGAGACTGGAAACAAACCGAGGTAAAATAAAATGGCGCCTTTCATATGAAATTGTCAACTGAATCATTGAGTTTATGACGCTTGTATAGCTTAGCTCAATGAAGAAATAACATACTTGTAAATTCTTTGCAATGCAGTGGGCTGAAGGAGTTCGTATGTTGGGTTTAGCTGCAAGACAGATCCCGAAAGCTCAGGTAAGTCAGTTTGTAAAACTCGACGCTTGGCTTGTCTTTGTGTTCGACGATGAATCAGTGTTTTCACGCGTGTATATTTTTGTCCACGTCATGTGGTGTGGCAGGGGTGTGTGTACTTTGAAGACCATGCCCGACTCTTTTGTAGTCTCCTTGAAATACGTAGAATTCAAGGTTGTAGTGCTTGAATAAAGCAGCGAAAGCTACAGTGTAATTGGTGCTTTTACAGTCATGAGCTTAGTTCAATTTTGTTTTTTCAAGTTTTTGAACCTTGTACCCAAAACCAGGAAATACGAGAAACATTCTGGCTGAACAATAATAAAGGGATACATCAAAGAAGAAAAGTTGTTCAAAACACTGATTTTGAAAATACATATCGTCACACGTGTTCTAGGATCATGAAACAACTCTACCAAATATTATAAACGCTTTTCAGGGTTCTCATAAGTCCTGTTCGGTCGTTCAGGGCATGTAGGTTTTGATGTTAGACAAGCTAGTACCTCTCCATGTCCGCTTGCTTGATGGACAACTGTCTGCCAGTGATATAAGGTATATGTAAAACTAAATTTTGTGCCTGGACAAGTGAGGAGTTCCCTTAGGCAAGAATACAATAATTTTGTTTCCCCAAGCCCATCTGAAATACTGGTATCTACTGTCAGTCATAATCTGAAAACAAACACAAACAAAATGGATGCAGATCCATCAGACGGGGATGGGGTCTTGAAGGCCAAAATTTTTAAAGGAAAGTATTAGCCTAAACAGAAATTTCCAGAGGGGTGAGGGTCCAAACCCAAAAAAGCCCCCATGGGGAGAGTATGGATATTTTATGGAACAACACAATGGTAAAGTTGCGGGGGCAGACTCAAGAGTATTGATGAAAGGGTTCCAAGTGGTGACTTGCTCTCTTCTCAAGCCAATGATGATGATGATGATGATGATCATTTTGTCCATGGGGTCCTACATGTATAATCACCAATTACATTGTACATGCTCTCCCTAGGAGACCTCGAGCCGTGCTAAAGTAACAATATAAAATTATTGCTAGGTACAATGATAGCTCAGAGTTAGTAAATACAGTAGAACCCCGGTAACTCGAACTCGGATAACTCGAACTCCCCTGCTAACTCGAACTAAGTCCCATTTCCTTTGGATTTGACCCCACCTTTCAGTCATTTTTACTTGGTTAACTCGAACTCGGATAACTCGAATTCCCAGCTAACTCGAACTAAATTTTGTTTCCCTTGATCAAAATTTACCCTGATAACTCAAATTCTGGTTCTTGCAACTCACCACCTTGTCGTGTAATTGGATTTTTAAAAACACTAAAACTAACACTACAGCGATTTGATTTTTAAAATTAATGCAACGCTGGCAACGAAGAGAACGCGTATTCGACAGCCACTTCCCGATCTTATGATCCTGAGTGTGACTGAGTTAAGTTCACAGTACTGTATTATCATGAGAATGCATAAACGTGTTACAGTTTCTGACGAGATAAGTTTAATTTGCACTGTACTGTATACTGAAGTGCTGAAAAATCAGTAACCTATCAATTCTTAACATGGCAAATTGAATATTCCATCGACCCCGATAACTCGAACTCCCGCTAACTCAAACTGTTTTTCGTTTCCCTTCAGAGTTCGAGTTATCAGGGTTCTACTGTATTTGAAATCAGTCTAAAACGTTTTCTGGTAAACTTGATCTGCTAACTAGTCTAAGCTGTTTCCTTTATTTCTTGTTATTATTTTTTTGATTATCAATTCTTCAGTTGGCAAGCACATGCATGATACCCATGGGATGTCAAAACCGAATTTAATTAACAACTTTTTGGTACTGAAAAAATGCCGAAATAAATTCTACTACTTACAGTAATTCATGAAATGCTGATTATCCAAGATCTAAAACCAACTTTGAATGTGCAAACTGACTCTATCCGCGCTAAGTTATTTACATGATCACAAAGAAACAAAATGTCTACTATTGTTTTCACTCATTTATATTCAAACCATGATGAAACAGTCACTTTGCCTTGATAATGATGGTAGTATCATTGAAATGTCAGACAGCATTAGTTTTAATTTTCCTATTGAAGTTTTTCAGCAAACCTCTTAGTTTGAATTTATTTGATTATTTCAAGATCAAATTGAAAAGTAGTCTGCAACCCCCTTCACCCCTCCCTCCTAGATCCATTATTGAGTTGTGAAGTTTAGCACTTGTGTTAAAGTACAGTTATAATAGTTGGTCACGAAGTAACCCACATGTACCACCATAGACTTACCATTTTTATATAATTTGAGTCGTGAAAATCCTTTGCTTTGAAATGTTGTAATATTTGATTATCAAACAGTCAGGGTGATAGCTAGTAATGTCAACAAAGTCAAGTTCAACAGTATTTGGTTTTTCCCACTCCTTTGTCCTCATAGCTTTTTCATGTACATTCTCAGTCACTGATAAACTGTCAGTACACATTTGAATTAAAGAGGAAGCCAGAAACTCAATATCCAAGATTGAAAAGTTTAATAATAATCGACATTGAGAATTTAAGTACAATAATTTTTTACTCCAAAACAATAAATATATTTTGGACTTTGTTTAGATTGTTGTAAGATTTGGCAGTCCAACCATGGTTAGGACATCAGCAGCTATTTACAAGCCTTTCAGCATGCTTGCCAGACAGGATTCCCTGCCTCCACTGCCTGTACCACCCCTGCAGCAAACAATGGACAAGTACCTGTCTGCAATCAAACCACTGGTGGATGAAGAGGACTTTGAGTATACTCAGGATCTAGTCAAAGATTTCTTAAAGCCGAAAGGAGATGGTGAAGTGTTGCATAACAAGTTGTTGCAAAAGGCTAAAACAGAGAAAAACTGGGTAAGCTCTTGCTTTAAATGGTGTTTTAGCTCTGCTTAGCTTGTAGGTATTTTAAAACTAACTTTCAGAGTAAGTGACAAAAAATAGTGAAGTAAATTAGAGGTTTAATATTTTTTTTTTGGAAAGTTGACAGCAAAGTACTTGTAGAATGTTGCAATAAAAGAATTAATATTATAGCAGCACATATCATTTGCCAGTGGCCAATTTTGTCTACTCACCAGTTGTGATTTAAACCCCCTGCTGGATCACAGGGAATAATAATAATATTTCAAATTTTCAGAAGGATAAAGGAATAACAGTCTCAAAGGATCTGCCTCCCAAGGGTATTATTTTTATATAGTCTGTATGACTGTACAATAAATTTCAGTTCTAAAATAAAAAAAAAAAATTTTTACCATATTCTGTTCTCTTCCAGCTGGCAAAATGGTGGGACAATGCTGCATATTTTGAAGGCAGATCACCAGTGGTGATAACGACAAGCCCAGGGCTTGCATTTCCCAAGTTTCCAGTCACTGACAAGATTGACCACTTGAAGTTAGTTTTCATCTTGATTTGTAATACCTGAGAGATTTTTTGTCTACAGTCACTCAGCTGGTACATGTAGTAGCTGGTAGCTATATTTAAAAAGTTGAGCCGTGGATCAGTTCTTTGATGGAGGCTGCTAAACAGCACTAGTCAACAGAAACAAAATGTAGCTCCTCTTTCTTCTTAACTTGGTATGAATTCCAAAACTGAGCCCCATTGTAATAAGTTCTTCCAGACCTAAGAAAATGACCGACTGGCTGAGAATTAACTGACTGACTGACTGAAGGAGTGAATGAATGAGTGAGTGAGTGAATGAATGAATAAGCTAGTGAGCGAGCGAGCTAGCGAGTGAGTCAGTGAGAGTGAGTTTGAAAAATTCTCTAATAATACAATGTAGGTGCCACACAAATACACCTTAATTCTTTTCCTTTTCTCCCACCTGGCCCACTCAAGAAAAAAAAATTAATCTCCCTGCCTCCAAGCTCTGGGTTTATTTTCGATAGGTTACAGCATCATGTTTTTGTTTCTAATTCTGTAGGTATGCTGCAAGAGTTATTTCAAGTGTGTTGAAGTACAAGAATCTTATAGATAGGTATGTCACTAGTAATTAATGTCAATTGTTTCTTATATGTGAAGATATTTATGACTGACTGTGTACACTTCTTATAAGCCTACATCTACAGTGTTTGTATTATAAATATTTGTTTTTTTTGCCATGCTCAACAGGTGTTTCTCTCTGACAACAAAATTAATCACAATATTCTGCCAAACTTTGCTATAAAATTAAAGGCTCTATCTGTGTGTAAAAACTTGCAGGTTTAAGATGGGATTTCTTAAGCCCTTAAGTTGTCTTCAGCTTCATTCTTTCACCATTATGTACCAGTCAAATTGAAGCTTCAACATCCCCCCCCCCCTGGGCATGTTAACGTTTGAAGATTAGCTTGTTCAAATTCCCTCCCCTCGGGGCAAAAAAGCCTCTCCTCTAGACATTTCGTCTTCAATCAAACACTGCTCGTGCTTTTCAGAGAGAGATATACCGTAATGACACCATCAAACTTCTTTTAAACACCCTTTTGAGAGATCAGAGTTATTCACTAACAAAGGTGAAATTCTATCTAACCTTGTAAATCCGTCAAAGCCTGCAAAAACCAAAAGAACTCACGGGCAAGAGAGAGAGAGCAAGAGATAATTCTGGTTTAAATTCCCCACCCTTCCAAGGCAACATTCAAATTTCCCCCTTCCTGGGCCCAATACACAGCCAAATGCCCGGGGTATGCCCGGGAACGGTGGGGGGGGGGGGGGGGATGTTGAAGCTTCGATTTGACGGGTACATTAGTCTTTTAATTGTTGATTGTTTGATGTTTACTTGTAGTGAGGCCATTCCTGTAGACATGATGGGAAAGAATCCGCTGTGCATGAATCAGTATTTGAAACTCCTTTGTTCCTGTCGAATCCCGCAGCCAATCAGAGATGAGGTGTTTGTTGCTCCCAAGGGAATATCCAAGCATGTTGTAGTTGCTTACAAAAATGAGGTACTTTTAAACAGATTTTATTAATTTAAAGTTTTGCTAAAAACTAGCCTACATGTATTTTACCTGTACCTGTGTGTACTGTTGTTCAAAGATGTTGTTAAGAACAGGAGTATCTTGCAGATGCAGGAGTTTATAAAGCTGCTGTGACTTAAGTGAAAACAGCTCTGATCTGGTGATTGCCCTGGCATGTTGGACATTTAGTAATTAAGTGCTGCTTACTATACATTTGCTCATGACTCAAACTTGACGTGTGAATGAAGCTTTAACCCTTTAAGCCCTGCACTACCAGAAGCAAACATGTGAAAATCCATGTGAAATAGTGTGTGAAAAAGTGGTAATTTTCACATGGTATTCACATGTTTTTCACACTTTTCACACTGTTCCTGTAAAATCTTACTGGGTCCTGCTCAAGATCCTATGAGAAACCTATTAAGATCATTTGAAGGATTTCCACCAGGATCCTCCTGCAATTGGCTGTTGCACTGTGATTGCAGTCTAGCGAGTTACCAGGCATGCAGTAGAAGTTGAAGTATTAACATTTATTTAGAAGTTGAAGTATTAACATCCAGGAACTTGATGGAGCAAAGTTAATTCAGTTGGCTGTTGAATAAAATGACATGTAAAGGATCAGTCTGACAGTAAACCAGGGTTCAAAATAGCAGCCAGCTGCCGGCGACAGCTGGCACTTTGGCCACTCTTGCCGGCGATTTTTCACCCAAGAAATAGAAAAAAATAACATTCCATCCCTTGATCGGCAAAATCAATGTCCCTGGAACGTCATAGTAAACGTTTCATATCAGAAAGTAATGCAGCCATGAAACACTTACCAAAAGTGAATTGGATGACGTTAACAATTGAAGGCCCAGTGGAAAAAGGGTGTAAGTGACGATTTGAGGTTAAAATCGAAATTGCTCCTATTTAGCTGAACATTGGCACACAGGCTGGTTTTCATGTGAGGAACGCCGTTGCGCACTTATTTCTTGACCTGAGATCTAAAATTTGAAGAATTAGCGTATTACTTTTGCTTAAAACTGACACAAAGAAAACAACAGGACCGCAGATTCTAGGTTGAATTCCTTTATTTTAGTTCAGGCAGAGAAAAAAAGAAATCTTTCACGCATCACTTGAGCGAGTTCAGTTCAACAACACTTTTCACGCAAAAGTAATATGCTAATTCTTCAAATTTTAGATCTCAGGTCAAGAAATAAGTGCGCAATGGCGTTCCTCACATGAAAACCAGCCTGTGTGCCAATGTTCAGCTAAATAGGAGCAATTTCGATTTTAACCTCAAATTGTCACTTCCCTTGCGAAATGAAGCTAAGAATTCCTAGGAATTCCTAGGAATTTCCTAAGAATTCCTAGGAATTTTTTCCTAAGAATTCCTAGGAATTCCTAGGAATTCTTAGGAATGAAGGTGTGAATTTTCACGGTAATTGGAACATGGAATTCCTAGGAATTCCTAGGAATTCCAAGCTTTGCATAGTCTTAGATTAGCTTGGATAAAATTCCTAGGAATTCTTAGAAATTCCTAGGAATCTGAGAGGATTAAATAAAATCTGAGAAAAAAAATTGAATTCTTAGGAATTCCTAAGAATTCCTAGGAATTTCTGGGAATCACTGGGAATAGTTACTACTAGGATCTTAATTATGCACATCAAACAACAAACAAACTTAAAGTTGATTTAGTGTTTATTCGAAAAATTTTAAGGATTCTTTACAAGTTTGTCATCCAGGCCCCAAAATTCAACATTGTTTTGATTTATTGAAAATTTTAAACTTAATGCCTGTACTATAAAGCCTTAAAACCTTTTCTTGTGAATATATTTAGAGCACTAATTCATCACAGATTCAGCACTCTGGAAACTAGCCTGGAGACTACATCTTGTAGTGACGCAGTGGAAACTAACCTGGAGACTACATCTTGTAATGATGCAGTGCAGCTGTGATTAAAATAACATCTCCACAAAGTTCACAAGAGTCTTTATATGACATATTGAATACTATATTTCTTGGACATATGTACATGACTTACATGTATGTATTGTTCTCTGAAATTCACATCAGTGAATACATTTTCAAGAATTGTCAACACAGTCAGTGACTGGAAGAAAATTCAATTCAACATTGGAAAAATTACAATTATTTACTTCTGAATACTTCGTTTAAGTAAAGCTTCATCAGTATGCACAAAGTGAATCAGACAACAAAGTCATTGTCTTGGTTTTTCTTTTTTCACAAAATATTTTGCTGTGTTCAATCAGAGTGGATTAGAGACAACTTACAATAGATTTGCAGTTGCATTGTGTCCTGGTTATAAGTTTGAGTAGTTATTAAAAGTGACTTAGCTTTAATACTGAGCAGGCTAACTCTTGACTTGACACTGCAGTGTTCTGGCCATGAGTGTCACATCTGTTCTCACAGCAGCTGATCATGCATTGAATATATACCTGGTAGAGCAAAACAGAACATTGTGTGATTAAAATCAGTTCTGAGCTATTGTTGTATACAGTTAACAGTTCTGTTCTTTCAATTCTCTAGAAAATTTGAGATCAAGACATTGTAAATTCAAAACACCACAGTTATCTTGTGTCCTTTTATAAACTAAAGCGATGGAAACACTCTGCAGTGGAAAGGCACTGGAGAACATTATATTTGATGTTTCATTTTAACTTCTCTATAAACTGCACAACTATGCCATAACTGCTTCTTTAGTTAAATAAACCTGCCTCAAATGTAACTAGCTAGTTCGGCATGTAAATATATATAGCTTCGAATGCAAGAAGACAAGAGAGATGATGATCTTCTAAAAATCGTTAATTCTGAAGCCAATCTTTCATTACAAATCATTTTCTTTTAAACTCACCTCCTTCGTAAGAGTAGATATCCAAATTTTGTTGCTTTGAGACACCATTTAAGCTTGAAAGAATAGGAAATCCAAGGAAACATGTGTTGAACATTTGAAATTTGTGGTGCCGGAATATTCAACCGTTTTCTCTGAGCCCGCAATGATAAGGCTGCTGACCAAAGCGGCTCATTCATTACCAGTCTCTCTTCACATATTCAGGATTCCAAAATGGCTGCTGCTCCCGGCTCCACTTTTCTTGCTCACTTTAAGGATTGCATTCTGCTAAGAAGTCACAACTGAATCGTTTTTTCGAAACCTGCGGATTTTAATCGTTAAATTGCTAAGTGGCTGCGTGAATATTAATACATATGAAATCACTGCTGAACTGAACAGATATGATCACGTAAATTAACAAGGTAAAGTAAAACTGCTTATTCTTTGACAAATGATTTTTTCTGTTTTATGGCTAATTCTTGCACAGACTAAGCATAACATTCCAAGTAGAAATTGAAACTCAAAATGTGCTTATCTGAAAGTTTGAATATTTTGACGGATACGTGTACTTTGTAGTAAGCTTAAATAGTTTTGTTTTTCGGTGGCTGTTTTGTTTTTGCCCAAACGTCAAGAGATACTTGGTGTGAGAAAACTCCAAAGCAGTTCAGCGATCTACACTTAGATAACCACTCTTAAATGCCCAAAAATAACACTAAGCTTTAACCTGAAAAGATCTTGATAATTCTTAGGAATTCCTAGGAATTCCAAGCCTTATTAGATCTTATAAGATCTATTCCCAGAAATTCCCAAGAAATCCAAGCTTCTTAAATTGTAGGTAATTTGCATAGCTTGGAATTCCCAGGAATTCCTAGGAATTCCAACCTTACACAGAGCTTATATCTTTCATTCCCAGAAATTCCCAAGAATTCCAAGCTTTCTTAGTCAAAGCTAATTTGCATAGTTGGGAATTTTTGGGAATTCTTAGGAATTCCTAGGAATTCCTAGGAATTCCCAGAAAGCTGGGAATCCATTTCGCAAGGGTTACGCCCTTTTTCCACCGGGCCTTCAATTATTGTCTCGATTTTTACATGTTTATTTTTGTTTGTTTATTTTTACATGTTTCTTTGTACATGTTTATGAACGGGGTTAACTTCTCTTGAATACCTAGAATACATTTAAGCTTGTAGTCTTGTAATTATTTTCGACTGTGCTTGGGGCTTGTGTGGACTGTTGTCTGAAAAGTAAAACATGTTATTTTATACTCGCAACGACTTTCCAACGAGACTGCAGCTTAGATATATCAAGGATAAGATAGAATAAATGAAATGTTGTAAAAATTTTCATTCTTCTTAGGAAATTATTGGGATTCACAGGTACTTTTGTGCTGTTTGCTTGATTTGCGGACCAAGGACCACATGCGGACCAAGGGCCCGCGAGCATGGTCACTTTTTTCAAATTACAAGAAAAGTATTTCAGTTTGGAACTTATTAACAATTTGGAACAATTATTTGGAACAATTTGGAACAATTATTGCAAGAAACATAAAATGCTATCGTCAGGGAAAACTTCAGCTCTAGGCGTTTTGATTCAAATAAGATATTCAAGATTGTTAAAAACTGGACTAGTATATTGGATTTCTAGCATTTTGATTGGCTGAATGGAGCTAGGCTATCAGCTCATATACCTGCTGTGACCAAATATGGTCAATGAACACTCAACAACAAGTGAGCTGAAAGTTTTTCCCCGTTAGCAACCCGGCGAGAAAATGGACGAGAAAAATCACTTTGGAGCGAATTTCAGTTAAACAGAAATTCCAACAGCGTCACTGAGACACAAATCAAAATTCTTCCGGAGTGCCTGACACCTTAGGACGACAAGAAACTGTGTACAGATATAAATTTAAGCATTTTGCGTTGTGTTGACGATTATTTAAAACGTCGATCATTAACATTTTACAAACGGTAGCTTTTGTAAGGCTTTCCACTCCGAAATATCAAGACAAGACATAAAATAAAACACAGTAAAATGGGAGAGAAGCATTTAATAAAAACTGTCACACATTCATGACGAGTCAGTACAGAAATCGAGAAGCAATCTAAACAGCTACTGAACAAACTACCAAGAAGGAAGGAAGAGAGAAATTTTTTCGGCTATACCACACAAATTGACACTGGTTTACCTGCACTCGTTGTAGCTCTGTGTTCCAAAAGCTCCAAATGTTTAGATACAAATCGGATGCCTTGTAAAAGGAGTTGAATCGCTTTCCCAGTTGTTTGAGTGTTGTTTTTACCATTCCGTCCGCCACCTCTAAACTGAGAACAACTGCCCCTTGTACTTTGCGTTTAACAAACTAAGGTTGTGAATTCTGACGTTCCTCACAACAGTGATCTTGTTTCTGAGCTGCATAGAAATTGCCTGTTCAAGTTAAAATTCTGTCTTCAGTTTGATCAAACAGGCACATGTCGACACATGATGGCGCCGTTGTGCGAATGGATTACAAATTTGTTCAGTTCAACTCCCGTAGCTAATATGGTAAAGTCGCACAGCTTCAATCCACTTTGAACAAGAATGTCAACGATGTTTCAGGAAAAGTCAAACACATTTCAGAGCCAATAACTACAAGTTTTTTTCCCCCACAACTTGTGCCACTTCGTTCACATTGGAGTAGTTTCATTGATTCATTCAGCTTTGGAAAGAAACGCTGCAACACTTTGCAAAGTTTTGGCGCCTTTTTCGCTCAGTCATGTGACTGATTCTTGTTTCCTTTTTCTCTCTTTTCTCATTTTTTTCTTTCTTTCTCTATTTTATAACAATTACACTGGCTGAGTTTTTAATAAAACAATTATTCTACTCAGGCTTGCCAGATATTGAATGATTATAACGCGCCGAGTTGGTTATCTATCATTCAATATCCAGCACCACTCGTAGAATAATTGTTAATTATAATTGTCTCGGACCAAGGACCACATACTGTACATCGCAAAAGCAAACGTCACTCCTGACGAGGAGTTTAAGACAGAAATACACTCCATAAAGAAAGGCCGAGGCCGAGCTAAAATTCGTAGGTGCACAAACCACGTTTCGTAGGCGCACAAACCACGTTTTATTACATGTATCGCCATGTTGAACGCAACAATGATAAGTTGTGAAGAGCGAAATCTGATAAATCTTGGTCAAAGGAAACACTGATCGGGCTTAGCATAATGCCACATGCTCAGTCAAACAGCTGAAACAGCAGTACAAATGTTCTACACTCTTCGACCACTTGAGTGGAAAAGGTACATCAATGACATATTCTCGCTGTGGAACGTACCACCCAGCTGTGCCTAATTTTAAGAACATCCTTATGAGCAAATGGCACTTAATTAAAAGTCAACCATTGCTAAGAAAAATATACAAACACATGTACATTAGCACGAACAGATGAGCCGAGTTTGGCTTGTCAACACGTTATTCCATACTTGCGATAGGTACTTGTTCATTCTTGTTGACAGCCGGCTAAAAATCAGCCTTGAGAAAAAAAGCCGTCAAATTAAGGCTGAAAGCTCTGATTTTATTTTGAACCCTGTAAACTATATATATGATTTATGGCCAGGGACACTCTCTTGTCACAATTTAACCTCAACTGAAACAGTATGTTTCAAACTCAGTCTGTCAAATGTTTCATTGTTTGTTTTGTTTTGTTTTATCAGTTCTACGTCTTGAATGTGTTTAATGGAGGTCAACCACTCAGCGAAGGAGAGATAGTTGCACAGTTAGAGAAGTTAATAAACAGCAGTACACCCTCTGAAGAACCTGTAGGAGTCCTCACTGGTGCTGAGCGAACATTCTGGTCAAAACAAAGAAAGAGACTGTTAAGAGGTACATGATGTTGCAAACAGAAGGGTGGTTACGTGCACATTAAGCAAAGCCAATATACTCTCACATAATGAATTTTGTCAAACATTACAGTACAATACCCTACTGTATATTGATGGATGATGTTTTGTATTGATGGCAAAATGAATTCAACTTTCTCGGAATAAACATTTCAATTTATGATGAAGTTATAGTTGTAGATTCAGTAAGACCATCATAGATACATGTATTGTTTTATGTGTGGGTTTGCAGGAATCATTAAAACAAGATGGGATAAGCCAGCTGAGTCAATCAAGGTGCAAACAAAAGAAGATTTGTACTGGACAATGTTGGATTAATCCTTTAAGCATTAAGATCATTATGAAAATTCTCCTTACTGGTCTCCATAGATTCTAATGATTACTAATTGGGAGAACTTGTTTAAGTATCAAGACAATTCATCTTTGGTGATCACTTGCTAAATTCTCATGACCTATAATTACGTGTTATTTACATTGATATGATGAGGAGAATTTTAATGCTGATCACTGTTGGGGCTTAAAGGGTGAATTGTTTGGTCCTAATCAAGTCCAACATCATGGAAAAGAATTGGTGGCCATTTTGATCCAAAATGTTGGATTTTGTTCATTCATTTGGATGGACCTTCATTTCTAACTGATGTGATACAAGTCAAAATACAGTAAGTTTTATTTCAAGTTATTGTACATAAATATAACTCAATTGTTCATTTTGTTTATTCATTCATAGATCGTAAAAACAAAGCCAACCTTGAAGCTATAGAGAAGGCAATCTTTGTTTTGTGTCTTGACCAGTCTCCCCCATACTCTACCCAGGCTCCCAGTGTGATGGAGATGCCGACATCATCTGTCACAGCTAGGCAGTGTCTGCATGGAGACGGCACACAATACAACAGTGGTAACAGATGGTTTGATAAAATTATACAGGTACAATGTGCCGAATACAGCTCTCTTAAAAGTGTGGTTTCCCCCTAGCTGGGTTAGTAGGGGACCCTCAGGCCTCTGCTGCTTGCTACTCGTGCATACAGTACAAACATCACTTTTATGACCTCCCTGTTAGTACAATGATTGTATGTTCTAATGACCAACTCCTTATTTTAATACAGCCCTTTTTTTAGTGCATCAGTGCATACACTGTAAAACTAAAAAGCTTATGTCAGGACATTTTCCTTTTTTTAAAAGATCTCTAATCTGATGTCCCCATATAACAGCACCAAACTGCTGTGGCCCCTAGTATGGGGGTCAACTGTACTCTACTACAAAATATTTTGATGAGGTCCAACTAACTGAGGATTATACAGCCTACTTCGCTGATTGAGACGCGCTGAAGTTAGACTGCTAGCAGTCGCTTTCTGGCTAGTTGAGAGGGCGCGAGAAAGCCAAGAGAAACTCTGACCCTCCCCCAGCCCTCTCCACTTGTGCGCTCCAGGTTTCGGCTTTTTCACTTGGCTATTTCGCACGCCCTCTCAACTATCCAGAAAGGGACCGCCTGTAGTCTATGCTGAAGTGTACTAACTGAACAAATTTTGTGAAGATTTTCCCTGTCATACATACTTAATGGGGACTTTTTTTTTAGTAACCCTTTAAAGTAATTATTACTTCATCTCCCTCTCAGATGGATACATCCTTTTATAATTTGTACATTGTATGTGAGTTTGCCGGCAAGTTTTGTGCTAGATAGTAATGCTACAAATCTTTTGGTGCTGTATGGTGGTGATGTTAGATATGTACATCTTTAATTGTACCAAAATGGTGTTGCTCACTTTACAGATTTGTGTCAGCGTAGACGGACATGCTGGAATGTGTTATGAGCACTCTGCTGCAGAGGGTCCCCCTGTAGCTTCCCTTTGTAATTACATCCTTGAAAACCTGTAAGTTCCATGTTTTCTTCCATAAAGTAACGTCCTCTCACAAACACAAGGCGAGGACACGTCCAAAATGATCATTTGTTTCCTACAATGTACGGTGATAAGCTTCTGATCTCTTTGCCATGCAGGCAAGGATCAGGGGAGGGGTGGGGATTCTTAAAGCTAACGTGGAAAAAATATGCATAACACTGTCTCAGCTATCATCTTCTGTGGGCAGTAGCGGAAAGTTATGGTGTCATGTAGTTTTTGTCAACACACGAGTACGTATCTCCATTTACAAAAAGATGCAATCAGTAGATACTTTTTCAATCCATTTGTGATAGCTGTTTTGGACAGTCTGTTGATTGTAAGCATCATATTATTTTGGATTTAACAGTTTTACCGTTGTCTGCTTTATAGTTAAGCCTTGCCAGGTTAAGCGGACACGAGGCTAGAACTGACTTTATATTCCTTCCTTTTTTCATTTGCATTTAATTTATTGTTTTATGCTAACAAGTTTCTGGTCATCATTTTTTACTGAGGAAGAACAGGACAGTTGGTAATAAAACAACTTCAACTTCCCCCTCTATCCCACTTAAAGACCAACACAAGACACAACTGTATTTCAGGGGCTTTGGGAATCGAATTCTCTTATATTGTGTACATTGTACCTTTTTTTTTGGGTTAATATCGTATTGCACAACCAGACTGACTTATAGCTATTGATTTTCTAGTGAGGGCCATCAACAAATAGAACCTTCAGATGTAAAGCGTCTTGAAACTCCATCCAAACTGAAGTGGAACTTGTCTAATAAATTAAAGGAATCCATTAAACAGTCAGCTTGTGACCTTGACGCGTAAGTTTTCTGGTGCTTTTGAGCGAAACTAAGAGTTTCTGCCATTTATCTATTGACAACCTGAGGGTTGTGGGGCTGGTCGTTTGTTCATCTCATACTCATCTCGTTCTCTTTTCTAATGTATATTTACTGGTTGGGTTCCTAGTAGATTATTCTAACTTCATAACTATAAGACTGCATCCTTTTCGTTTCTGTCAACTTCTGTAACTATGCAACTAGAGTTAACCATTAAACACTATAGCTGACGGAAAGTTATATCAAGCTTACAGCAAGTCCTCCATTTTTCTATACGATCGTACATGTACCCATCCTTGGAGACCCAGGGGCAGCTAGTTGGGGCGACGGGGTTTTCATGGGCGAAAGTTTACAAAAGAACGGGGGAGCCCCCAGGCAGTTACTCTTACCGAACGAGAACCAGCAGCGTTTGAAATCCCAGGGGCTCCCCCGTTCTTTTGTAAACTTTCGCCCATGAAAACCCCGTCGCCCCAACTAGCTGCCCCTGGGTCTCCGAGGATGACATGTACCTGGATACAGTATAGAGATTTTCTGTCTATTTTCTTAGTTTTAATAATCTTTGAAGTGACTTTCGTTTTATACTTTCGTTATTTTTCAGGATGATTAGTGATATAGACCTACGTTGTTTTGTGTATGATGGGTATGGTAAAGCCTTTATCAAACAACAAAAGATGAGTCCAGACGCGTGGATACAAATGGCCTTTCAGTTGACATTTTACAGGTATTTTTCTGACAGCTTGTGCACTCGGGTGTGTTTACAACCTGGTATGGCGTACATTCTTATTTCCTACACGCCTACTACGACATAAAGTATTGAACTTTATTCTTAAAATCAATTGAAATCTTCAACTACAATGGGTGCCAGAGTTATTTTTCAGTGAGAAGAGAGAGCTGAAAAGTGACGTGACCAAGACAAAGACGTGGCAGCCAGGCGCGCTTTTCAATAGCCTGTGAACAGGCTCTCTGGTCGTGGAAAGTGCGAAGAAAACAAAGGGCGAGAACGAGCGAAGAGACGGGCTACGCTCGGCTCGCTCCGCTCGCGGATTTATTTTCAGGGTTTCTCCCCAGTGCGGAGCCTTTTCACAGGCTAGCTTTTCAACTGCTGATGCGGTTGTTTTTACCCAAGGGGGCTATGGAGCCAGAGTAACCTAAGAATCCTTTAATGGAACGTGATTGCCTCCCAATTCATTTCTTGCAGACTTCATAGTCACAATCCTCCCACCTATGAAACTGGTTCTACTCGTAAGTTCCTCTTTGGAAGAACAGACACCATTCGCTCAGCGTCCATTGCCTCATCTGAGTTTGTCAAAGCCATGGTTTCGCCCAATAAAACTGTAAGTTCTGTTACACTCTGAGATTGGTTCAGAAGGTATCATGAAACAAAGAATTCAAAACCTTCGTATTTCCACTTTACAGTGATTTTTTGTTTCAATCTTTGACAAAGAACTAAAATAATAAACAAGTGCTAAATCTTAGTGGCATGTTCACAACACGAAATCTTGGATTTACGAATGTTTATATCGTGCGTAAAGATACGTAAATATAAGGCCTTATCTTTACGCATCGGTTCTGCGGTGCGCAAAGACGCTCAAATTCACAGCGAAAAAGGCGCGTAAAGGGTGTAATTACAGGTTATTATAATTTGTGAAAATAAAGAAGCAATGAAAATTTTCGTCTCCACGTTCATTTTCCCTCTGTATTTTGTCTTGGTTTTCTGTGAACACTTTACGGCTCTTTAGTGCTCTTTATGTATCTTAACGTACTGCCGTTTACGTTGTTTACTATTCTTTATCCTTCCATGCGCTTAATTCGTCTTCTTGTAGTACAAATTGTTGGTTTTGATGCGATAAAAATGGTATGTATTTTATTTTACATTTAACAACGATAGACTCAAAAGAAAATCGACTGAGTTCTCTTTTTCTTTATTATCAGAATGCCCAGAAGCTTGATTTTATGAAGAAAGCCATTGACGCACACAGGAAATACACACAGGAGGTACTGGAAACAGAGCTTTTTGTTTGCTTGGTTTTACGCTTGCCAATCCCACGATTGCATGGTTAGAGACACTTGCATGACATGCTTCAGCCAATCATAGCAAACATGCTGTCTCTCAACCCATCAGAGCAAACAAAGCTGTTCTTTTCACAAAATAACATGCAAAGCGATCTGACACGTGACTTTTTCCAGCGCTTGAGTGCATGTTCGCACTTGTTTTCTTTTCTTTTTTTTTTTTTGGTTTCACTGTGTGAATGATTTGTGATCAGTTTTGTTCGTTAAATTAGTTAAAAACCTCAAAAACATGTTGTTGTGCTGCTCAGGAGGACAAGAGAAATCAAGATTGACTGTTAGGAAGCATTTTAGGAGTTATTTGGTGTAACTCGCTCTTTAGAAAGAAATATTTAAAATTAGATCTTGTTTCAGGGGGTCTAAATCTAAGTGTTTTCTTCCTGACTTCCTGATTATGTTTAAAATTAAAGGATAAACATGATGTTAAAAATTTGTTCTCAGTCGTGGTTGTTTTTTCTCAGGCAGTGAATGGACAGGCTATTGACAGGCACTTGTTGGGAATGAAGCTAGCAGCCCTAGAGTCTCGTATGACCCTTCATGAGCTTTTCATGGACAGCTCTTATCAGTACGCCTTGCATTACAAACTCTCAACGAGTCAGGTAAGCGCCGGTTTTAATATAAACTAAATTCGATTTTGAGACGACGTTACGGCTTTATAATGACGGCTAGTTGGGAGAAAATATATTCTGTATTGGGCGAAGTCGCGCGAAGCGACGGAGCCCAATAAGGAATATATTTTCACTCACATTTTCGGCAATCTGTCAAGGAAGGTTGCTTGTAGGGATGAATCACATTGTAATAAAGGTGTTCCAACTGTATAACTGAGCGAAAACTGAACTTTTGCTGGTAGTTTTGTGAAGAAAAGTTTTGAAGTCTGACCATGGCTGCGTTGTCATGACAGTTTTTGAACCAATCACAAGCCAGCATTTTGAGACGACACATTATCGCAAAATAACGCCGTCTCAAACGCAATCAAAAGAGACCACTGGATCGCGGTAAGTCTGATGAAAAGACGCACTTTCGGTTTTTCTAATCATGTTTTCCCCATTTTTTGTGTTTGTGGGAAACACGAAAATTATCAAAAGCGGTGTTTCTTCCTCCGCAGGCGGTTTTTCTCGTCCGTTTTCATAGAGCGGTCATCTCTACATCTCTGCTTCTGTCAAATGAAACGAAATGCTAATCCTTTGGAAAACCAGAGTATGTTTCGGCCTGGTTAAGGTTTCCGAATTAAAGGTTTAGAAAAGTTATTAGAGTATTGGCAAATCTAACTGTTAGCTTCATGTTTTATTTTCACTTTGTCGTTGTTTTTGTTTTGTCATTTTTCTCATTTTCACTATCCGAGAGCTTGGAACGGTTAACAAATCGATGGAGAGCTGGCGGTGTATTTGCTATGACGATAGATATATTTTTTGCGGCTATCCCTGATTTTTTATTGTTAAGTCTTATAAAAATTATTGGTATATATTTTGTGGTTCTTTCTTAGGTTCCTTCAAACCACGAGCTGTTTTTGTCGTTTGGTCCCGCTGTGCCCGATGGTTACGGGGTCTGTTACAACCCTCAAAATGACAAAATCGTTTTTGGTGTGTCCACTGTGAACAGTAACCCCGAGACGAACTCCGGTCACTTCGCTGCTTATCTGCAGAGAAGCTTGGATGAAATGCGGCTCTTAGTTACAACTGCTAAGCTCTAAAAGCGGTAGATTCAACCAGTAATCGCATTGCAAGTTAGTTTTATACCAGTGTTCAGAACACTTGCCTCTTTCAAGTAAAAATCTGCATGGCAGCAGCTTGAAGTTATCAAATTGCAAATTCGGCGTTAAACCGCGCTCATTTTGGTTTACAGTGAAAAGGTAGTGTGGTTGCTTCGATGGCTGCTTTGGTAGCTCATGGGAGTCCATATAAGAAAGTTTACTAAGTCTAAGTCTAAGGCCCAAGGTTCAAGTGAGGAAACACTGCTCCTGCGAACCATGTTTTTTCATTAAAAGGAATGACCGCGTAAATTTGTTAATTAGAACAGAGAAGAATGTTGAATTAGTTACAGCTAAAACATTTGTACATTGTACTTGTAATTTTCTTTAGGCATTTCAATAAATCGTGGTCTCACAGCACTGCTAATTGTGCAAAGAGAAGTGGTTGATAATTAAAATGGCTTTGACATCTTTACTAAGCCTGTGAACAGGATTCTTTAATAAGTGAGGAATAGGGCGTACTAATTGCTCCACTCACCCCACTGTAGGAGCCTGTTCACAAAAAACGATGTCAAATTACTTGTTTATGTTCGTTTCGTGTCGTGGTTCGTTGATACCCATGTTGCAATCGCTGCCTTTACGTTAGAGAGTTATTTCCAACCGAGTGTAAAAAGAAGTTCGCGCTTAATGTCCTAGTTTTAAATTGCCTGATGATCTTCGCTCCGTCGTTGGCTACTGCGGAAAACAGAACCAAAAACAAAGAAATAAAGTATGTGAACACGCTCTTTTAGTTGGGTCTACGCCTAATTCCCCCCCAGGCTCGCCCAGCTGCGTCACCGACTCGCGTGCATACGAAAACCCAGCTGAGTCATTCTAGAACTCACAACCCCTCCCTTCTGCGCATAACAGAGCGTCAGCCTCGTACATAGAGCCTGCGATCTGTTTGGTCAGTGGTGAGATGGCAAAGTAAATTAACGAAATGTCATTTTAAAAAAAGTCGCGTAGCTCTGGGGTCGAGAATGGAAGGCTATTGGGCCAAACAAAGGAGACTTTTGTCTGATTGGTTAATCATTTTCCTAGTACCCAGATTCCTGAAACGTGCGCGCCAGTGAAATAAACAAAGATGGCGGCCTGAGTAAAAGACGTAGTTTTCATTGCTTGATCACTTATTCTTAACCTTTTTGGTACATATGGCAATTCCAGGCGCCTTTCTAACTTCTCGGTGGCGTAAAGAAATCGGTTTAAGGTATTTTAAAGCGGAAAACGAGTGTTTAGCACGGGCTTTTGCATTTGTGAGCAGGAAAATTTTTCCTTCACACCGCAAGAAAATATACGGTTCCATGAAGTGAGGGAGACAAGATTAGATGTCATAATAAAATCAGGAGGGATTCAAAGACTGAGAGGACAGGGATATTCGAAGTCTTACAGCTGCCGTTTTTACCGAAGCAGGAAAGCTATCCTACTCACAAGTTTAACAATTAGTGTTCGCTTGCAAGTTTTTGTTAGCTTTTGCTACACATCAATCGATCAGTGAACTTTCCTTGTTTGAAGGGGGCCGTCACTCAGCGGTCAAGTAATCTCAGAGTCAAAGAGGTGCAGAAAACCATGAAACTACTTTAGAAGACCTGCAGTTAATCACTAGTTGATTAACAATGCAGGCAAACGGGAATTATCTCAGCTAAAATAACATTAAAATAAACTTGTACAATTCATTTCAGTTCACACTTTCAGCTAATAAAATTTACAAGGACCCCGCTCAGTTTCCCGTGTGATCTTCATTTAGAAGTTTTTCATTCTGTAGTCATCTGATGGACTGTTTAAGTTTTTTTATAACGACCCAAAAGGCCATTTGTGAAAGTGGAAATGCAAAATAATTTTGCTTGAAGCATTTTAAGGACATAAAGAGAACATTTGATGTTTACAAACATTGACTTTTTGGCCGTTAAAATTTGTAAAACAAGAGTCTTGTCTCATTAGCCAATGGGCCTCTTGTTGCCTTATTTACACCAAAGTATTCCTTGTTGGAATTAACTCAGTTTTGTATGATTTCATTTGTGTTTGTCACCAGTAAAGTGTTTTTCCCATCAATTTTTGCCTTGCATAATCTAAAACTACCTTAGTTTTTTGACAGAAAGGTGGTTATGTTGTATAATTTTATTCAGGGCAGTAGAATCCTGGTATTAGTTCTAAATGAACTGGTCTGCGAGCATCTAAAAATCAGTATCTTAATTCACACGCTCACACACAACATGAAGCATCAAAAAGCAACTCGACCGTTATTTCGCACCTTACCTATGAATCAATTAATATTAATAGCTTTATCCCAGGAAAGTCTTGCTTTATTCTGATTGGACAATTACGATGCATAATTATGCTTGAACACTATAAGGGCTCTTATTGATAGTAAATGCCTTGACTTCTGAAAGAGCTACCCTTTAAAATTTTAAATAAAGGAGTCTAATTTTAATGGCAACAGGAAGCCTTAGGTTATTTACACAGTTAGCACCTATCATAGTTTTCCATCAGTCTTACCAGTCTTGAAACCTTTTCTTTCAGGAGGAGATTTTAAAGAAGACCAGCACCCAGTAACCTTGAATATAAGTTCATGAGCTTATGTTTGGGCTGTTGATTTATATTCTTAGAAAACGTTTGTGAACCAAAGGATTTTCACATAGTTGTTGTCTTGTCAGTAAGTTTTCAAGAAGCTGACTCCACAAAATACATTGCAAGTGGTTAGAAATGGCAAGTAAAACTTGGCAACTGAACTTTAACTTGTAACTTGTAACTTTGTCCTTGTTGTCGTCCTAAGTTTGTTAAAGGAAATAAAGGAGCTTGCCTTGTCTTATGGTCATCCAAAACACCAGTCCTCTGAGGGGTCAAAATTGATTTTGGGTCCATAACATTTCATTGCCCTCCCCCTGCTCCTTTAGAAAACTTACGAGTCCCTAGCTGGTCCCACATACTCTAGGTTTTCATTTTAGCAGATTAGGAGTTTAACGAAATGGAAGACCATGGCAGCTGTGTGTGCAACTTAGGCAACTGCAAAAAAAGTCTGAAAAAATACAGGCTTGGTTGGGATATACATGTCAACCCAATGGGGGAGCAGGGATGGCGCAGTGCTGAGAGCACTCGCCTTCCACCAGTGTGGCCCGGGTTCGATTCCCGGTCCCGGTGTCATAATTTATTTGGGTTGAGTTTGTTGTTGGTGCTCGTCCTTGCTCCGAGGGTTTTCTCCGGGTACTCCAGTTTTCCTCCCTCCATAAAAACCAACATTTCAAATTCTAATTCGACCTGGACGTTTCATAGGGCCATAAGGGATCAGACTACAGTTTGACTGTAATTATGCACCCTACTGAAATAAAGTGTTTATTTATTTATTTATTTATTTATCTATTTATGATAGCAGTGCGGCACTCTTACCAACTGAGCTATCAAGCCAGTTTGGAGTTGTTGGTCTTTGTGTGAATTCAGACATATTCCCAAGAAAGACAAACCAAAATCATGTGCATGTATTCTTTTTCATACTGAGAGTTCATGTTACAAATATAGTTATTAGTATTTTAGGTAAGAAAAGAAAGAGTGGCTTTTCTACAATTTTAATGATCTTCTAGATAGGTTATGTGTATTTTTTTTAAATAAAAGAGAACCAAATGTTTCATTACTTCAAGCACAGGTAAATTTTACAGTGTAAATTAAACACAAAAGAACTGTTACTGGTTATTTTGCTGGGTTTTAAAGGTAAATAATTTTTTAATTATGTTCCTTATAAAAGTCAAGGAAAGTAAAGAGTAGGAGTAAAGGACAAATAATTTATTTGTTCTTTCTAGATCTGTGTGTGCTGCTTTTCAAACATGATATTTTCTATTTTTAGTAGATGCTATGTGTACATTTTATGTCTGGAATTAAACTTTTCTAATTGGAAATGTATTTATATGAATCTTGTTTAGTATTAAACACAGTGTATAATCATTAAAATTAATACAACTCACAATGTACTTTAAGCTTAACATGTAAAGAGCAAATTCGACACATTATGAATAGGTCTGTTTAAAAGACATGGAGGTGAAATTTCTATGTATTGTTCCTTAA
The DNA here is from genome assembly GCA_964030785.1 of Siderastrea siderea. Lineage (NCBI taxonomy): Eukaryota > Metazoa > Cnidaria > Anthozoa > Scleractinia > Rhizangiidae > Siderastrea > Siderastrea siderea. The sequence continues at coordinate 35,999,706 of OZ034966.1, read as the reverse complement.
TAAATTTAAACAGTTCCTAGAACATCACTATTTGGGTAGTTTTCTTCAGTATTATAACTAATTCGTAGTTTTTGGTGAAGTACCGATCACTTTAAGTTTAAATTTCTCATTCCGCGTGCTTTTATTGATAACAGCTGCAGCTCTTGTCCTTATTTCTTTCATCTCACGGAACTTATTTTGATGTTCTTGTAGCCTCGCTTTCCCCGTTCCTTTCCGCACGCCTTGCCACTTTAAAGTTAACACTGTTTAGCCTAACTTATTCTTACCTTATTATTCTATTCTCGGTTGAAAGCGATCGCTGTACCAAGCCCTATTGTAGGATATATAGCCCAAACAACACCTATCTGGCGACAAGATTCGTGTTATTTTTTTCACAGTTTTCTGCTGGCGCGTCATCTTGTTGGGTTTCCTTTTTACAAATCGTGGCAATACAATTAAAAAACCCCTGATAAGAATCGATATTTCATACTGTTTCATGGCTGGAGTTTTTAGAAATCAAAGTAGCCAAATGAGTGAACGAAGCAAAGTAGACTGAGGTGCGACCGTAGCGTAATTTTCCTCGTATGTCGTTGACAGTGATAGACACCTTGACGACTCCCTGTTGAGCCCTGCAACTTTTATCAATATCTTTTCTTGAAAAGTCGCTTCCTTAATTAATAAACTGTTACCAGCAAAAGGGATTTCGTGTACCAAAACCCACGACAAAAGTCTCGGATACTTGAAGCAAAATATTTGTTTGGAATAAAATTGAGCTTTTCTATTGCAGTTGCGCTGTTAACTGCTTGCGTCTGGGCACAATATTTTCACTTAAGCAGCAAAAACCATATAATTCCTTTATCGGATCGACTTTTACTTTTGCCTCGGCTATATGTTCCGTTTTTTTAACGTCAGAAATCATTCACAACCCCAAAACATGTAGTTTACGAGGCGGACGCCACTTTTTACCTCCCTCTTGTCAAGGAATTTGTCTTTCTGCCCCTTTCAAGCACAAATTATCCTTCAATGCGACAAACATTACGCATTTCCATTCACGTTCAACTTACTTTATTGTTAAACAGTACTTAGTCTTGCGTTAAAGTCTGTTAAGATGATGAAGAACAAAGACAGGAAGGGTAAACTTTCGTCTGCTTATCACGAGTTTTCAATTCACCGTCGCCTTTTCTGACTCGTCTCATTTCTCAGATTTGCAATCCCTTGCTGCGATTTTCCTCACGATGAATTATCTTGAAGGAAAAGCTGAGATGATGACCTAAATTTGGAAGTTATTCAACGACTATACATTCTTACGGCGTCCTTTGCCCCAGAACACAGGATAAACATTCAATGAAATCAAAGCTGTCCGCACGACCGCCGCCATCTCCTCTTTTCCCGCGTTTCGAATGAAATTCAAGGTATTTCAAATAGAATTGTGCGCATGCGCGACATTAGTCTCCTTTGTTTATTGGGCCAAGAATGCTGCTCGGAAGCTAACAAGCAAACGCGCCCCACTTTCTCAACTAAAATCAATGTTAATTTAACCGTGTCTTGACCTCATTAAATATATTCATTTTCGTTCATTGCGTTGTTATCGCAGTTATTTCACGAAGTGAGATTGCACCACCGTAAGTTTGTTTAATGCAACGTCCTCAGTCCATCCTCTTGTGGCAACACGTCTTACCTTGCAAGCTTATACAGCGACCCCTGGAACTGTAAATAAGGATAACGCGAGAATGAAAACAAACTGGATGGTGTCGCTCTATATTCAGTGTCCAAGCTGATTTGCTGCTTAGGTTATCTCACAGACTGACCACTCTGGATTTTCAACAACTAGTCGGGAAGTTAGTAAAGAAGGACGATAGTTAATTTTGCATCGTGTGTCCGGGCCTTTCTCTCCCGTCGAGCTTCCTAAGGATAAATGGCCCGGACACACGATACAAAATTAACTATTGCCCTTCCTCGTTAATTTCTTCTTGTGACATCATGGGGAGGCTCTGTCGGAAAGGGCTGCCTTTCTTACGCTTGCAGACAAAAGGACAGAAATTACAACGCTAAAATATGCCAATGCTTGGAGCCCTCGAGCAATGATCGACTGTTTGAGCCTATATTTGTTGGACGTACATGGAAAGGGCACTAGGGCTTGAATCTCGGGGCAAAACACGGAAAAAAGTTTAACGCGTACCCCATTCCCCCGCGGGTCGCTGGAACATTCCTAAGCGAAAAAAAGGGTCTGGTTCTAGTTTATACCAAATTGTCTTTCTCCGCACATGAGCCAAAGCATTTCAAAATACGCGAAGTCAGTATAATTATTTTTCAGCACTTGTTCGCATGATATTAAGACAAGAACATAACCCGAGGAACAAGGTTAAAGCTCTAGCCAAACGCAGTCGCAAGTTTATACCGAAGCTGCAAATTCAAACGCAAGTTGACGCGTGTTTTTTAAAGTTTTAGAGCCGTATCATAATCGTACCCAGTCGCTTCTCGTCCGCGCTGTGGTTTATGGGTAGGACTTGATGAGTTCGCGGTGCATCAAGGGAAAAAAGGAACTTTTTCTCCCTCCGTCCCCAAGGGCTTTACGCGCATTGATCGCCTTCCCATATTCCAATGCGAAAAGGAAGAAATGACTGGCGACTGGGTACGTGTCTGGAGCCGTACCCGGTGATAGCCGGCGACCGACGCAAGTTGGTCTCATGAGTTTTCTTGTTGTCGCTGCTTCTCTCTTAATTTCGTTTGCGGAGAAGAAAGAAAAAATTCTGGGACCAGGGTAGCATGACTTTTCAAAAATTACACATTCATATACGAAACTGAAGTTTACTTCCTTAAGTTTCTATGCCCGGCTGTTCGAAAGTCAGTTAACGCTAACCCGAGATTAAAAGTTGACCAAGGTTTCTGCCTCCCTCATTTTAAAGGTTTCTGCCTCCCTCATTTTAAAGCTTTTCCACCCCTAATCTAAAGAGACAGAATGCAACATCTTCAAAAATGTGGGATAAAACGAATTAACACAACTCACCTAGCTATCACTAAAAGTGAGTGTAAAGTCGATGTTAGCTAAACTCTGGGTAAGATTAAAATCCTGCTTTGCAAAACCGGGTCCTCACAGGGTATAAAATAAATCCCTTTTATTACGCAAAAGTATTGTAAACCATTATTTGTTATTTCAATAAAGTTGTTGTTGTTGTTTAATGAACACTTATCCGAAGTCCCCAGAACGTAGAACGTGGCACATGGGGCCTCCACAAGAGACCTCAACAGTTGCAGGTTCTTTGACAACATCTGGAGGTTTTATCCTAATGGTTTCGCTGATCAGTTTTGGCCATTGTTTTTTATGGGCCGTAAAACTGTCTTGAAATAAAATAGTATGAAGGATCTCCACTAACATCTTATAAACAAAATAATTGTATGATAATGAATTTTCGTATAATCTATCTTTTGCATCCAAAAATATAAGTATTAACGACTATTAATTACAAAGAAAACAAGGCAAAAAAGAGCATTTCTCTTCTAAACTTGCCTTAAATACCTAAAGTATAAAGTTTTCGGCTTGTCTAGCAGGAACTAAGGTAATCATTGGGTTTAATGTTTTTGAGAGATGGGCAAGCATCAAAAATTCAATTGATGGCTTTGGAAAGTATTGCATCTACACAAACGATATCTACTCCATGACAATCATCATTTTCACACAATTGAATTCTTTTAAAATCAATCCAATCCGAAGGCTTCAATCCAAGAATCATGCAACATGACATAAATTTTTGTCCGTGGATGGAATTCGAAAACTGTGAGCAGTGAACTGAGGCCCGTGAACTGAAAGCCGTTGAGTAGCGATTTCCTTTGCAATTCCATTCTTTCGCCATTCTTACCGTTCAGGAAACTCAACAATTTAAAGGAATCCTAAAAGGTATCAGAATCTTAACTTGGTTTTGTCCTTGAAAGTGCAGCATTTTAAAAGGTCACTCGCATTTAAGTGTACCACCCTCTTAGAAAGTGGTGTACAAACATACGTTTCTAACAGCTAAAAGAACAAATGAGACGTTCTCCCAGTGTCTCACAACATTTTTGTACGCAGAACGGATTGTTTTTGGCCGTGGTTTACACAGAGATCAGAATGTCTGGAACTCTGAATAACGGGGAAGAGGAACCCACTAAGTAGAGAAGACTGAATGAACCAGAAATGAAGAGCGCAGCATCAACTCTCTCCTTCTTTGAACCTGTTTTCACTTCAATCAACGTATTTTCCTTCCCCTGTCTATTTGCAGAGGTGAAAGGGGCAGAAAGGCAACTTCCATAGACATTTTCCTTCCTCTCAGGAAGTATGTGATTTGCAATAACTGTTGTGGGAGCCTCTTCTTTGCCGTTTCCTAACAAAGGGAGAAACACGAAAATATCAGTGTTTAATTGGTAATATTCTAGGGAACTTCTAAACAACATATTTATTCATAAATTGCTAGCCTGCAGTGCAAGCGTAGTTTTAGGACGAGCGAACGTAACGCTAAACCCGCGATCTTGGATTTTAAAAGCAGAGGAAGATTGGGGAAAGTAGAAAGTGCAACCAGGCAGGGTGGGAATTAGGCTTAGAGGAAAAGGAGGGGGAAGGGAAGGGGAGAAGAAAAATACCTCTCCCCCGCTCCCTCCACGCTCCCTCCCCGCCCTCTTTCCCGAGCTCCCTAAGATTTTGCAAATCCATCATGGCGGCTACGATTAACCGAGATTCTGGCACTCATGCTCTCCCAGAAAATGCCTGCATTAAAGGCTAAAAATACATAGATACTAACAGCAAACACTTTTCAAGTGAAAACCAATGGTGGAACAGAAACAGTTAACATGGGCAGAGGACCAGCTCCTCAGTAGGCTATGTAGGTGTACAATAGCTGTAGCTTAGTCAGAAGCACTGCAATGGTATTGTGGGGAATACAACAGGTTTCGAGTCACGTTCGAACCTTTTTAAAAATAGCCTAAGGCTTATTTGCAACTGCCAAACTTATTAAACACTGTGCAATCACTGTGAGAATCATTCACTCATAAATCTTTCACATGCAATTCTGACACTCGAACATTTCATATTTAAAGATGGAAAATGGCAACACGCTTTCTACAAGACTTTAAGTTAGCAAACTAGACGCGAGAAGGGAGCAGGTATGACAAACAGTCTATTTATCTTTTTTTTGCCTGTTTGTCTATGTTTAATTTTTTCCTTTCCTTTTTTTGTGAAGTACTGCAATATCAACTTAGTTTGTTAATGCTACAGCTGTACATCCACTGAAATTGAAGATTTCAGAGGCTCCGCATGATGTTTCCAATGCTAAATAGCCTTGAATTAGCATTTTACGTTTGTTATTTTGTCCAGCTTATGCATTTTTTACCAATTATAAGATTTCTTATGGATTATGCGATTAGATTCGAGGTCAATTGTGCGAAATCGCACCATCGCATAACATCAGAAGCCCTGCCATGTTTGAATTACCGGTACCTCGTCAGAATGGCTACATGTATGCAACAAATCAGAGCACTTCTTGCTTTAATATTGAAATCAGCAATATCGTATACAATCACTCTCATTACGAGAGTGAGCATGGATATTGTTAGTGGAAGGACAAAAGGAATTTCCTTGAGTGCATATACATGTAACAATGTCTCCATATTAAGCAAGGACCACCAGTATTAGTACTTACTTCATTTCTGCTCTTGACTGGGTGTATTCAAACCACATTACTGATGGAATCAAAGTTGAATCACGGATCATAAGATATTCACATGGAGGCCTGTTGAAAACAAAAAAAATCAATTACATCACTAGATTATGCTCTACAATGTAAGTAAATTAGGTATTCTATTTAAAGAGACACTGTCAAGGGGATTTTTGCATTCTGGGGTGAAAAATGTGCTTAAATTTATACTAAATGCCTTTTCACATACACAGAATACTCCTAGAAAGTCCAGAAAACGAAACCAATTGATTTTCCCAAAGGAAGAACAAACCACAGTCAGTTACTAGTGATTTTTCCATGAAACAGAGAAAAAAACTTTAAAACATTTGGTAAAGTAGTTTTAAACAAAACTCAACCAGTGTTTTTTGGATTCCTCTGATTAGAATATGATTGTCTTTTAGTTTTTCAAAGTTATTCTAAAAATTGGTAACAGTGTCCCTTTAACTCAAGGGGCTCATTTCTGTATTAATATTGTACATGTACATGTATTACAGGTAACAACTTACAATAGCTTCCAAATTAACTACAATAAACATATAACTACATGTTACAGTATTTTTTAAGGATGGTGCCTCCTTTTATTACTGTACATATGCTCTGTGCATCTCAGGTCTAGTCTGAGATATCCGGGTTTTTGGAGGAATTTGCCTACTAATAATACAAAGGTATTTTTGCACGTGCGGTTTATGATTATGTGGAAAAAGCAGATCTTAGCAAGGGCTGTCACAATCCAAAAAGATGGGGGTAACCACACATTTTTCAGAGATAATAGAGCTTAAATTTGGAAAGACAATGCCATACATGCTTTATATGTTAAAACTTTTCTAAAACTATACTTGCTTAATTATCTCTGAAAAATGCCCATTACCCACATTTTTCTTTTTAGATTCCAGTAGCCTTTACTAAGATCTACTTTTCCCTATAGTCATAACCTTTGCAAAAAAATCTCTGTATTTTTAATTAACATCCTCAACACTTCAGGCACCAACAGTGACAAGCATCTTATTTCTCCTTGCAATATCACTAATTGAAGGGCCCGGTGGAAAAAGGGCGTAAGTGATGATTTCAGGTTATTTGAGATTTGAGGCTACATGTATTTAGCTGAACATTGGCACACAGGCTGGTTTTCATGTGAGGAACGTTCTTGCGCACTTATTTCTTGACCTGAGACCTAAAATTTGAAGAATTAGCGTATTACTTTTACGTGAAAAGTTTTGTTGAACTGAACTCGCTCAAGTGATGCGTGAAAGGTTTCTTTTGTTCTCTGCCTGAACTAAAACAAAGGAATTCAACCTAGAATCCGCGCTCCTGTTGTTTTCTTTGTGTCAGTTTTAAGCAAAAGTAATATGCTAATTCTTCAAATTTTAGATCTCAGGTCAAGAAATAAGTGCGCAACAGCGTTCCTCACATGAAAACCAGCCTGTGTGCCAATGTTCAGCTAAATAGGAGCAATTTCGATTTTAACCTCAAATCATCACTTACGCCCTTTTTCCACCGGGCCCTTCAATTAATGAAACATGCAGGACGCAAGAATAAACGAAATGATCACCAAAGACAAAATGCCTTCATTCTTAACCAAATTCTCCTAACTAGAACCATGAAGAATATATGGAGGACAGTGAGGAGAGTATGCATGCCGATATTGGGGCTTAAAGGGGTAATTGCTGCATATTTACCAGGTTGTTATCGTTGGAAACAGCGGTGTGAGAACTGTCTGTGTAAACATAAACCAAGCAACACCCAGTCCGCATCCCAACAGGAATCCATAGCCAACTTGATGTGGAGTGTGATATCTAAGGTATATTCTGTGAGAAAGATTAAAATAAATTAAAATACAGCCACACAACCGTGAGATTCAAAATCAAATGTTCCTCTATAATTATATTCAGAGCCACCTGACAGTTTTTGAATACATCACGAAAAAGTCGTCTGAGACCGAGAATTGTGATCACCCTTGTAAATCTTCGTTTTGGTTTATTAAGATAGTTATAGATATACAATATTTCGGCTCTATTCCAGAGTCATAGTTGTGTGAAGAAATGTCACGAGTAGGCAGCTTACATACCAACAGTCATTAGGCAGATTTACAGATGAAGAAATTACCAGAACAACTGATGTACAACCAATCTACAACCATCTTCCAAACTGAACTGGCTTTACTGAAATAGTCAGCCTGCATAAAGTATCTGATTGCTCTAGTGACCTTGCACATGTACATGTTAGTCTTTAAAGAACACCTTTACAATGCTGTGCACACTAATTATAGGATCATTGACTGCAGTTATTAGCATTCCTTGAGGTAGTTGAGGCTTTCTATATCAGGAATTTAAAGCCAAGTAATACATGTAGGACAGGTGGACTTCTTAAGTAAAGGTTTGGTTGCCTGATTGGGAGCATGCCGGTGGTGTTAACATGGTGCCTTCTGATCTGAAGTTCCAGGCCTCATCTCTGCATCATGGTGTGTTCTTTCCTTAGACAAGAAACTTAAAACCACATTGTCTTTGAATCTCCACTCAGGTGTATATAAATGGGTACCAACAAGACTTGACTTTAATACCACCCATAACTTTTGGAACTTTGTTCCTATGTGTTACAGTCAAAGTGATATCTGACAACATCTAATGCTACCAACTATGAAATCTGGGGTACCCAGCAAGCCTTTAAGCTTTATGCAAGGAAAAAAAATCCTGGATGGCCAAAGACAAAGACCTTGGTGGGGAAACTCACCTACTAAATCCAACAGCAACGGCAGCTAACACAACACCAGTTGCTACAACATGACGCCATAAATTCTCTATTAAATCATCCCAAACTGTGATTGACTGAGAAAAGTGAACAAGCCTAAAATAAAAATAATTAATACCACAAATGAACCATGTTCCAAAAACTTGTAATTACTTTTGTACCATAGGGATGGTAAAGAAATTAACACAGTTTTATGATAATGATAATAGAGGATCAGGTTTCATACTAGTGCCGATGACCACAATTTGCATTGGCATGCATCAAAACTGAGCAATTGTCAGGAAACATACAACAAACAAGCTATACAATCACATGTTTTGAGTCACCTAGTCACTTGAATGCTGATTCACTGTCTGTCATGTAACTTCCATATGATTACTAGCATTGGTGATATCATTTTTTCAGCAATAATTGCTGGTGATCATATGGAAACCAGTCTTGGTGTAATGTGCTGCATAATCATCATTTGTGTGTTAATGCATTCAGTCATTTCCAGCAGTGCCCATACCCCCCCCCCCCCCCCAAGGGCCACATGAGGATTTTTTGAACACAAACAGGCAAATGCCCCATGGCTGGGACAAACAAGCTGTTAATAATATTTCAGCTTAAGGTACACTTAAACAGAGTCTCAGTGCTCTTACAATTATGTAGATGAAAAGAAATCTAACTAATACTTTACCCTGGTGAAAATCTTTGAAGGATCTTCAAGGATTCTTAAAGATCTCCATGAGGACCTTTGAGGATCCTACTAGGATCTTGACAAAGATCTTTATACATGTAAAATCTTCAAGGATCTTCAAGGATCTTCAAAATTCTTGCCAAGATCTTCAAGGATCTTCAACATTCTTGCCAAGATCTTCAAGGATCTTTTATTTTCTTGCCAAGATCCTCAAGGATCTACAAAGATCTTTCAATTTCTTGCCAAGATCTTCAAGGATCTACAAAGATCGTCAAAATTCCTCTCAAGATCTTCAAAGTTTTTGTCAAGATCTTCAATGTTCTTGCCAAGATCTTTAAGGATCTCCAACATTCTTGTCAAGTTCTTCCACGTTCTTGCCAAGATCTTTAAGGATCTTCAAAATTCTTGTCAAGATCTTTGATGTTCTTGCCAAGATTTTTAAGGATCTCCCAAAATTCTTGTCAAGATCTTCAATGTTCTTGCCAAGACCCTCAAGGATCATCAAAATTCTTGTCAAGATCTTCAAAAATCTTGTCAAGATCTTCAAAATTCTTGTCAAGATATTCCATGTTCTTGCCAAGATCTTTAAGGATCTTCAAACTTCTTGCAATATCTTTCTTGATCGTCAAAATTCTTCCCAATGTGAGGTTTTTCACCAGGGTAATACTAATCAAAGCTAAATCGGGCCAAACAAAGTCTCAAATAAGTCTTATTTCTCTGGATTGCTCCAATGACCATTCGTTCTGTGTATCTACTGTCTCATTTTGTCCCTCTTAGACAAAGTTAATCAAAAATTTATCACCTTGCCGGATAAAGTTATCACTGAATGGAAGTGACAGAGCTGCGACTCATGAGACTGTCAAATTCCCCAGGGTAGACTAATGCCCGGCCTCCAGGAAGGACAATGAGGAAAAATGCACCCCTAATGCCTGGGGGGGGGGGGGGGGGTTGGCAATTCTTACAACAGAAGCGTTGTAAGAATTGCCAATATTAAATTCATCATTATGACTATTGATTTAATGGTATACACACACTGTACCTTATATATATAAACAACACAGAGTAGACTGCAAAGAAGGCCATAAACTGAGAATGATCTGATGGCATCCCATGGCTAGAATTTGGAAACAAATGACCCCCACAGAGTCTTGGATGGGCCAGGGTGTGTTTCACTGTCAAATTTACAAGTTCATTTAGTAGAATTCCAGCAAAGAAAGTCATCTGCAATGAAACAACACTGAATTAGTAAACACCATTCCTCATCATCATTTACCCCTTAAGCCCTGTATAAAACTGCACATTCTCATTACTGATCTCCATACATTTCTTATGGAACTAGTAAGGAGAATTTGTCTAAATATCAAGACATCTTATCCTCAGTGATCACTTCCTTTATTCTTGTGACTTGATTGTTCAAACAAGTAGTGATCATGTAAAGAGAAATTTCATTTTCATCAGGGCTTAGGGCTTAAATGGTTAAATGTAATGTTAAAAGTACAATCGTGTTCACTGTACATCCACATGGTACTACTTTCTCTTTAATAATATTTGTTTCTGTTGAGCTTGGCTACATTTCTTTAAGGAAATCTCGACTGAATTCTGTAGGTGAAAAATTTGATTATTTCTGTTCCATGCCCCATTTAGTAAAATGGCAATCTCAGATTGCCACTCCACGAACAACCGCCTCCCCTATGAAGGAGACTAAATTTGTTAAATTCTGAAGCTTTCCACTCCATGCCCCCCAGGGGGCAGACATAAAAAAAAAATTCAGAGGACAAGCAAGACATAAATGTATTTTTCATTTGTACACATTGTCTATTTCCTGTCGACTGTCATCACTGTCTTGCTTATAACGGTCTTGGATTTTTTTCTACTTCACCTGGAAGTTAAGAGCGCTTGTCTGTAAAAATCAAACATAACGCGGCAAGGGTGGAAAATTCGATTTCTTTCATATTTTAATGTTAGATAGGTTAGGGTATAACTAAAATCACTGGATACTTCTTTTTTTGCAAAATATCCTTTTATTTCAAAGAAAAATGCAAATAACGAACTTCCGTTAAAATCGCCATTTGAAGCAGTAAATTATGACATCAATTTGAGGTGTTCGCGTGCAAAAACAAAAGCCTCTGTCGTCTTTTAAACACTCAATTTTACTTTTGCAATCTCTCAAGAGCTTCAAAACTGATTTTGGTAGAAACTGCGTTGTTGTTTGTGGTTGAAATAATTTAATTTTGAAAGTATACATTTCTCATCAGGAAAAGAACGTCGTGAATTAAATTATTTTTCACCATGTGCTAAACCTTCAAATCAATTCAGCTTCTGGCTGTTGAATTAAGAAAAGATGTTCTCATGATTGCTGCAAAAATTTCTTTGGGCAAATGATCGAGAGCGACGCGAGAGCTTTTCAAAGTTCGTTAAAATGCAGGTTGTTTGACCCTTCTTGGCAACATTCCATTCGCGAGTCACGCACATATTTTAATGTGTTTCGACCCATATGAGATCGAAAACGTCACACAGAAAAACAGTTCGAAATGCTCTTACCTCATTTGCTGTGGAGGACAGGTCCAGAGGCCATTTCCGAGTGATTCTCTTGCCGTTCGAGGTATTTTGGTCCTGTTGATGCCATCCAATGAACACCGCCAACTGGGTCAGTGTATTGTAAACGGTCAAACAGCTCAACAACAACCTTTCTTCCAAAACGTTCGACATCTTTCTACACTGTGACATCTTACTCAACGGTTCAGTTGATTTAATACGAGTGTTGCTCAGTTTTCAGTGCACAAAAGCATTATCAGATTTGACTGCTAAATTGGGACAAAACGTGGATGGCGCCGCGTGCGTATTTGGTTTGTCATGCAATGCGTATCAAAGGCATTTTAGGGGGTATTGGAAGGGCAAAACCTTTGAGGTAAAGTAAAATAACATACAGTGTTAATTGCAGGGATTATTCGTGGTTTTAATGGCGTTGTGTGTCTTTCTTACTTATTACCAGTGTTGTTACAACCATTAAAAATTGAATTTGCTACCCTAGCCTAGTAGTCTGAAATGCAATTCCAACCGTCGTACAAGCTTACAGACATGGTTACAGGTGAGTGGTGCAACAGAAGTGGCGCTATTATTAACTAGACCCAACTTTAATACGGGGAAACCTATAACTACAAGGGGCTCCCTTTTGTTAATTGACGAGCGGGTATTCTACCTATGATCATTGGTGTCAGTCTGCTGGTTCTCAGCTGGCACAGGACCGGTACAAGGCACAGTTATATCAGGAGTGAAAGTCAGCTCGCTGATGGTTGGATGGAGTTTTGGACAGGAAGGGTTCTCTCTTCATAACAAATGGGCGCAATCGAAGTTTTTAACTGTGCTCTCTTGTCAGCTGTTTGACTTAGTCTACATTAGTGTGTCCTGACTAATGAGTGGGGCTTCTAACAGCACGCCAGTGCTGTTTGAAGACTGTGAAATATGGCACGTAACCATGGTAACAAAAAATGAGGTTCTGTTGCTGAATTTCTGTTTACGAATCTTACTGAGACAGGTTCCCGGTGAGCGAGATCTCTCACAGCAGCCAGCATACTTATCATAATGGATATGAGGATATCATAACAGAAATACGTCAAGCATCTTGCTCTTAAACGTCTGTTACCTCTTTCACATTCTACATACACCTTAATGAGGACGAAGAGAAGAGTGAGGCTTCCATCGATAACCTGGCTAATATTCGGATAGACCACAAGCGAATATATAACTCACCTGATCCAACTTTTACAAGCGAACCAGTAAGATAATTTCAGATCCCTTTTTCCCCAGTCCTCTTTCACTTTTTGGCCACTCCCCTCTTCCTTACCGTGATCCGGCCCCTTGTGCTGCAGCTTCTGCTAGACACTATTCCAAGTTTTGCACGATGGCTGGGACATATCGTCATTGTATTCAAGCGTTCGTTGTAAAAACTGACTTGTAACTTGTGGTATCAGGCCCGCACCAAGGCTGAAATAAATGCTGCGAGCAAATTGGCCTAGTCAAAGCCTCCCCCCCCCCCTTCAAAATACACACTCATGCACATAGATATTAACTCTGTTCACAATGCCACAGTTTGTGTCAATTTCGTCAAACACGACACCTTTTTGGGGACATCCTTCGTTGACAATTTGCCAAAAAGCTGCTTCCTGTTTGCTTTTTCGCCGACAAAGTTGTTGGCAACATCCACCAGATTTATAGCATCAGTTTTAAAAAAGTACCCTTAAAGTTACAAGGTTTGTTAAAATTGAAACATTTCGACAACCAAGCTACGAATCTCGGACCTGTTTTACCTAACTCTCGTAAACGTTTACGTAACTTATATCACTCGATTGGTGAGATAAAAATAGTTTTGTTCCTTAGACTTGTTTTAAAACAACATGATGAGCTTAAAGCTTGCAGCAAATACACAGCAGTCGCTTAGCCATTAAAGGCATTAAGGTCCTTCACAGTAAAGCTATACTGCCAGGGTCAAGGTGATATGGGTGAAGAAAGACATTGGTAAGGAACCTGGGCGACTGAAATGTGCGGTGGGCTAGTAGATTTTTGAGGCCCACTTGCCCGGTGGCTAGTGACTCAACAGATGTCAAACCCTGTTAAAGGTTGTAAAATAATAAAAGGAACTTTTAGCATCAGCATTTAAGACTATTTATTGCACATTAATTCGTTTTAATTATATATTTTTTGGCTCATTTATTGTAATGTTTTTTCAACTTCCAAAACTTCTGGAGACTCGAGCCCCCCCCCCCCCCCCCTCCCCCTTCTACGGGCCTGGGTATTCTTGGTGGATGAAAGTAAGGGAACAATTGCTTTCAAGCTTTTGATTCGTCTGCTGTTGTAACCACAAACTCCGACGACAAGAAAACGGAACCAACAACAACCGTCTTCTGTGTAACGAAGCAATTCATGTATGTAAATATGTATGATTTGTGAAAAAAAAAAAAACAAAAGTCCGAGGTCCCCCCTCTAAGCCAAAACAATAAGCACAAACTAGTTAGTCACATCGCAATTTCCCTTATAAAAACGATTTTAATGTTCTGGACTCGACGTTTTGAAGAGGCTTTTAACTTAAGCTAGTACACGTACCCTTTTTGGCTAATTTTCGTGTTCGAACATTGTTATGTGCATGCCTACAACTCACGCCGAGGGGTGATTACTTTTTCTGCATTCTGGCACGGGAGGCTGAGGTGCCTAAATGTAGCACTAATTTTGTTTCGCATTTTTGGTCCATTACTAGTTCCTCCCATTTCTCGAACCCTGAGCTGTTTTAAAAGAATCAGAGCAGATTTTGCCCTTCCCATACCCTCTAGTAAAATGTCCATTCCGACGATTTGCATTGCGTGACGCGGCTCTAGACAGAACTCTGGCCACGTTAGCGGCGACATGCGGTGATAAAAACCTTTTTGTGTATTGCCAACTAAGCAACACTGACCAGCAACTGAACTGTTGAGTAAGATGTCACAAATGTAGAAAGATGTCGAACGTTTTGGAGGAAAGGTTGTTGTTGAGCTGTTTGACCGTTTACAATACACTGACCCAGTTGGCGGTGTTCATTGGATGGCATCAACAGGACCAAAATACGTCGAACTGCAAGAGAGTCACTCGGAAATGGCCTCTGGACCTGTCCTCTACAGCAAATGAGGTAAGAGCATTTCGAACTGTTTTTCTGTTTGACATTTTCGATCTCATATGGGTCGAAACACATCAAAATATGTGCGTGACTCGCGAATGGAATGTTGTCAAGAAGGGTCAAACAACCTGCATTTTAACGAACTTTGAAAAGCTCTCGCGTCGCTCTCAATCATTTGCCCAAAGAAATTTTTGCAGCAATCCTGAGAACGTCTTTTCTTAATTCAACAGCCAGAAGCTGAATCGATTTGAAGGTTTAGCACATGGTGAAAAGTAATTTAATCCAAGAAGTACTTTTCCTGATGAGAAATGTATACTTTCAAAATTAAATTATTTCAAACACAAAGAACAATGCAGTTTCTACCAAAATCAGTTTCGAAGCTCTTGAGAGATTGCAAAAGTAAAATTTAGTGTTTAAAAGACGACAGAGGCATTTGTTTTTGCACGCGAACGGCTCAAATTGATGTCATAATTTACTGCTTCAAATGGCGATTTTAACAGAAGTTCGTTATTTGCATTTTTATTGAAATAAAAGGATATTTTGCCAAAAAAAGTATCCAGTGATTTTAGTTATACCCTAACCTATCTAACATTAAAATATGAAACAAATCGAATTTTCCACCCTTGCCGCGGAATTTTGATTTTGTCTGATTTTTACAGACAGGCGCTCTTAAGTTCTCTTAAAGCTCTGTTGAGTGCCATCGCTTTGCATCTGGTTGTTAAAATTCTAAGACACATTGGGACATCTCTTCCTCCACTCTTAAACAGGGTCATGAAAAAAGCTGTCTTGTCTTAAACAGGGTAGCGAAATGAACAAATTTTGTCTTAAACAGGGCAGGGTTTGAAGGCCTCGGTGGCACACCCCAACTCAAACTTCCCTTGAGTGCCTCCCCAGGCTATACCCCGACCTATCTCACATTTCTAAATCCAACATAAAATTAAGACGGGGGGCTTTATCTGGGGGGGAGGGGCACTGGAAGAATTGACTGATGCATGACTATACCAGCTTACCGTGTGTATTTCACGTCGGAAGATTATCAAAGTTATGAAACCAACGACGATAAAAATAGGAAGCAAACTACACCACCCTAAAATCTTTCCAATAATGTCTCCTGAAACAAGTAAAAAGACGTAAGGGCACGTTTAGAATTAAACTGGATAAACAGACTGAAGTGTACCTCTAGTTTCAAGTGTTCACTTAAAATTGCAAGGCATAAAATCTGATCCGCATTTCCTAGAGATGGAAGAAATACATGAGCTGTAATTACCTTCAGGATATTCAACATGAGTCAGAGATATCGTTTTCCATTTGACATTGTCCCCAGCTAAATCAAACAAATAGGAATTCTTCCCACTTTGGCAAGGCCTCCTCAACGTGTCATCCGCCATATTGAATTTCCCATAACTCTAAGCAACCCACTCTCCCAGAATGCCTTTCGTGGCGGGAAAGACAAAATGGCGTCTGAATCCATGGAAATATGGAAATACGCGGTTTGAGGACTCTTGCCTAAAAAAAACGCAATGACAACAAGAAGTGATTCTCTGTCATGGGATCAAGACAAAAAATGGATGATTGATTGCTAACTTGTATTTGAGATTGAGACGTACACGTAAGAACTAATGGCTGCCACTGGCGAAGAGGTTTACTCAGCTGGGATTCCAAGAAAGTCAAGTGCTTCCAGTGCAGGGAGCGGTTCAGCTACTGAGAGGTGCAGGCAGGAATTAGACGACTATGATGTCGATTTTGATGTCAGGCCTCCAAGTGGTACCAATCATCAGGTAAACCAAGATAACAGACCAGTGTTTTGTTTTGTTTAATGCGCCGATCAATTCGAAACTTCAACATACCCCCCTGGGCATACCCCGGGCATTTGACTGTGCATCCTGCCCGTGGAGGGGGGAATTTGAACGTTGCGTTGGAAGGGTGGGGAAGTTCAACCGGATTTATCTTGTTCTGACGTAATACGCCCGTGAGTTTTTTTTGGGTTTTTGCAGGGTTTGACGGATTTACAAGATAGAATTTCACCTTTGTTAGTGAATAATGCGCCGATCAATTCGAAAGTTCAACATCCATCCCCCGGGCAACCCCCCAGGCATTTGAACTTTTGAAGATTGGCTTGTTCAAATTCCCTCCCCTCGGGGTAAGAAAGCCATTCAAATGCCCCACCAATTAGTATTGAACTGCCTCTCCTCAAAGACAAATTTCGTCTTCAATCAAACACTTTACATGCCTTTCAGAGAGAGATATACCATAATGACACCTTCAATCTTCTATTAAAGAACGTTTTCAAAGAGTTATTCACTAACAAAGGCGAAATTCTATCTTGCAAATCCGTCACACCCCGCAAAAACCAAAAAAATTCACAGGCCTATTGCGTCAGAATGAGAGATAAATCCGGTTCAAATTCCCCACCCTTCCAACGCAACGTTCAAATTCCCCCCTCCCCGGGCACGGTGCACAGTCAAATGCCCGGGTTTCAGTTACTCCAACATTGGTGTAACTGCACAGTAAAAGACCGCTCCAAAACAATTCCTAAAATAACATCTACATGGATATATATGTAGTCTACTCCCTATCATATAGCCTCATAGCCACTTCGGGTTCAGGTGATTCTGGCTTTTTTTAGGGGAGGGGTGGTATCTTTCACTGCCTATTATATTCACATGGTCATCTAGCCCCTTAGTTATCATTGAGAGCTTCATAGGGAGGAATGATATCCTCCACTACACATTAGGGAACTTAAGCACATATGTTTTTGAGCCTCTGATGTCAACCGGAAGTTGAATATTTCTTTTGTTGGATTGTTTCTGCTCTTCACCAAAGGCTGGAAAACTCTTGTCTAGGTACCTGGTGGTTCGCTGTCACAGATGTGTTGGCATCAGAATGGATCAAAAGGAAAACATTAAACATCCAGTGGCCATCCATGGCTCAAGAATGTCTGAATGTTCCCTTATCACGTATCCATATAGCCACTACAGCCAATACTATGTACATGGGATTTTTGTAGGGGAAGGGGTGATCCTGTTCACTATAAAATTAGTAAATGATATCGATTGGTATTGGGCAATCGATTATCAATTGATAGTCAAATGAAACCCATTCATTGATTGCAATTGATTGGCAAAACAAGTAGCTGGCATCCAGTTTCTCAATGCAAAGAATCAGTACCCCTTTGCACATGCACTTGAATTTACCACTCGCCATGGCAGACACGCAGCAACAGTCTGAATTGCAAGAAGTTCAACTCTCCATAAACAGAATCATTTAAGGCTACCACGATTGCTGTTTTTAAGTGAACTTTGGAGAGCTTTTTACTGCTGCCCCAGCAAGAAAATGGGAGAATGAGGAAACGCTTTTGACTTTATTAACGATCGTGGACAGCTCGGCCACCTTCAATCCACACTTGTGGATCCTCTCTGGCCAACAACTTATACTCCCGTTGTTGGCAAATTCATTGTTTGCCAGTGTAGAACTTTAGTTACCTGAATTTTTCTTTCAAAGAACCGTGACACCAGTAAATCCAAGAGAAAGAGGGTACTAAGAGAAATAAGCTACAGAAGAGAGAAAATAGAGGTCTTATTCTCCTGTTTTAACCATCAATGCGTGGAAAGATGTGTTACGAAAGCACCTTTCCCGTCAGCAAGTAGACTGTGAAATGGGAGAAAATTTGTGACCAATCGATACCAGTCAACATCAATTATTTTATAATAAGCTATTGATTGCTACTGGAAATCGATGGCAATCGATAAAAGGTCACACAGATCTGCTTCATTGATTGGTCATCAATTATCAATATCAATCAATTAATTGATATCGATTGCTATCGATTGATATTGAATGTGATTGATTATCAATTTCATCGATTGGATACCCCGGTGTATATCTAGCATTAATTTTTCTTCTGCAGTCTGCAATCTGTGTTTCACACTGACCAATAATGGGTAAACTGTAAGCAGCCTTGTTGCCATGCACAATGCGTTTATTGTTTTTAAGTTTATTGGCAACAATGATAATGAATTATAATCAGGTTTCTCAATGCACAAGGAGGGTGCAGAGGAATGTAATAACGGTACCATAGGTGGAAGGCATAGCAGGCAATTTTTTATTTTTATTTTTGTAGGGTAATAAATTATTAAGTCAATGCTTAACTTTTCTTTCAGCAACCTGGCAAACATTTGAGCATAGACACTAGATTTGCAGAGCTGAGCCTTGGTAAGATATTTAGACCACTTATTAACCATTTAAGCCCCAACGTCATTATGCAAATTCTCCTTACTGGTTTCCATAGATTTTGTTGATTACTATTAAATTGGGAGTGTTTAAACATCAAGAGAATTCCTCTTTGGTGCATGATCAATTGCTAAATTGATCATTAATTTTATGATAAACGAGCTAAACCTTGAAGACGCGCCACAGATCGAATTTCAACGGGTACATCGAGTTGGCAGGTTTGACGCATCACAGCACAACCCACGCCAGATCATTGCTCGCTTTCTCCGCTATGGGGACCGGGAGAAAGTTTTTTCTCAGGCAAGACAACTTAAAGGCACAGGTATGGAAATATCTCCCGATCTCCCAAAAGGAGTCGTAGATATTAGAAAAAAGCAGATCAAAACCTTGAAAAAGGCTAAAAAAGATGGCAAAAGAGCTTATTTCAGTAGAGCAGAGCCGGACAAACTTTATGTGGATGGACATTTAATCCCTGTTTCAGAGTAATTCAGTTTAAAGTTATAAACAGTAGGCCTTCGTTTGAACTTTGAAAAATTTGAATATTCTGGAGCTACCGCTATGCAAATTGATAATTAGATTGCAAGACTCGGTTGTTAGCAGCTAATCAACAGCTTTGCTGGTTGCTTTTTATAATTACTTAGTGTGAAGTGTTTTTTTTTCTTTGTTTTTTTTTTTTTTTTGTGTTGGTTACGCTTTTGTTTTTTTTTTTCCCTTACTTATGGTAGTATTAATTGTCGCATGTAGTATTCTTTGCATTATGTCACTGTTTTCAGCTTGGTGTAATTTATCTAGCGTTTTGTCAGTTCTTTTTGTTTTGAGTTTAAGCCTTGCATTCAGTTTATATCATTACCAGTTGCCATATTGCGTATTTTTAGAGGTGATCTTGCTAAAGGCCGTTAATATCTTTTTTATCTGATGGAGGGTAACAATTTCCAATTTAAACTGCTTTCTTTAAATGTAAGAGGGATACGTTCTTTCGAAAAAAGAGAATGTGTTTTCAACTGGTTGCTCAAGCAAAATGCAGACATCTTTTTTCTGCAGGAAATGTACAGTACAAAAGAGATTGAAAATCAGTGGCGGAAACAATGGAGAGGAGAGTTGTTTTTCTCTCACGGTACATCGCGCAGTAAAGGCGTCCTTGTTTTAGTGCGGGAAAATTTGGATTTTAAAGTCAAATCAACGTATACCGATGATTCGGGAAGATTTATTTTTCTAGATACCTTAATTCAGGATTCACCGTTTCTTCTAGCAAATATCTATGCCCCAACAAAAGCTTCTGAACAATGTCAGTTTTTAGATGAAATTGCTTTTCACATCGCAGATAAAGTATGTCAATCTGAACATTATATTATTACTGGAGGTGATTTTAATGCCATGTTCGAACCAAATCTTGACTGTTCGGGTGGAAGGTCTTCCATAAAGAATTGCATTAAGAACCTAAATGATATTATGCTACAAAATGACCTGGTCGATATATGGAGAGTGCGCAACCCAGACAAAAAGCGCTTCACTTGGAGACAGAAAAATCCATTAATTCAAAGACGATTAGACTTTTGGTTAATCAGCAATTCTCTACAGGACGACATAGAAAATGTTGACATTTTAACTTCCGTCAAAAGTGACCACTCCGCAATTATTTTGAATATTGATAGCGTAAAGAACTTAAACCACGGTCCATCTTTTTGGAAATTTAATAATAGTCTACTCGATGATGAACAATACATTAAATTGATTGAGCAGCTTGTTCCTGATTGGATTGAGGAGATTAATTATTCTGATGATGCTCGAGTTCAGTGGGATTGGCTAAAATACAATATCCGTAAGGAGACCATTACTTATAGCAAAGCGAAAGCAAAAGAACGAAGGGAAAAAATAAAACGCATTGAAACTCAACTGAAAATTGCTGAGGAAAAATTAGCTGACTCTCCAAATGATGATACACAAAATGAATTTGACGCTTTAAAAAGCGCATACGAAAAAGAATACGATTACATCACGAAAGGAGCAATAATACGATCACGGGCAACTTGGTATGAAAAAGGTGAGAAAAATAATAAGTATTTCCTTAATCTACAAAACAATAAGAAGACAAAAAGCACTATAAGGAAACTCGAACGCAAGAATGGTAATATTACTGTTGACCCGAAATGCATAATGGACGAATTACACTCATTTTATTCAGATCTCTATAAAGAGAAGAACTCCGAAGAGCTAACTTATGAAAATTGTCCTTTCTTAAATTCTGGGAACATACCTAAGCTTTCACCAGCAATGCGAGAATTATGCGAAGGAGAGCTAACTATTGCAGAGTGTTTTAATACTCTTTCGAGTTTTCAAAACAACAAGACACCAGGGAACGACTGACTAACTGTAGAATTCTATAAATGTTTCTGGAAGCTCATGGGTAGCCTGCTAGTTAATTGTCTAAACTGCGCGTACAAACACGGTGAATTATCTTCCTCCCAAAAGCAAGCGCTTATCGTCTTAATTGAGAAGAAAGATAAAGATAGACGGCAAGTAAAGAACTGGAGACCAATCTCTTTAATCAATGTCTATGTAAAAATTGGCACGAAAGCTATAGCTAAAAGATTAGAAAAAGTTCTGCCAGAAATCATACATCATAGTCAAAACGCATATGTTAAGGGAAGAACTATTTTCGACGCTGTCCGAACCATCGACGATATTATCAAGCTAACATCATCAAATAATATGGGCTCATTACTGGTAGCAATTGACTTCGAAAAAGCCTTTGATTCAGTGAATTGGAATTTTCTTAGACACACCCTGAGGAAGTTTAATTTTGGTCCATCCTTTATTACTTGGATTACAGCATTTTACTCAAATATTTCCAGCTGTGTGATGAATAATGGATTTATTACACAACCTTTTAAACTTTCACGTGGCGTGCGTCAGGGTGATCCTCTCTCGCCCTATCTGTTTATTCTAGTCCTAGAAACACTCGCGATTCATATTAGAAATGACGAATGCATTAAGGGAATAAACGTTGATGGCCACGAAATTAAGCTTATCATCTTCGCTGATGATCTCACGGTTTTGCTAAAGGATAGCGCATCTTTTCACTGCCTGTTGGCCAAGCTAGAGTTGTTTGGTCAATACTCTGGTTTGAACGTTAATAGAGGAAAAACTGAGGTTATGAAGCTTGGAACCCGTGAAATCTCTGCAGAAGAACTAAAAATAGATGAAATAAAAAAGGTAGTCAAAATTCTAGGGATACATTTCACTTATGATCAGACGCTCTCAGATAAGTTAAATTTTCATACTATCATTAAATCGATTAGAAAGTCAATTAACAGCTGGAACTGGAGAGGTCTCACTTTGCTAGGGAAAATACAAATAATCAAGTCGTTCGCCATTCCTAAAATTCTTTATCGCCTCTCCCTTGTCTCAACAAACAAAACCTTTGTTAAAGAGGTCAATCAGGTGCTGTATAATTTTGTGTGGAAAGGCAAGGATAAAGTTAAACGGCTCGCTCTGATAAACAGTGTCGAGAACGGTGGGTTAAATATGCCGCACATCGAGTCTCTCATTGACACGCAAAGGATAGTATGCATCAAAAAGTATTTGGGTGATTCACCCTGTTCCTGGAAAATTATTCTCGACCATTATCTTCACAAAGTCGGGGGCAGTTTTACTTTTCCACTGTAACTTCGAGTACACAAAGCTCCCACTGGACCTCCCCGATTACTACAGGGAATGTCTCGCAACTTGGACAAAATTAACTGCCTCACCTGTCTCTTCAATGGATTAGATCGTTAACCAGATCTTATGGAACAACAAATTCATCTGCATCGGACAGAAATCAGTTTTTAACCGCAAACTTTTCTCCTTGGGGCTACATAAAGTAGGAGACCTTTTTAACGAGATATATATTAAGCCACATACCACCTTGCAAAATCTAAATGCCGTGGATTTCTTATTTTTAAATGGTCTTTATGATTGCCTTCCACCTGAATGGAAAAAGGTGATGACCAACGATCCTCCATCGGTGCTCATTAAAATTAACCATATATGGGATGATGTGTTTTTGTACTCAAGCAATGATGCCCTTTTATTAAGTGAATTGTCCTCTAAAAAAATCTACAATATTTTGGTGTCAAAGATTTCGATTAGTCCGTCGGCAAAAAAGAAATTCGAAGATTCATATGCTTCTACAGAGCAAGCCCTTGACTGGAAAAGAATTTATAGCAATGCTTTTAGATGCGCAATAGACACCAAAACGCGTGAATTTCAATACAAGATACTAAATAGAATACTTCCATTAAATGATTTCCTTTTTAAAATTGGCAAGTCCAATTCTCCTCTCTGTTCTTTCTGCCAATCCTCTGAGGAAAACATGTCCCACTTCTTTTTTCATTGTCCTTTGGTAGCAAACTTTTGGCAATCAGTTAAGCATCTATTGGGGGGTTATGAGCTAATTGAAAGAGAAGTGATCCTAGGGATCACCGACACAGTTGAAAATGTATTTCTAAAGAATCATCTAATTCTATTAGGAAAACAACATATTTTCAGATGTAAACATAACAACTCTCTTCCCAGCGCAATCAGTTTCACAAAAACTTTGAAAGCAGTGTTTGATTCTGAACGTTTAATTGCTAAAGAAAATAACAAGATCAACCTTCATTATGACAAATGGAAAGATTTGTTAGGTTACCTCCTCTCTTTTTAAAATAGCTGGCAAGCACACGGCACTTCTTGTTTCTTTTTTGGAACAACTATCTAATCAATTAAAGGTAATTTACTGAACTGTATGTTGTTACACATATATAATGTCTGTATGCACTGTGCTGTCTTTGTGTTTTATAATTTTAAGAAAAATGTAAATTTGTAGTGTAATGTAAGAAGTAATGTAATATAATCGTAAGTTGTGTACTGTAGGATATCCTAAGCTATATACTTCCAGTAGTGTATTGTAAATAAGTCGTGTAGTTAAGTTGTAAGTATAAGTAATGTATTGTAACGTGTAATGTAAGTAAGTTATTGTATGTATTGTAACCTGTTGTTGAAAAAAATAAACAAATTACAAAAAAAAAAAAAAAAATTGCTAAATTCCTATGCTCTGTTTGTGTTATATATACACTGATATGACGAGGAGAAATTTGATGCTGATCACTATTTGAGACTTAAAGGGTTAAACAATAAGACAATTCATGTTTGGTGATCATTTGCCTAATTCGTATGAACTGTATGTGTTATTAATAATACACTGATAAGATGAGGAGAAATTTGAACAAGCAGTTTATCATGCAAGTAAATGAAAGTCAGCACAGAAAGCTCAGTAAGAGGGCCTCCTCTTGGTCCTCATGCTCACTACAGTCCTTGCACTTACTTGCATGATTTAATCACAGCCACTACCAGTAGCAGCCTTGTTATGGTAGAGTGGTATCTAATTTTTGCCATTGTAATGAGCATCAAATTAGCCGGCCATTGCCAATATGGTGATGATCGGGTCTAGAATTGCCCTTGTTTTTTTTCTTTTTTGTTTCTCTTTGTTTGTTTGTTTGTTTTTTTTCATGGGCAACTTGCCCGAACTTCTGGTTTTTACTTAGCCAAACAAACTCTTGCCCCTCATTTCCAGTTTATGTCATGTGGGCTCATGCATGTATGTTTCTGGTTTGTCTCCGATATGTTTTAGGTATGACAAACTATACCTTTGACAAACCTTAAACATACCAAAAACATACCCATAATTTGGTGTGGGTTGAGTGACAATCAATGATAATTTGTTTTACCCCAGGGGCCGGTGGAGTAAAATGACTGGGTTAATGCTTATAGGGTTTTTTGTACAAAATGTAAATAAAAAGCAAATTGATCAATCCATTTTGAAAGTATAGCTGTACATGCACATGCATGTGTTGTATTTACCATCAAACAATAAATCAATCACTCAGTTAATCAACCAATCAATAATTTATTAGTCATGCAGTCAGATAGACCTACAGGCAGTGAGTGAGTGAGTCAGTCAGTCAGTCAGTCAAACTCTCAGATCAATCAATCAATCAATCAATCAATCAATCAATCAATCAATCAATCAATCAATCAATCAATTAGTCAGTGCCAGTACATGTAAGTAAGATTGCCAAATTGTCAAGTACACATAAATGAAATTGGGTTGTTGGTATTGTTTGGTGTCCTTGGAATCAATAGTTGGCCTTCTAGATTTTTATTGTTCTACTTCCTATAATACATTTCCAGTGCCTCAAAAGTAGCCATCTTGTTAATTGCATTATGTTCTTAACATTTCTATTAATCTCTAGAGGGAAGATCCTGTGTTCTCCAGTGGGATGACCAATAAAAAATATAGTAAAAGTTAATACATTATGATTGTTTGTTTGTTTGCTTGTTTTGTACTAGAAAATTCCTCATTTATTGCTGAAAGTGAAAGAGACCCTCCCACTCTGCAAAGGGATATCACTGGTGAATTCCTTTCAAGGAACAGGAATAAGCCCAGTAGAGTGCAGGTCCCAAAAGGGAACTTTTATGTAACTTCACCCTTCAAGCAAGGCCCAGAAAAAGATACCAAACGACCAACCTTGGTAAGTCTTTGGCCATGAAATACTGTTGAATTTGCACACTGATTGAATTCTTGCATTTTGTTTAATGGTTCCCTGGACAGGCTTAAATTCTGTAAGTTTAGTGTCAACACATGCAGTGCAATTAATTTGTGAGCTACTAGAATTAAATCTCCAAATTCTCCTACAGCTCTCATTATTGTCAATATTAAAATTGCTATGCATTTTGTAGAATTGTGTTACCTGTATTACCTCTTCCAGTTTACGTGACTACCTTCTTCATCTTGTGGAAAAATGATTCCCAACTAACTCAGTTGAAGTTGTTATGTAATGCAATTCATTTAAGATAAGACTTGGTTTTCTAAAAAGTTCTCCTCATTGCCAAGTGTTTCCACTTGACATTATTTTGTAATCGTGATTTTAAACATACGTAGAAAGACAACATTTCATCTGGTTGTGTTAAATGTTCTGGGGACTCATTCTGCAACATAACACGGTGTCAGTAGTCCAACAAGAAGCCTAAAATGTTCTGTGAATTGGTACCTCTTCGTAACACAGTCTTCTTTATCATCTCCCTCCACCAAGTTTTTGCTACAATGTAAAATGCCAACAGACAGCACAGGCACAAGTACCTAAGCGATGTCACAGTTATTTTCAACATGACACAATTTGATGTCTAATTCTAAAAAAAGTTAGAAGAAATTAAATTGTTTCCAACATTGTTGGACGGCCCTCAAATTTTGGAGTTTAACACCTACACCCAGGTTCATGAACCACATGAATTCTTAACATTTTCAAAAAAGTATGCTTTGGTTTTTCGGAGAAGCCTTCTCTTTGAGGAAACTGCTTTATTTGAACAGTCCTCAAAGAATTTTGTCCTTGCTTTGAACCCTCCTCGGTGGTGGGGGCACAGTGGTGTAGTGCTTAGTGCATTGAACTTCAGATCTGAAGGTCGGTGGTTTGATGCCCAGTCCCTGCCATCGTGTTGTTTCCTTAGACAGGAAACTTTACCCCACTTTATCTCTCTACACACAGGTGTATAAATGGGTACCAGCCACATACTGGTGGGGGTAACCCTGTGAAGGGCTAGCATCCTATCCAGGGGGGGGGGGGGTAGCAATACTCTTAGTTGCTTCATGCTGCAGAAACCAGGATAAGCTCTGGTCGTGTGGGCCTTCTTGGCTCATGTGGGACTTTACCTATCATTTTTCTTAACCCTCCAATTTCCAGTCCATTTGCAATCAAGTCTTCTAGAGCTTTCCCCTTTGTTTTCACCTTTCAAATGGCATATTTTTCCCAAAATCCTCTTGACAACTGTTGCATACAATAATCGGTCCAGTCACCATTTTTCAAAGTGAGTAACTTCGATTGACTAACAAACCCTTTCTAGGGTCCCCTAAAACCTCCAAATATAAGTGTAGTGGATGGAGGGACCTACTGTGGTTAACTTGTCCATGTAATAGTCAAACTTTGTTACTATGTACTCCACTCACAGGTTGTTGACCCAAGCCATGACTTGAAACAGCGGACCATTGCAGGTGTCAAAAAAGTGAAGAGGCAGCTGGAGGGTGAAAACAGAATTAGGCATGTTAAACTGCACCATTCACAGCTACAGAGAGGCAACCTTAAGGCACTTGGTCGGCCGATGACAGCCTCTGGCCCGGTCATGAGCAATTGTCAAGGCATTGTAGCTGGTAAGCCTGTTGTGTTGGACTAAGCCTGTAAGCTGGTAAGCCTGTTGTGTGTATAATCAGCCCGCACTGTGGGGGGACCTTTGATGTTTTTTTTTGTTTTACCAAGTTTTTTCTGGCCCCCGATGATACATTATAAACATAAAATGAAGTTTACAAAGTGGAAGATGGCAACTTAGCTTACATAAAACAAGTAACGTGGATGAATTTATTGAGTATTAAGGTTTTTGGATTTTGGAGAATTTCCTTTCTTGTACTACATTTATATGTGGAAAAAAGAAGCAATCCGGAAAGTTACGAAATTGCAGAATTTGAGTCGTTAGCAAATTGGATGTTTTACCTACACAAAAAATATATCTTGCTGAGCAATCCCTCCCAAATTAAGGTTTAAACTAATACAAGGGCTCTTCATCGCTCCATTTGTTGTGGCTTAATTTTATTTTACTTGAACTTACATTTCTTTTTCATAAAAGATGATAATATAATTATCATCTTTTATGTAGATTATGAAGATTGAAACTCGACCCAAACAATAGCAAGAAACTGTATGTACAAATCATTGAGATTCTTCCAATTATTGACTTGTAATTACCTTTAACTATCCACTTTAGGTGCGAGAAGTTATCACGGTTTTGCAAGAAGGCAGACAGAAAGTTCCCTGGAGGATGGCAAGTCTCACAGACAGTTTTCTAAATCAGATAAAGTAAGGTCTAATTCAGCGAGATCTGGAAGTTCAAACCTGAGGTTACGTCCGGAGAGCTCGATCCATAACACTTCATGCGCGTGTTCTGTAAACGCTGCTAACGACGACACCGATGGAAGTTTCTCAGAAGATGAGAGCGAAGATAGTATTGATGTTGAGAAGGACGCTGGTGATTTACGAGACAATGAAAAGGGTGGTACTTTGGAAGAAGACCCCAGCTACTTGTTTACAAAAAACGGGAGTAAATCAAAGCTTGGTAATTGTAAACCGTACGTTGATTGGTGTAACACTGGACCACGCCCAGATGATGACAGTGATAAGGAAGAAGGTCGATGGGCCCAGCAAGCAAATCAACCTGTCGGTTGTCGTGGAGACGGAAGCCGTAGGAATGCAAATAAACATGGAAAAAAGACAAGTGGAAGCAATACTGATCGAGGAAAGCAAAGTGGAATCAGTGGAAATGAAGAAAGTAGGTATTCATGCTCCTATTTGGGCATCTCCAATGACCTTGTTGGTTGTGTGAACATTTCAACATCGAAAACGTGGCAACAAAAAGAGAGAAAATGTACGGTACGGGAGAATCTGTCTTTTGAATCCGGACAATCAGCTCAATGTGAGATTGCTGATCCTCTAAGCAGCTGTTCAAGTGTTAATGCTCATAAAGTAATCGATGTTCGTATCAGGGTCTCTGGAAGGGAAAATGCGACAGTAGTGGAAAGGAGTGGATCTCTCAAACGCTTTGATCAAAACAGGGAAAATTTCGTGATTAAAAGGGAGTTTCCTAACGAGGAATATAGCGATGATTTTTTGGAAAGTGATGCTCTTGACTCTGACAGAATACCTTCGGCAGATATTTTTAAAGTCCTTGATAAATTGAACCTGAGTACTTCTGTGATGAAACCTCCAACTCCAAGAGGTGACAGGCTTAAATGTAGGAGAGTGCAATCTGCTGGATGTACGAGACGAAAAGCTTCTGTGATCAGGGGTGAGGAGTCTTTGACGAAAAGAGGCAAGTGTTCTAGACCATTGTCAGCAAAACAAACAGTAAAGCCGAAGAAAAAACCTGATCGCCATGATTCTACGGAAAACACCCCCTTATCCGCGTTTGGGACAACGAAGGGTGTGATAACGCATACAAGAGAGAAGCTTCCGGGTTATTTTACTGAACAGTACAAAAAGATATTAAACGAAAAGAATGGAAATAACACAAAGGAGCACACGGTGAAAACGGAGGTTACTTCATCGGGCAGCCGGACTTTGGTAGCAAGAGACGTCACAGAAGCTAGCCGTGATTTGTGTTGTGATGAGAAACATGGCCAAATTGCGCAAACTGATTTAAGTTCTAATTACGAAGGAAATAAAACGTGTTTGAAGATGGCAAACAGCAAGCACCGGTATGATGCTCAGAGCGATGAACAAGGACAAAATTCAGCAAGTGGAAGAAATTCACAGAGCTCCTTATCGGGGGTGTTCGTGACAACAGACGATAAAAGCGAACTGAAGGGTGTGTATGATGCGGAAGTGAGCAG
This sequence comes from Siderastrea siderea, assembly GCA_964030785.1. NCBI lineage: Eukaryota > Metazoa > Cnidaria > Anthozoa > Scleractinia > Rhizangiidae > Siderastrea > Siderastrea siderea. Next base: position 35,970,274 of record OZ034966.1, on the reverse strand, counting down.
TTCTGGTGTAGAGACCATGTCTTATATTACGGATTATTCTTCTGTTGAACGCTTCGGTGATGCGGTGAACAGAAGCAAATGTAGCAGCTCCCATAAATGCAGAAGTGGTGAGAATTACGATTCAAGGAATGATAGACAAGGCTATAAAGATGTCCATGAGGAGGACGTGTATTACGACGAGATCAATGACAATGACGGTAATAATGGTGATGTTGATGGTTTCGATGATGATGTCAGCAATTTGGAGGTCGTAGCTCAATCAAAACCTCTTTCCGAGTCAAGGTTTGTATCAAGCAGTGATAATCAGTGTCAGTGTAAATGGCCTTGTAGTTAGTCGAATACGATAGAGAGCATAAAGCAGCAAAGTGGTATCAATCTTCAAGAAGGGAGCTTAAACAACGAAGTTTAATGCGATGGCGAGCGGGGATGGCGCAGTGGTGAGAGCACTTGCCTCCCACCAGTGTGGCTGGGGTTCGATTCCCGGACTTGGCGTCATATGTGGGTTGAGTTTGTTGTTGGTTCTCGTCCTTTCACCGAGGGTTTTTCTGCGGGTACTCCGGTTTTTCCTCCCTCTTCAAAAACCAACATTCCCAATTCCAATTCGATCTGGAATCCGAGGGCCACAGGTTTGTCATTTGAAAAACTGTTTAGTGTCACCCTCGTTAAACAAAGTCAATTTATTTATTTATTTATTTATTTATTTATTTATTTATTTATTTATTTTATTTGATGTATTACAGAGGGTTTAGGCAACCACCCTGACTTCTGGCTAAATTCGACCGGTATCCTAACCTCAAACCTTAATGTTTCTTAGTAACAGGCGATTATCATCACAGAAATATGCTTCAGCTAATAACCGGCGTATACTCCAGAAATAATTGGTTTACTAAATGGTACATGTAGGAATAGTAATAACTATACTAAATAATTACTTACACTTTGTAATTATGGCTGACTGTTTATCTTTCGGAGAAGTAAATGACGTTACTTTTACACTGATTTAATGCATTACTCAGTCCTATCGGTGGCACAAACTATGATACGTTGTATTTGTTGCCAGACGTTATCTTTTCTGGGAGTAAAGCTTATAATGTATATCGAGTACTCTACCTGGTTGGAGTACTCAGTGCCATCGAATACATTAAACTTTGGTCTGTGTTTGTAGCAAGCCATTAATTTCATTAACAGATCAAGAGGCAAGCTTAGATACCAATCACCTTGCATTTAATGTTGGAACTGCTGTTTTGCAGATGTCTTAAACAGAAGAAATCAATCGCGCCATTTCCACCTGTTTGTTTTAGCATTAATGCCAGGCCCCCTGATGGATATCTGTATTACTTCGCCTATGGACCTGATATGAACCCTAACAGGTTTGCACACTTGCTTGATACATACACCTTGTGAGCAACAAATGAAATGTCCACAAATATTACTTGTAAACCATCGAATAAAGGACTTGTTGTTCCACTGCAAATGCCACCCTGTCATTTTACTGGTTTGTTCGATTGAGGATTGGCCGATATCGTTTCCACATTCTCGATAAGCAATGTTTGTAGGAAAACCGGGATATTGAATGCAATACGCTGATATTTCGCGTGTTCTGTCGTCCTTATATGGTAAAGTGACGTTTCAGTGGGATGGAAATCACAAAAAGTAAAACGTTTTGTTGTTGTTGCTTCTTCTTTTTTCTGGGATGATAGTCCGCTCAGCAGAGTAGTCAATTAAGAAATCAGTCGTGGAACTGAAAAACCGCATATGACATGCATACAAACGCCTTTGACACGAATTACTTGGCATAAGTCAGCCATACCTGATAGTGTACAGATTCTACATGAGGCTCTCTGGTCGCGTCTTCATACACAGTCTAAATCATCCGTGGCAAGAAAAAAGAAGAAGAAAAAAACTATAGTTTGCCTTGCCTCGACCTAATCTTTGTCGTGTAGAAGACTCTGTCTCGGACACGTCTTTTCAGTTGGTCTATTAATCCAAGGCTGCCTGCTCATTGCGTTCGCCCCTTTAGAGTTACTTTTTCGTTGGCTTTGTTTTCGTTATTAATAGTTATTCCTTTTTTTTCTAGGATGGCTATATTTTTGCGACGGGAACCAAAAACGCGACTTTGGGGAATTCTGTTTGGGTTCCAACTCCGATTTAACAAGCGAGGCAAGTACTGTCTTGGAGGAATTAGAAAAATGATAAAAAACAGCAGCAGTACAAAAACAAACCAACAATTATCTTTCTCAAACTACAGTCAGTCTTTCGGGTCGGCTGTTTCAACCTGTTTTGTGTTCCACTAGAGCACTTAAAAAAAAAAAAATTAGCCGATCGTAAACGGTTTTTCCCAATCCTGTATACGAGAAAACGGTTATTCCCAATAGAACACGGTCTTAATTGCAAATTTAAATCTTTTTATATATTAGTGAGCTCAGGTTACACGAAAATGGATAGTCGGGAAAAACTTGGTATCATAAGTAAGGTTTCCCACTTAAAAAGTGAAAGGCTAGTTCGTGAAACAGTCAAGGCTTGTTCGTCACGTCTCGTTGAAGGCGCATATTGATGGCTGGGCAATGGCATTTTCTGAAACACTGTTTTGTTTGAGGGATGAACTTCATTTGAAATGAGCATTCTGTCGTGTCGTCTCTGTAACAGGCACATCCGAGGAGGCTGGTGCATTTGCTAATATAGAATTCAACCCAGAACACTCGGTGGAAGGATGTGTGTACGCCATTACGGAAACGGAACTAGCCATGCTAGATAACTGTATGGGCTATCCTAAGGTTTGTAACTGTCACTGTCTTTTTTTAACCTCTCTTTGAAGAATGTAATATGAGAGAAAATACTACTTGTCTGCGTTAGCGAGATATTCGAATTAACTACGCTTCGAGTTATAGTGACTCATACTTAAAACTGAATAGGTTACAGACTTTGCCCATATCTCACGAAAACTAACTACTGTTGGGCATTATGTATGGATTCTATTTTCTTGTCGAGATGCAGCTGCCAGAATTATCCTTGTAGTGAACGGCCGCCATTTTTCTCGATTCTTCTTCAATCCTGGCCAGAAATGTGACATTCTCGCCGAAAATTTCGTTGTCACTAATTCTTCTCCCTCCACTATGTTTTAAAATTTGGCAACATTTCATTCACTCCAATTTTTTTAACAAATTTTTCATTGCACAAATTTTCATTAGATTCTTTCCAAAATTTGACAAAATTGTTCGGAAGAGACGGGGGAAAGGGATCAGTTTGTATAAGCAACTAATTTCTGCTAAGAAGTAACGATGATTGCATTTTGAATTTGTTTTCTTCCGTGCTGTTGCTGAAGAACTGCATGGTCGTCTGACCAGATTTTTCATTTTAGTACAGTCAATTTGTGTCACGCGTGTCCAGTGTCACGAAGATTCTTCAAACGTCTCCAAAATTACAGGTCTGTTAAAGTGAAGAATAACACCTTACATGACACCAAATCTTTTAATGTTGTATGTAAAATCGGAATTTTCATGGAAATTCGTTATCTCGCAACGAATTTTCTATTCTTCTTTGCAGTTTTGAATTCTTCATTTCCAACAGACGTGTGAATTTGGAGACTCCATTGAAATCTTCGTAGGGTCAATTTAGACTGTCGCATTAATCCTATGTGATCTCCATGCCTGTAGCACTACACTCGAGCGGTGTTTCCTGTGTGGATGCTCAACTGTACCAGTCCCTCTCAGCATGGTGTAGCACAGTTCTGTGTGCCAGCAGTTTTATATGTCGCTCAAGACGAGTGGGTCATTCGAGGTAATTAATTTAGTCGTTCTTTGAAAACCATTTACCCATATCATTCACTTTTCAGAGTTTGGGAAAACTCGAAAAAGATTTCAGTGAAAAATCGAACATACCGTGTAACACTAAATTTTTGCGGGAGTTTAATTTTGCGGATTGGCGACTTTTTGTGTTTTGCTGGAACTAATTTTTGCGATTGCTTGCTGGGAATTAACTTTTGCGATTTTCTGGAACGAGTGGCGTCAAATGGAACTGATAACACTTTCGTTTTCTATTTGAGTACATGCAATCAAAATACAGATAAAACAACATGGGAATGTCACTCTATTACACTACAATGGATCGACAATAACTAGGGTACCACTTGATGTATTATCCACCGAGTTATCTGTGGCATTTTCTCCTTCAAACCAGTATTTTTATATATAATTTCTTCTATGGTGTAAATGCTTGCGGGAAAAAAATTGCGGTAATTTTATTTTGTGGGAACTTATTCTTGCGGATGGCGAAAAACCGCCGCAAAAATTGCAAAAATTAGACCCTGCCAAAATTTAGTGCCACACGGTATCCGTTCTCGTGCTTCCATAGCGTTACTAACTGATCAGTTACGCTAGTGGAAATTTTCGAAAACAAATCTATCTGAACAATCCTAAACATTCAGGAGTATAACTACGCCCTTCAGTATCAGACGACCTATAAAGTCTACTTCTTACCAACGGATACGATTGTCACGGGCATCAATCTTCCTAAAGGAGGTCTCAAAACAAGTCACGTTACCATTGGTCACGATTGTTGTCTCGTTTATCTGCCGAGAACGACTTGAGGTGTAGGTTAAAGAAGTTGTTATCAGCTAGAATGGTTGAGGAACTCGTCAAGCTAGAAGTCAGTTGGTCGTTTGAGGAGTTAAGTAATAACAAGTATATCTCATTTACAGATTCGTCTCAGAAGCTGGATTGTAGCTACAGTGTGGGCCAGTGTGTGAAAGCCTCTGACTTGCTAACACCAAAGTACATTCAGTTCCTGATCAGCCAAGCTACAAGCTAACCGCATACAGGACAGGCTGACTGAACTGCCGAGACTGACGGAGAGTAAACTCACGTCTGGAGGGTGAAATAGCATAATTGGGTCCCCATCTGCTCTGTGCCACAGAAAACATGAAATAGGAGTGCACCAGGAGTGAGATTGTTTTGGAGCGAAACGATCTTTCTTGTTGTATTTACGTGACGTGTCACGGGGACAAGTCCCTTAACTTGGATAAACACATGAGGAGACTTGCTGTAGGGACAGTCCGATTAGGTCTTTGATTAGTTTCTATTTGTGTTTGGTCTGAGCGATTTGTCGCACAAGCAGTACACACTTGGAGGAGGGAGGTACCGGGGACTTGTCCCTTACTGAATTCGAGGGAAAACTCACAGAGACCACGTTCTGCAACTCCAAGGTTTTGACAAAAAATTAGTAGTTCACATGAAGGGACTTTTTCCTGGCACATGTCGGAGGGACAATTCCCGGGGAACTGCCCCCTCGTGTGTGCGAACCTTACGCGTTTAGCCAACCACTCTATGGCTAGGGCTGTTTGTGCTTTTAAATGACTGTGTCAGTTATGAAGTCAATCTGAATCTAAAAGTTGATAAGGTAAATTGGCCACCGTAAGGAGATTGAAAGCCGACGTTTCGAGCGTTTGCCCTTTGTCAGAGCGAATCGGATTCGCTCTGACGAAGGGCTAACGCTCGCAACGTTTGCTTTCAATTCCCTAATGGTGGCCAATTTACTTTATCAACTCAGTTGATAAATACAAAATTTGTGTTTCACTCCCCACCGACGCAGCACCACAGTTTCTTTAGAAACTAACCCCTTGTTTAAATTTTAAAAGCAGCACAATGTTTTCGTTTGTTATTCCGTGTTTTCTTTGTTGGCTTAAGGACTGGGGGAGCCGTATTTCATTCATTGACTTAAGAACGTGTAACAACCGATACAGCCATTTAAGAGCATAGAGCACCGCGCAAATAAAAAAAAGAACGCCAAGCTTAGCTTGGGTAACACAGATTAATTTGGTTTGATTTTGGTCAAAAGCTGCATTGCGCATCTTTTGTGTGGAAGGCAGTTGAAGTTTACACTAACCAGTGAAAGATTACTCGCCTCGCTTCTCGTCTCTTACTATGGTAAACAGGACTGAAAGACAATTAGAAATTTGGTTGAAATGTGTTTCAAGAATGTTTTTCTCATAGATCTTATTTGTATTATTAAACGGAAATTGTAAAAGCTAACCTGTATACTTGGATGTTGTTGTGTATAGTGTGACTCTTAGACAAAGTGTAAAGTACATTATAGTGTAAAAGCGTTTATGGTTGCGAAAAAAAATGGTAACAAGCGTAATTTAAAGGGCTGTAATTATAACGAGTGCCCGTTTACAAAGTATCCGCTTTGTTACTCTGAGTTTGTTTTTAAAAATGTAAAAATTATTATTAAAAATTGTTAATGTTAAAATTATTATTATTTTTAAAAATATGCCTTTAAAAATGTGTAGAACTAAGTGTCTGTTACAAGAAAGTGGTGCGTCTAATTTAGTGTCTGGTTGTTGGTTGGAAGATCTAGTGAGAATGTGTTTTTTTTTGTGAATTCCCTTTTTATTTTACGTTCCTTTGGCGATGTAAATACACATTGTGTTTCCCTGAAATCTCACAGGTGGTAATTGTAACCACAATAACAATACCGGTTTTGGGATGAATTTTACGAAATAGCTTCAGTCATTGCCTATACTTAGTCATCACTTTCTTGTTCCCTTCTACTAGGCTTTCAGTTTGATCGTCTCCCACTAGTAAACAATATCCCTTTTCACAGTTAACTTTTCTCATTTGCATTAAAACGTTTATGAACGTGACTGTTGGGCATTTTCGGGCAATTTTGCACTTTTTGCCCGAAAATGCCTCGCATCCGCGTTCAAATATATTGCGATGGAAATGAGAGGAGTTAACTGTTAAAAGGGCTGTTAACTAGAGGGATAAGGGATTCTTCTATCAAAGGGAACCCGCACGTTCCCTCGTAATATAGCGATTCTCTATATATTTTCAAAAGACTAATCGTTTACTTAATCTCATCGCTCACGAGTCTGGAGCCATCTAGATTCATTGCGTTGCGTTGGTTAAGAAGTGCGATAAAATTAAATATGGTTCTATCACGGATAAATCTTTTTGTGGCCAATTTGTTTTGGTGGTATTTTAATTTACTGTTACGTTTTTTTTTTCTTTGACACGTTACATACATACGCATACTTTATGTGGACTTGGCAAATTACCATTACAATTTCAATAAAGAGTGTGTAATAAAATACCAATTTAAGGTGCTTTACATTACTTCAGTTACAACTTTACCTGAAGCGATTATATGATATAAATAGTTTGCATTTATCTTGTTACATTGAATCAACAATACATTGCCATTAATCAGGCTCCTGCATTTACTAATTTGACATCCTCCTTTCCTTTAATGAGACTTCTATACGCTGGACGCATGTAGAGAACCGCCGAAGATATTATTTCCAATAATGATGACCAGGTCCCTCATTTGTCCTTTGAGCACTGCTATTTCGCGACTGAGATCCTGGTAACGAGTTTGGTTACCAAGCCTCGCCCCTTGAAGGAGCTTGGGTGGCGAGGAAGAAGTACCATTTAAGTAGCTTTCCTGTCAGAAGGGAAAAGACGAAAATGTAAATTGACAGAAACCTTATCCACACAGCCAATAGAGACCTTTTAAAACGATCCAGATACGCTTATGAGATTTAATACAGGTACGACCTCGAAATTGAAACCTGTCGCGACGGACAGAGCTGAATAACGCACTGCGCATGTTCGTTACGTCACTGCTCTCCTCCACTCTCGTCCCCAGAGCTGCGATCCTTACGGTCAGCGCCACGGATCGCAGCTCTGGGTTGTGGAATGTGAATGAGTTACTGAATGAGTCAGTTTCTTGTTTATTGTGTTCGAAAAGGACAATAAATTGTGGAATATTTTGTTCTTAATGCCGATTTAGTGCTGGGAAATGTTAAGAGAAGAATTCGGTGTCTTTGGCGGTATCATTAAGGTAAGTAAAGTTTTCGTTCAATAGAAATTGTGGTTGAAAAGCTTTTTATTTTTAAAAGCTGTATTGCATGCGGCAAGTCGAAGTGTCGCAAAGCGACTGTGTCACTGTTCATAAAGATACCTTATTCTCTTACAACAAACTTTTAAAATTTTATAATTGGAAATTTTTAAACTTGTAATGAAGCAAGGTGAAAGTTATACTAATGCAGACATGTGCTTAATTTTAATTCAATTAAAACCGACCATAGTTTTTGTTCAATGGCGGTGTTGCTCCGTAGAAACCAAAACCTTAATTTAAGACGTTTCTATTGAACGAAAGCTTTACTTACCTCAAAGATAATAATGTCATTGGAATTTTTGACAGTTTACTCTTGTCTGAAGCGGTGCCATACTTTTGACAGGAACACCTCTTGTTGTCTTTCTCGAGTTGTTTTCTGTGGCGTTGACAAACGAGCGATTCAGCATTCACTTGACCAACACGACAAAGTTTAGCCTGAGTGTCAGGCTTTCTGGGAGAAAGTCGTTAAAGATCGCCTTGGAATTCACTTGCCCGTAGACTTCCACATTTAAAGCAATTTTCTTGGGCCGACTCGAAAACAGAGGAAGAAATAAAAGCCCCACAACCAATAAAACACCACTTGCAACTTTAGCGATAAAATACTAGTAAAGCGACTGGGACATGTAAGCACAATTCGTAAAATCTCGTTTAAGCCAAAATTTCACCATTTTACCGATGAAAGCAAAATTTTTTCAAACTGAAATAAGATACAATATGGTATTGGCTGTCCAAAAACACATAGACTTTTCTTAACCACGCAACACTGTGCTTAACAAACGGGGTTGTTTACCGTACGGGAAAATCCCACAAATACCGGCCATTTTAAATAGCCCGCCAGGCCTGCCCAGTCGCCAAGTCGGCTTCGCGCGCGGTCGCCCGCGTTTTGCACCGCTGACCGTTCAGCGTTATTCAGCTCTGTCGTCGCGACGACCTTCAAATTTCAAACCAGTCACTCTTGTACCCAGACCCCTTTCTCCTTCGTGTTTCTGACTACGAGGGAAGAAGGAAGGCTCTAAGAACAAGAGTGGTGTGACGCGTGAGGATTTAAAGCATGCGCACTGCGTTTGACAAGTCATGCTCTTATTACATAGTCAAAGGAACTATGTATGCTGCTTCACATTTGGATTAAAGAAAATCTAAAAATAATGGTCCAGTTTTGTTTAAAGACACTATTCTAGTCCAGTGATAGTGTTGATATGTGTCTGTGGCCGCGGATGGCCAGGGGGGAAATGGATTAAACCTTGAAAAGGTTGGGTCTACGTATTCACGTTCTGTGGGTGTATCTTAGAACAATCGATAAAAACCTCATATGGTTGGCTTTCCTTGCAAAAAATCATTAGATGTAGTCTTCTTTATGTCCTAAGAGTATTTTGGGTGTAAGTTGATCTGAGATGTTTACCACTGTTTTGACAAAACGCCAGTAAAATTAAGCCTGTAACATGACATAGTTTCCCTAAAAAGAAAATAACTACATCTGAATATGCCGATGGAAGATCAGGGTGGCTATTGTTCAAATAAACCCAACCATACTAACGGAACCGAACCAAACGAAAGAAAGTCCTTCCTCCTTTATATGCCAAAGAAAATAAGGCCTGGGCGGCTGAAACTTTTGTAAATTGTGACACGTGCACTCCAGAACGCCTCCCCCTCCCTCTTTTTCATTCTTGCACTGGCCGGCCCAGTTTATTGAAGGTCGAAGGTCTGAAACCCGCTCTTCTAGCTGCAGTTGCGTTTCACCCCAGGTCAAAAAAATAAATACACTAAACTTAAATTGGAAATGATGATGCATTGACAAACGTGGTTGCAAACTCTGTACTACTTACCGCCATTTCCATGCCTGCAGTGAGACGTCCCATGGTACAAACACCATCCTGCAGGCACAAGTCAAATTGCTGACCCGTCATATGGCTTGGGATTTGACCAAACAGTAAAGAGTGGACTTTAACGTGACTCAGGACAAATGTTATTCTTTGAAGTAGCTGTTGAGACAATGGATTAATGGCTCAACTTAAGCGTTCTGTTGCAAACACAATGACAGGAAAAAACCTCGTTGACTTTTTCCTTTCAGCTGACCTGCCCACTTGGCTTAGTTTAGGATACTGTCTTCAATTCATTGTGCGACATCCAACCGGTCACGAGCGGATTCAAGTGCAATTAATCATATAAAGCCTTCTTAAATATTGAACATTTAAATTACCCTTAAAAGTGTTTCTCTTGGTTTAAGGAACAAGTGACTTTTGAAATGAAAGCAATTACCGTCACTCCTGATGATATGTTTGAACTTGCCATCGATCTGTTAAACGTGATGTTTTCCTGTGAAATAGAAAGCAAAACTGGTCAATATGTTTATTTGGCTCTACAGTTTTTTATCTGTAAGTTTGACCAATCAAATTATAGCTCTTCACGGCTGTACGTTCCTACGGTGTTATTGGTTCCCAAAATTTCAACCTGAAATATTTGGGATTGTCGTCTCGCCTTGAACTCGAGCGCTTGTGGCCGTGAAATTTGCTAAGGAAAAGGAGCCAGACAAGTTGTACGATCTAGGTAAATTTTGATTTGATTTTCACTAAATTCAAAACGGCTTCTCAACTGGATTCATGCTGATTAGAAACTCTGCTACCTCTTAAATACTCTGCTACCTCTTAAATACGTTTGCAGGAGTTACAAATACTCAGAAATTTAAGATTTTTCGCTGTGGGACTAAAATTTGGATCATTAGTTGCGTCCTTGGTATCCCATGAAATTGGTTTTAGAGAGAGAGCTTAAGGTTCCACAACAGAAACCGTCTGGATCTTCCCTGTATCTTGTAAGAATGTACATTCACAATTTTCGGTCAAATTGATGTTGTCACTATAAGAATGCACATTCATAATTCTCAGTCAAATTAATATTGACATTGTCAACACAACTTCTTCGACTGCGTTTATGCAAAAATAATTGTGGTCTGGCTCTACACTGAAAGTAAATACATGGAAAGGCCTGGTAAATAACCAACGTCAGGGGCACTCTGGGGATCGCTTCGGCGAAATATGGTTGAGAAAGACCTTCATCACCTCATGAAGGTTCGATTTCATGGTGATGACATCGAACTTCCAAATTTCTTTGGTGACATCAAACGTTCTCTGAACGGTCTGAACGGTTATTTTCTCCAATTTCGCATACAAGTTGTGTAGGTTGAGTAGTTCAAATACCTCAAGTTTCGTCGCAAAGTGTCTGGCTAGATTTCGAGATAATCGACATTATCTAAAATGAGGAGCTGTCCTTTACCGTTGCTATGGTGACAGCTGTTGCTAGGAAACTTATGAAAAACTAAACTTTAGTCATATGTCGGAAAGATGGTGTAGTATCAAGGAAGTCGAAGTTCGGTGTATTCTATGCGATATTTTGATTTCAAAAGATACACTCTAAGGCCAAAAAACTGTTGCGAGCCTCCTTAAGTTTTGGCCTAAAGAATCCGAAAAGAGCAACTTGCCTTAGTTTATTTAACAATTATTCTACGAGGGCGCGCTGGATATCGAATGATAGATAACCAACGAGGCGCGTAGCGCCGAGTTGGTTATAATCATTTGATATCCAGCAAGCCCGAGTAGAATAATTGTTTTATTAAAAACTTAACCACTATTAAAAAAAAAAAAAATCAAGAAAGAACGGGAAAAATGAGAAAGGAAATTTAAGCGGAACAAGAATCGATCACCTGACTGAACGAAAAAGGCGCCAAAACCTTGCGAAGTGTTGCAGCGTTTCATTGCAAAGCTGAATGAATCAATGAAAACTGCTCGAAAGTGAACAAAGTAGCACACGTTTTGGAAAAAATCTTCTAATTATTGGCTCTGAAATATGGTACATGTTTGATTTTTCCTGAACATTGTTGTAATCATCGTTCAAAGCGGATTGAAGCTGTACAATTGCACCATATGGCTGCTGGAGTTGAAACTGAACAAGTTTGTAATCTGTTCGCACAACGGAGCCATCATGTGCGTGTTTGATCGAACTGAAGACAGAACAAATTTGAACAGTTGAACTTGAAGAGGTATTTTCTATGCAGCTCAGAAGCAAGATTACTGTAGCGAGGAACATTAGAATTCACCATCATAGTTTGTTAACCGCAAAGCGCAAAATGCAGTTGTTCCCGGTTTAGAGGTTGCGGACGGAATGGTAAAAACAACATTCAAACTACTGGAAAAGCGATTCAACTCCGTTTACATGGCATCCAATTTCTATCTGAGCATTTGGACCTGTTGGAACACAGAGCTACAACAAGTGCAGGTAAACCAGTGTCCTGATTTTGCATGTTAAAGCCGAAAAACAATCTCGCCCTTCCTTCCTTCTTGGTAGTTTGCAGCTGTATTTTTTTAGCACTTGTTTAGACTGCTTCATGATTTTCGCACCGACTCGCCATGAATGTGTGATACTTTTTATTAAATGCTCCAGCCCCATTTCATTGTGTTTTATTTTATGTCTTGTCTTGATATTTTGAAGTGGAAATCCTTTCTGATAATACCTACCGTTTGTTCAATTTCAATGATCGACGTGACGATCGATGAAAGAAATTAATTGTAAACACAACGCTTAATGCTTAAATTTCTATTTCTGCACAGTTTCTTCAAACAATTTTGACTTGTGTTAGACGACGCTGTTGGTGATGTTTGTTGGTGACGTTGTTGGAATTTCTGCTTAATTTAAACTTGCTGGCAAGTGATTTTTCTCGTCCATTTTTCTCGCCGGGTTGCTCGCGAGGAAAAAACTTTCAGCTCACTTTGTTGCTGAGTGTTCATTGACCATATTTGGTCGTAGCAGGTATATGAGCTGATAGCCTAGCTCTGTTGAGCCAATCAAAATGCTAGAAATCCAATATACCTAGTCCAGTTTTTAATAAATACAAATATCCCATTAAAAGGGCTTGAGATAATCTGAGAAAACAGAAAACGACATTTCAATAATTTTGCTAAATTTTATCGATGGGTGCCCATGCAACATGCAAAGCTACTTCTGTTCCTTGGCTTTCTGGTTTAAAAATAGCGGCGAAGTCAATATATTTGATATATTGGATTGTGATCAATAAAAACTAAGGACAGAAATTGAAATTTTAGGCCACTAAGATTCCTAAGACTGAAGCAAATCAGATCTAATTGTTACCGGAGCGTTCTTGTGTCGCTAATGATAAATTTTCACAAGGTTTTACTCACAAATTTCTCCAGTGTTGTGTTGAGGTGCCTTTTCAGGTTTGTACACCAATCATCAAGGACCTGAATGGGTGACGCGAGCCCCCCTTGTAGCGAGCCCACAGTTGCATGGTCCACGATGGACCTAGGATCTCTTACATTCGAAGAATGAGCCAATGGACACAAAAGGATAGCAGTTAAAACCAAGATGGCGGATACTTTAACACTGATGTGGCCTGTAACGATAACAATAAAATAATTTGTGCCATCACAACCTCGTACCTGTATAATTTATAGATGTCAGTACCAATAATAATATTTACAATTAAAGTGGTCAATTTTCCCATCGTTGTTGCTGTTGCAATATAGAGGATATTACATCCCCCTGTATATGGTCGCGCGGAGATACCAAATCTATCTTTGAGCTGCGCTCACTCGTGAAATATTTTTCAACACAAGAGGATAAATGTCGTATCTCCAAACGGTCACGTAATTCTCTGTTTATTAGATAGACAACGAAGAAATAACAGGGTAACGATTTCATGGACTATTTTTGCGCAATCAATCTAATAAAATATAAATCTTAGGCACATCCGAATTTTGGTCGAAAAATAGAGAAAATAAGTAGCGTTTATATGTATTCTGAATATTATAGCTATAAGGCATACAACTTTTATAAATTTCATTGGCTAAGACTGACGTCGTCCATGGCAACCGTGATATCTTCACATGTGAAAGATAAAAATCGTATCTTCAGTGGATACGAAATTTTCGTCACTGGGAAACTCCTGGTATTTCATCTGTGTCTCTGTATATAATAAAAACCTTTAACTAATAAAGGTCAACTCAAGAAATCATTTATTTAAGATATCGGAACTTTAATCTCACTTATTTTCTCAAACTACTTTTGGTTCTAGAAGGCTTTTTTTTCTCCAGGAGAAAAATACAGAACATGAAGAAATATAAATCCATACCTGACATTCTTGTGGTGTTCTTGTGGTATACAACGTAGCACAATAAAGAAGAAAATATGTCGTTGCGTGGGTTGGTGGTGGCGTTTATATAGCGCTGTTGTTTAACTTGTGGATGAAATCATCTTCATCATATAGAAAATGAAATAAAGGCAAATGACAAATGTTTCTTTAAAGACATCAACAAAAAGAGAGGCAGATATTGGTGATTTCGTCAGTAAAAGTTGTTCCGTTTGCTTGAAAAAACATTTCCGTTTCTTAATTGTTTATTTATGGTAATCCGAAACCATCTCTAAATGGAAATTAACGAAACGGCGATTGTACTGTTTGGCACGGAAGAGAGTCAAATTCGTTTGGAATTCGGGAGCTTTTATGACCTAATTTTACCTTAACCGTTAAAATTTAGAGACTGGTTGGTATAGTTTGAGCTTAAATCGCCATCGATCAAAAACTAAGGTTTGACCAGTGGGAAATTGTTAACCTGTAAAAATAAAATATTGTTCGCAATTGACTTCCCTTCGCAGTCAAAGAAGAAGATATTGAACGTCAAATGTACAAACATCCGCAGGTGTTTTTGTGGAATGTTATTCTTTAAACTCACAGCTAAACTTCCACTCCATACTCTCAAATCCTCCACTTTAATGATTTTAGCATATAGCATTAATATATAGCTATGACATGAGTTGGATGAAATTTGCTTGTAAGCAAATACAAGCTCATAGGGAAAGATATCTGGGCACAAGATTAAGTTGACGTGCCAAGTGACGAAATAGAAACTTCAAAACGTGCGATGCATGTTATCTGCGTTAAAATGGCAACATTTTTTCCGAAAACATGCTCGGTAGGAAGATCCATTATTTGGACATTTTCGCCCTCACGAGCCTTCCCGTTTATTCTGTTTATCGTAAAATGCAAACGGAAAAAGTTGTTTAGATTGATGAAGATTATAAGTGTATAAGATGCTCTTTTTGTCACAATCCTGGCTTTAATTATAATTAAGATATATGAACTAAGGAAACATAACTAACCAAACAAAAGGCTGTTACTGGTCAATTTCAATTTTGTCTGATTGATATAATTCTTATTTAAACTGCTTATCGGGTGCGATTAAAACCCACACCATTCATACTAAATGCAATACCGTTATATCAATTTACAGTGAAATTGATTATTAAATATCCATTAGTTGATAAGGACTGAGTGTTTCATCCAAGAAACATGATTTAAAAGATGGAAAATTAAATTTGAACTTTTAAGCAATAACTAAAGCAAAATGAAAGTAAGCAAATTGATCAAGTTATGTTCGACGTCACTACAACGATGCCACTCGTATAAACCTCAAAAGTACCTCCGATACTCACATTTAAAACCTTAATAAGCTATAGCTCTCTTAAGGCGGTGGAAAAAAGTGACTTGAATAGTGATTTCACGCCAGGATAACTGGAGCAAATGTTGCTCAACACAGCGTTACAGGCTCGTTTGCATCCGGTGGAAGGGAAGTGCAAACGATATTGACTTTTCTAAGAATATACACTAAAAATCGCGAACATGGCTGACTACGCTATTGCTATAAGCCTAGAGTATTGTTCTAGCTCAGTGACATAACAACAATAAATAAAGCCTTTTAAACACTGCGTGAAGTAACATTAAATCTTATTTGTGTAGTGATCGACCTGTAAATATATACAATGTTCGCTAAAAAGTCCTGTTAAATTTGTTCTACTTCCATTTTTATAAACCTTGGTGTGATTGTACCTTCCATTTTTATAAACCTTGGTGTGATTGTACCTTCCATTTTTATAAACCTTGGTGTGATTGTACCTTCCATTTTTATAAACCTTGGTGTGATTGTACCTTCCATTTTTATAAAGCTTGGTGTGATTGTACCTCCAAATAGTATCAAATTTCACGTTTGATTTTATCTATTAATCTTTAGGGCGATTAGTTCAATCACATTGTTGAATGCTAAGACGTGTTCATCAGAATGAAACAAATTCAAAACAAACCCTTCATCAAAGATTATGCAGGTCGTCATAAAAAGATAAAAAAATAATAGAATCAATTTAAAAGTCGTAAATAGAAATGCCATTTGAAAGCCTAGGCCCCCGACCGAAAGAAATGCTTAAATCAGTATATCTTTCGGGTATTATTTTTCCCATCCGAAGATTTTTCCCATCCGATAGAAAAAATGTTGACAATGCGCAATGACGCTATTTTTTAAAACTGTTACGGTTTATAGGGGAGGAAGCCCAGGTGAGGGAAGTGACGAAACTCTGAAGGGCTCATTATTATTAGAATTGATACCGACAATGACCTGGGGGAAATTTCTCTACCCGTCTCCATAGTGAGGGAAAGTGTATAAAATAAGGGTTTGCTATTAGTGTAGCCGGCCAGTCAAATCGAAACAATCACTAGAGTCATATGAAGAATAGAACAGAGGTATCAAAAGAAGTCTGTCTTGTCAAGATGAAAACTACAAAACAAGGTAAATTCCTTGGATCCTTCGAGTATTTTTAAGTTAAAAATTGTAGATAAAACTTTATATTGGTGGAAAGCAAAGGAAAAAAAACTAACGCAATACCGATCATAATGGCAGCTTCTTCTTTTTCTTTCTGTCGCATTTTTCTTTACATTTTTCGTCATTTAAGGTTCTCTCGATATTTGGCACAGGCGAGTTTTGTTTAGCTCCTTTCTCCCGTGATTTATTTCTCACGAAAAGCCAGAACACGGGTGACTTATCATTGACGACTTAACAATTATTATGTTTACAAGTGAAGTTCTTTAAAGTGGTCTACAACACTTTCAATCTTGTTTTTAAAAACATAAGCTTTCATTGCCAGTCATACATAGTCTTCTGGGTTTTGTTCAAGACAAAATTTAGTAGCCTTAAATACGCCCGCCACGTTTTAATATAGATTTTTAGCCCTATTAATCGTTATTCCATAGGTTTAATATTTCATTCTGCGTTCTTCGCGGCATCGATGTTTATGCTCATGTTAGCTGGAGGTTCTATGGCCGCTCCCGTTCATGGCGGCTTTGGTCACATCAACCATGCACCTTCACTACTCAACATGAAAAGCTGGACTCATTCCACTGCTGTTCAGCTTTCAAAGATTGTCGGTGAAACACAAATGGATTTTGTAAGTAAAGTAAAGATAATATTTGCTAACAATTACCCCAAACCCTCTAATTTCGAATCTGTTTTTTTTAGCTGATTGCTCTACATTTTTTATGGTGACTTGTTTCCTGCAGTTTTCCGAAATAGCCAAAAAAATCAACAGATTAAATAGAGCTGATGATTAGCTTCTACTCTAAGAATCAAAATCATTAACTTTTCACACTGATTATAAAATCTAAAATTGCTGCATTTCATATGCTGACGCTACTGAACAGTACATTTGTGTCTTTCATGTGATACACTGTTTTCGGTATTTCACAAGTTATGCGTTTATGATTTCATGTTCTTTCTCTTATAGTTATTAACTAAACCAAACGTTCTGTACTAAATCATTAAACTGCCAGCTGTCTCCGCCATTGCTTATTTTGAAATTAAATTGGGAAAGCTAGGTATATATATATATGTTGTGGTTCAATTTTATCCTTGGTTCAATTTTTCTTTTTCTTTGTTTTTTTGTATAGTAATCTATGAAAATGAGTTTAAAGCAAAGAAAAATAATAATTGAACCAAGGATAAAATTGAACCGCAACATATACACAAAAGTTTCGTGTACCACATTTTTGTCTTGAGTGTGGCCTATCAACATACAAGTTATCATAAGCTACATACAAGTTATCTTAATATGTCATATTATGTCATGTCATAAAACTCGTTCTTCTATTTCATTCATTAATATTCTTCTACTTATACCTCTATATATGATGTACTTTTGTAGGCACAAGTTCGTCTGGGAGACAAAAACTTTGACGGATATGTTCACAGCATTCCCGGATTACCTAAACCGATATGGCATCAAGATAAGATGTCGGTAAGTTATAAATTACCCTAATATATATAGCATTGTTTAATGACAAAATGTGACAAGTTGATGTTAAAGCAAATGTATTGAAAATATAAGTATAAACTAAAGATAAGTCCAATAAACATACATGTTGAGTGCTTAATCGTCGGCCAAAATGCACAGAATCCCAACCCCGGCAACCAAACTGCCTTATTCTTCAACTGAAAACATTTTACTGACGTTTCTTAAATACTTATCGACTACTTTATGATGACAAGATCCACACTGTAGATAAGATATCTGGCAAATGTATGATGTGACATAGGCCAGTGAACTAACCTCTATGGCTTTTCATTGTACGTCGAAGTCATGCTGTTTATAATTGTGTGACAGACTTCTTGTTTGCCTGTTTTAGTGCATACAAATGCCAATTAATTTTGGACCGTAAGGCGTTTGAGGCGCATTCGACCTTGAAAAGTATATACGTCAAAAATAAAGGGTTTCTTGGAACTGAAGGATCTTAAATAGAAGGGTTCGTGGAATTCAATCGGTAAATCAGAACAACAGCCAAATATATTTTTATTTTTATGTTTGAATACTTTTTTCGCCTTTTTTACAGGAGCAAACGCTTCTGAAGATGTTAGTGGAACAGCTTTACATCTTCAGAGATTTCATAAACAACACGAAAACTCGCGAAACTCAGAAAGGCAGCAATTTTGTCACAAATTTGCAACAAATCGGTGATGACCTGACCTATCTTATAAGCAACTTTCAGCAGATGGTGAGTAAATACTAAAAACTGATAACTGCAATAAAGTTTCCTTTAACGTCCTTTTCCCAGCCCTGGAAATTAGAGCTAAATCTAATAAAATCAGAATATTGTAGTAAGAAGTCTTCAGTGGTTCAAATTTCATTTAATTTTGCACAACTTACAGCTAAAACTAACTGAATCGTTTCGATCTTTGGTCATTCCTATATCGTTTGTACTTTATCCTCTTTTTTAACTGTTCAGAGTTATAATCTTCCATTTCAACGATCAACACTGCGTTCCAGTAGTCATTTTCAACAATCTAGACAGTAAAGCTGTTAAAAACTAGGCTTTTGGTGTTGAAATGACCCATTCAGCGAGATTTAAACGTTTAGTGTTTGTAGCAAACATAGACAATCTCTTCTATTTATAAGTTAATGTTCGCCTTACCCCATAGAACATCGCGGCGTTCCTCACAGTTTTTGTGTTCGTAGACAAAGTATGTTCTTCGGTTTTCGAGAATGAATTTTGTAACGTATTTATGGAAGTTTAGGTTTATCAAACATCAAACAAGATAATCAATTTGACATTTTTCGCTCACACAGGAAATATATCAGGGATTTCCCGTCACTCGTAAGCTGACCACCTCTCCCCAGCCCACCCTCAAGCCAGGCGCAACTCAGAAGGAACAGGACGAGTGGGATCTGGGAGTGCTGAAGGAGTTACTATACTGGCTGATACCCGTGCAGGGAGAACTTTATCGGGAGACAACAAATACGTGATTAGACCTGCCCTTGAATCAAATCGTCTTCAGATGCAATATGACGCCTACAAGGAAAACTTTGTCTACATAAATTAAAACAACCATTTTGGATGAATGAGTGCCATGATCATGAATTATGGCCAAATTTTTTCGTACATTGTATCAATGAACCAGGTAACGTAGAGCTCGATGCTCTTTGTACGCAGATTTTGGATTAGTTTGTAATCCGCATTTTTTTTTTAGTTTTACCATAACAGTCACTATATCAGTGGAAACGTAAGGGTAAAAAAATGCCATTTGTTGGCAAAGACATACAGATTAATAAATGAAGTTAGAAATAAAGTATTTAAAAAAAAAACCTTTTCTTGCTTTCTGGTGCCTGATGTAAAAAGCCCACGATGATAGGGAAATGTGAAGACGGTGGTTACCAACCATGGATGGAGCTTATATCTTGTACTGGAATCATAGCTGACATTGTCTGCAGTTGGTGATGCTGAATTTAGTTCTGATTAGGAAAGCCTTACTTTGGAAAACGTTGGGACAAAAATGAGGGTCGTGAGTGGTTCATGGCGCTGTCTTAAGAACAAGAAATCTTTTACGAGCTTTTTCCCCAGCTTAGAAGACTTTTGTTTGGGTGAATTTGCATGGAATGTTCGGGTACGAGTATCAATAATACCATGCCCCT
Organism: Siderastrea siderea; assembly: GCA_964030785.1. Lineage (NCBI taxonomy): Eukaryota > Metazoa > Cnidaria > Anthozoa > Scleractinia > Rhizangiidae > Siderastrea > Siderastrea siderea. Next base: position 35,950,090 of record OZ034966.1, on the reverse strand, counting down.
TATAACTGATACAAAAGTACAATTTGAATACTGTACGACTGACTCGATATTCAAAACACAAAAATCTTTATTCAATTGATATATTTCGGTCCGAGAAAGTACTGGTCCTATCATTTTTGATGTGTTTATCTAGGCTTCAGTATTTAATTTAAGACAATTATTTCCTACATAATCAGCGCATATTGCTCGTTCTAAACGATATAATGTTAGAGTGAATGAATATGCAAATGCAGGTTTTTATTGAAACGATTTGCTTGGCTTTGCCTTCACGAACCATCTCCCGTATAATTTGTTTCTTGTAAAAGCGCAATTTTTTAATGTAATTATTCTGTTTTGTTGCCAGTGAGCGGAAATTTGTGTTCTGTCACACTTCCGTCTTCAAATATATTTCACATACACGAGTTCAAGAAACATAACTAACCAAACGGATGCCAAACAGTTTTGAGCTTCAACTCTTTAAGCCCTAATATAAAAATGCATATCCTCCGTAATTCTCTCCATATATTTCTTATGGAGCTAGTAAGGGGAATTTGTCTAAATAACAAGACATCTCCTTGGTGATCACTTTCTTCATTCTCTTCATTTGAATGATTGAACAAGTAGTGATAAAGTAAGGAACTTGATTTCGTTTTCGAAAAGCACCGTTTTTTCTTATCTATTTCTCAACTACCTTGAAGCTTATCCAAAACTAAGTGATATGAAAACTGACACCACTCAAATAACGTCTTACTAATGCAATACCGGGATATCAATTCTGAATGAAACTAATGATTAGATAACCATGAAATGATAAGGATGATTTCGTCTAAGAAATATGATTTAAAAGATGGCAAATTAAACTTAAACATTTAAAAAATAAAAGACAACCGAAAGCCAGCGACTTGGTCAGGCATTTAATGCCACATTGTAGTTTTAAGTTCAACGTTATTAAAACAAAAAGGCTTGTATAAACCTAAAAATAACATAAAATCCTGAGACTTAAAACATCAATAAACTATTTCTCTCTGAAGGTGAACTGTCAGAATAACCGGAACAAATGTATGTTAGAGTCAAAGTCGAGAACATGGATGACTACGCAGGAGTACTGTGTTAGCAAAGTGACATAACAACTGTTTATGTACTGACCGTCCTCTAAAAAGTCATATTTAGACCTGGGTGTCATTTTACATTCAAAAGTATAGAATTTCACGTTTTTTTCATCTTCTGATCTTTGGGGCGTTTAGTTTAACCAAATCGTTGAATGCTATGACGTGATTATCAGAATGAAACAAAACAAAACGTGTGCTGGTCGTCATGAAAACATGTAAATAGGAATGTCATTTTAGAGCGCAGGTGACTTAGGGGAAATGCATAAATTATATATTATGCTGAATTGCATAAATTGTACCGGGAATAAGTTCCAGAAGTTCCCATCTACAGATCGAATAACGGCTGATATATGTAAACGAAATGTTGACAATGCACAGTGAGGCCTCGTAACCCTACTCAAATCACATGGATTTGGGAGCAGCAGATTTTGGGTTCTGATTGAGTAACGCTTAAAAAGGGGGAAGAAAAAATATAAACAGGGGAAGTACATGGAAAAAAATCTGACGTTATATTATTTTAGATTTGTCATCGTCAATGACGAGGGGAAACACCTTAATCTTTTGTGCTATCAACCTGCATTATGATGGCCAGAGCATAAAAGGGCGTACTGCTAGTGTAGCTCAAATAAAATAAAAAAATCAATGAAATCATGTGGACCAAAGAAAAATGTCTTTTGAAGAAGTCTGACTTGACCACATGAAAACTTCAAAACAAGGTAGGTTCATTAGATCGTTTGAGTATTTTCAAGTTAAACTTTTGTAAATAAATAAATAAGTAAATAAAAAATAAATAAATAAATAAATAAATAAATAAATAAATGACTTTTCAGGTAAGATGAGCTTGTTAAGGAAGAAGAGCTAAAGAAGTCTTAAAACTGAAGCATTCTAGCGTCTTGTTCTGCAGTTATTCCTTATTTTTCTGTGGCATTTTTCTTTATATTTTTGTCGTTAAACTTTCTCTTGATCGGCTTGTTTCATGGGAATTTTGTTTAGCTGTTGTCTCCCATGGTTTAACAACGAAACTCTGAAAATCCAGAACAAGAATGACTAATCAGTGAAAACTCAATTTATTATGTTTTCAAGAAATGTTCTTCAAAATAAGTATGACTACAACGCTTTGAATGTTGTTCTAAGATAAACGTTCGCTTCCGCTTAATGCAGTATATTACAAAGCCTTGTAATGTGCACGCAAAAACTAAAATAGCCATGTTTAAAACTAACGTTTTAACATTTATCAGTCCGGCAATCGTTCGATCATCTGTGAATTTTTATTTTGTAGGTTTAATATCTCAATCCGCCTTTTACGTGGCATTGATATTTCTGCTCATGTTTGCTGGAGGTACTAGGACCGCTCCTGTTCATGGCGGCTTTCCCCAGGTCACATCACAGCTCAACATGAAAAGCTGAACTTATTCCGGTATTGTTTAGCTTTCAAAATTGTTGGTGAAACACAGATGGACTTTGTAAGTAAAGTAACGAAAATATTTACTAATAATTGCTACTAGCAATTCACTAACGCCCCCTAAATTCAAGTAAATATTTCTTAGCTGATAATCCAACATTTTTTATGAAGAAATCAAGAGATCAACAGAAACATATCAGCCTATGATGAAACATATAGCTCATGATTGGATTTTACTCAGAGTCAAAAATGTACGTTCTTTAATTTATAACTCTTAGTGAGGATGAAATCCTAAATTAGTGCAATTCTTTTACTGACGCTCGTGAACAGTACTCTTTTGTATTTCCTTTTACAAGTGATTTGTTTCTGATTTCATGATCTTTCTGTTATAATTATTAAATTTCTACACTAAGTCATTAACTGCCAGCCGTCTCTGTCATTGCTCATTCTGAAATTTCAAAGCTGGTTTTACACAACAGTTTCTTGTACCACTTTATTGTTTGGCACGAAGAAATTTTGCCTTACGTGTGGTTTCTCAATGTACAAGTGATCAAATTACATTATAGGTGATATCATAAAATTCGTTCTTCTATCCAATTTACCCCTCTACTCATACTTCTATAAAACGTGTACCTTTGTAGGTCCAAAACCGTGATGGATATGTTCACAGCATTCCCGGACTACCTCCTCAGCCTGTATGGCATCAAGATTAGATTTCGCTAAGTCATAAATTACCCTTATATATATAGCATTGTTTAATGACACAATTTGACAAAGTTGATGTTCAAGCAAATGCATTGAACAATCAAAAACTAAAAGTACGTCCTATAAACATAAATGTTGAGTGCTCAATCCTCGGCCAAATGCGTGGAATCACAACCCCGGCAACCAAACTGCATTATTCTTCAACTGAAAACGTTTTATCGACTACTTTCCGAAGACTACATGATCCACGCAGCAGATAAGAAATCTGGCAAATGTACGATGTGAGATAGGTCAATGAACTAACCTCTATGGCTTTTCATTGTACGTCGAAGTCATGCTGTTTTATAATTGTGTGACAGACTACTTGTTTGCCTGTTTTAGTGCATACAAATGCAAATGTTGGACCGTAAGGCTTTTGAGATGCACTCGACCTTGAGTGAAGGTAAATACGTCAAAAAGAAAGGGTTTCTTGGAACTGAGGGAACTTAATTAGAAAGGTTCCCGGAATTCAGTCGGTAAGTAAATCAGAACATCCAATATATTTTTCAAGTTATGTATCATACATCTCTTTTATTTTTTTTCTCTCTCTCCTTTTTTATCAAGCGCTTGTAAAGACGTTAGTGGAACAGCTTTGCACCTTCAGAGATTTTATCAACAACATGGGAACTGGCAAAACTCAGAAAGGCAGCAATTTTGTAACAAGTTTGAAACAAATCGGTGATGACCTGGCCTATCTTATTAGCAACTTTCAGCAGATGGTGAGTGAATACAAAGAACTGATAATTGCAATAAACTTTCCTTTAACGTCCTATTTGCAGTCCTGGAAATTAGAGTTAAATCTAATACAAACAGAATCTTGTCTTAAGCTTTCTTTAGTGATTCAACTTTCGATTTAGCTGTGCACAAGTTACAGCTAAAACGACTTGAACCGTTTGTATCTTTTGTTATTCCTAAATCTTTTGTCCTTTTTCCTCGTTTTGAAACTGTTCAAAGTTAATCTTCCATTTCAACGATCACTAATTTGTTCCAGTAGTCATTTTCAAGAATCTAGACAGTACAGCTGACAGTGAAGCTGTTAAAAACTAGAATTTTGGTTTTAAAACCACCCATTCAGCGAGATTTAAACGTTTAGCGTTTGTAACAAACGTAGATAATCTGATCTATTTAGAAGTTAATGTTTGTCTTACCCTGTAGAACATCGCGGCGTTCCTCATAGCGTTTGTGTTCCTGGACAGAGTATGTTCTTCCGTTTTCTAGAACGAATTTTGTAGCGTATTTATAGACTTTTAGGTTTATCAAACAAGATAACCAAATTGATATTTTTCGCTCACACAGGAAATATATCAGGCATTTTCCGTCACTCGTCAGCTGACCATCTCTCCCCAGCCCACCCTCAAGCCAGGTGCAACCCAGAAGGAACAGGGCGAGTGGGATCTGGGCGCGCTGAAGGAGTTGCTACACTTGTACTGGCTGATACCCGTGCTGGGAGAACTTTATCGGGAGATAACAAATACGTGATTAGACCTGCCCTTGAATCAAATCGTCTTTAGATGCATTACGGAAAACCAAATTTGAGAAATACAATGTGATGTTTACAAGGAGAAATATGTCTACCCAAATGTAAACAACCATTTTTTTGTGCTGAATGAATGCCGTGATCATGACTTTTTTTTTAAACAGAGTTTACTGGAGAGTCCCCATCCGCACTGTGCCAGAGACAAACATAAAATAGGATTGCAACTATTTACTACAAAAGTGAGATTGTCCGCAAAGAACTGGACAGACTATAGAACTGCTCGAGACTGACAGAGTAAATTGGAGGGTCCCTATCGGCACTGTGTCAGAGAAAACATAAAATAGGATTCCATGCAACTGTTTACTACAAAAGTGAGATTTTCTCGGATCAAAAACATCAAGAGGCTGATTGAGGGGGCCTGTTAAAAGAATGTGTCGCGGGTACAAGTCCCTCAGCGTGGGCATACACACGAGCAGATTTGCCATAGGGACAGTCCAATTAGGTCTTTGGTTATAGTTCCTATTATTATTTGATCGGAGGGATTTGTCGCGTAAACATTACACACTAGGGGTGGGGGAGGGGGCCAAGAACAAGGGACTGTCCCTTATCGAATACAAGGGACAAGTCATAGGGACCACATTCCCAACTGCATTCCAAAAAATCTAGTAGTTCACACAAAGGGTTTTTTTTCCTGAGAAGTGTCGGAGGGACAATTCCCGGGGAATTCGCGTGTGCGAACATTACGCGTTTAGCCTACCACTCAAAGGCTGGAGGAAAATGACTGTGTCGGTTATCAAGTTAGTCTGAAACCAACGTTTAAATCTTTTGAATGATTAAGTTAAATATAAAAAAAGGCAAGAATTTTAGCGGCACAATGTTTCACTTTGTTATTCTGTTTTTCTTTGTTGGCTTAAGGCCTGGGGGAGTCACATTTCATTCACTGACATTAAGAACGCTTATAACCGATACAGCCATATAAGAGCATGGAGCACCACCCAAACCAAAAAAGGACGCTAAGCTTGCATGTGTTAACACGCATTAATGTGGTTTCTTTCTGGTCAAAAGCTGCATTGCCCATTTTTCGTATGAAAGGCAGTTGAGCTTGACACTAACCAATGAAAGATGACTACTCGCCTCCCTTCTCGTCTCTTAATACGTTCAACAGGACTGAAAGACAATTTGAAATTTGGTTGAAATGTGTCGTTTATACAATGTTCTTCTCACAGATATTAATTATATGAACAGAATTGTAAAAAGCTAGCCTGTACACATGGATGTTGTTGCGTATTGAAAGTGTGTCTCTTAGACAAAGTGTAAAGTACATTATAGAGTAAAAACATGTATGGTTGCGGAAAAATTAGCAACAAACGTAATTTTAACGGCTGTGACCTGCAGCGTTTACAAAGTATCCACTGCGTAATTATGAGTTTCTTAATTTATAGAACTAAGTGTCTGTTATAAGAAACTGGTTCGTCTTTATTTGTGATTGGTTGTTGGTTGGAAGCTCTAGTGAGAATGCTTTTCTGTGAATTACCTTTTTGGGGTTGCCATGACGATGTAAATTAACTAAAGGGCCGAAATGGATTCTTCTGTCAAAGTGAACAGGCAAGTTCTCTCGTAATCTACTATTAAGTGGACATTAAAATGTCGTCACTCACGAGTTGGAGCCATCTAGGTTCAGTCAAGAGAAAATAAGGGGACAGAGAGGGACACTGCCAGTCCAGGCTTTGGGATATGTCAAGTTCGGTAAAGTTATTTTTAGACGGCCATTTGGAACGGAAGTCTGTTTTCCGGACGTCCGCATAAAGGCAACCTCGATCTGGTGTTTGAAGACCATTCAAAATTTTGCTTGTAATGGCGGACCAAGTGGTGTTACGTTTTGTCGATGAAAAGGACTTCGAAAAACAATGGAAATGGTATTTATGCGGACGTTTCGGGAAACAGACTTTCGTTCAAAAGCCAATCTATAAATAACTTTTGTGGAATTGACATATCCCAGCCAGTGCCCTCAGAGTTCCTCTCTGTCCCCTTATTTTCTCTTGGTTCAGTGAGTTGCGTTGGTTACGAAATTTCCGAGTTCGAATTGTGCTATAAAATTTCCGGCTATTTCCGAGTTATCTTGCGCCTCTTTTGAAAGCGATGCCTGGTGCACGTTCTCTGCTATGAAAATAAGTTTTTCTCTGCATGTGAATAAAAATTCGTTTTGAAAGGCTGTACACCAGGGCTCGCTTGAAAAAAAGGTACGAGACAACTCAGAAATGGCCTATTGAATATGGTTTTATAACGGATAAACCATCCTGTGGCCCGTTATTTTAGAGGAATTTTAATTTATTGTTCTTCTTATTTGACAAGTTACATACATCGCATTTTTATGTCGACTCGGCAAATCATCAGTACATTGTATCATCAACACAATGTATTATGTTTAATAGAATTACAGTACCACTTCAAATGAAGGGATCATATGCGACAAGTATTTTTACATTTTTACACTAAATCAACATTAATTACATTGCCATTAATCAGGCTCCCGCATCAACTGCCTCAGTATATTCTTTTCTAAGTTCCATGAGATGTTTATACGCTGGACGCATGTAGGGAACCGCTAGAGATATTATTTCCAATAATGATGACCAGGTCCCTCATTTGTCCTTTGAGCACTGCCATTTCGCGACTGAGATCCTGGTAACGAGTCTGGTTACCAAGCCTAGCCCCGTTACGGAGCTGTGGTGGCAAGGACGAAGTACCATTTAAGTAGCTTTCCTGTCACAAGGGAAAAGACGAAAATGTAAATTGACAGAAACCGTATCCACACAGCCAATAGAGAACTTTGAAACGATCCGAGTATGGTTATGAGATTTAATGCAATTACGACCGTTAAGTTTTAAACCAGTCGCGACGACCCTCAAACTTCAAATTGTAATGCTTGTACCCAGACCCCTTAGTCCTTCCTGCGTCTGACTATGGGGGAAGAGGGAAGGCTCTAGGAACAAGAATGGTGTGACATGTGATGATTTCAAGCATGCGCACTGCGTTTGACAAGTCGTGATCTTACATGATCTCAAAGGAACTATGCGAGCTGTTTTTAGGAACACTGTGAAAGCCAAAAGTTAGTTTCACATTAACGGAAATCTAAAAATAATGGTCCAGTTTTGTTCAACGACTCTATGCTAGTGCACTGTGATTCTTTTGATAAGTCCAGAGTTTGCAATCTCGTTTGTCAATACATGATCATTTCCAACCCAAGACAATCATTCCCAATTAATCTATGGTCATCATTTCCAATTCAATCCTATAATTTCCGGTTGATCTATGGTCAAAAGCAACTGCAGTTAGAAGAGCGGGTTTCAGTCCTTCCACCTCAAATAACCTGGGGGCCAGTGCAATGACAGCAAAAGGGGGCGTTATCAAATGAATATCAGCAAGGAGAGCTAACTATGTCCAGTTTTAAGGATTGCTCATAGACACACCCGCAGAACTTGAAAACGGAGGCCCAACCTTTTCAAGTTGCAATCCATTTCCATCCTGGCCACCTGTGGCCAGACTACTACTTACCGCCATTTCCATGCCTACAGTGAGACGTCCCATGGTACGAACACCATCCCGCAGGCACAAGTCAAACTGATGACCTGTCATATTGCTTGGAATTTGACCAAACAGTAAGGAGTAGACCTTAACGTGACTCAGGTCAAATGTTATTCTTTGAAGTAACTGTCGAGAAAATGAATTTATGACTCAGTTTCACTCAGTCTGTTGCAGACACAATGGCAATTTAAAAAAAGAAAAAAACAAAACATCGTTCAACTTTTCCTCTCAGTTGACCTGCCCAAGACGTAGGCTTAATTCAGGACAGTTCCTGCATTGTGTGGCACTCAACGGGTCACGATCGGATTCAAATGCAATTAAAGCCTTGGAAAATTCTCCAGGTTTACAAGCAAGTTGCAATTACATCAATAGGATTTATAAACGTGCTGTTGTTCTTTCTGTCATTTTCGTTTTAAATCCATAGCTCACGTTTATTTTGTCCTCATTTATGTACTCGATTATAGATAAGTTTGGTGAACCAACTAAACCAAGGCTATAAATAAAGGCATGGTGGTATAAAAGTCTCCGAGAGCCGTGAATTGCGATATCTTTTATACCCTGCCCCCTCTCCCTTTACTAACCTTAAATTCCCCAAACTTTTCCCTTGACATAGGAACATGCAAATGTTGAAATAAATCACCCTTTAAAATTCTTAACATGGCATAAGAACTAGAAGTTACTTTTGACATAAAGCTAGTTACCGTTACGCCTGATGATATGTTTGAACTTGCCAATGATCTGTTGAAAGTTATACTCTCCTGTGAATAACACAACAAAACAGATCAATATATTATTAAGCATGTTAAGGTATGTTGAGAGAAGAAAAGGTTTCTAAACTTGGGACCCTTAGGAGTCACGAAGGGAACGCCAAGAGAAACATATTTTCCAACTGGCACAGTTTGTGTTATGTCACCGAATACTCGCGGAACTGAGTTCGTATATAGAGAAGACGTTCAAGCTCAGATAGAATTTTGACATTTCATGTCATTGTTTTGCAGAGAACGCAACTAAAAACATCAAAATGTATAAGGCATGTGCACAGCCATTGTTTGCTAAATGAACTTTTTTCCATTGGGACTTAATATTTTTCGTTCTCCGTTACGTGGCTGCCTATCCCTAATGTCGTACAACAGAAAAGTCGTAGTCCATTTTATCAGCTACCGGTACTTCTATCCCTAAAGACGTAAGTCCTTGCAAGACATCTGGCCCACAACAGAAGGTCACTGAAAAGAAGGGAATGTAGCAGTCTTAACCAATCAAATTCTACGATAGCTATAGTTCATTCATTCCGGGAGTGGAGCGATGAGAGGTATGACACAGTTCAATTTTTTTTATCTGTGAATGAAATACCAAAGTTTGAAGGAGTAAATAAAACTCTTTATGGTGAATATTTTTCTCTGGAGCTGTTTGTTTTCCAAAAAATTCCAACTGAAATTGGGGATTTTCGTCTCCTCTGAAACTCGAACGGTTGTGGAAGTGAAACTTAAGGTTTGGTTTCTAGGGAATTAATTCAAAGTGGGTGCTCGACGACTCAGGATTGGACTCATGACTCATGATTGGAAACCATCCGTTTTCAGGGGTTAAAAAAGACGCAAATATTGAAGAAGATTTTTCATTGCGTCCTCGGGACCCAAATAAAATTGGCTTTAGAATGAACTTAAAGTTCCACGAGAGCAGTAGATCTTCGCTGTATCTTTTAAGTATGTACTCTCACTTACTGATTCCAAGTCAAATTAATGCTGACTCTGTAAGAACCCGAAGAAAGCACATTCATAATTCTTAGGCAAATCAATATTGACATGAATTGTAAACATGTCTTCATCGACTGCATTCATGCAATAATAATTGTGGTCGGGCGTTATAAAAGGCAAAAAAATAAAAAAAGGCCTGGTAAATAACCAAACGTCGTGCAACATGGAAAGCAACAGATCAGTATACTTCTGTTCTTTGTCTTTCTGGTTTCAAAATAGCAGCGAAGTCAATATGTTGTTTAAATTGGAGCGTGAACATGCAATTGTTTACGACAGAAATGGAAATATTATGCTGCTAAGATCCTTAAGACTGAAGCTCCTATTGTAACCCCAGCTTTCTTGTGTCGCTAATGATATTACTCACAAATTTCTCCAGTGTTGTGTTGAGGTGCCTTGTCAGGTTTGTACACCAATCATCAAGGACCTGAATGGGTGAAGCGAGCCCCCCTTGTAGCGAGCCCACAGATGCATAGTCCACGATGGACCTAGGATCTCTTACATTCGACGAATGAGCAAATGGACATGAAACGATCGCAGTTAAAACCAAGATGGCAGACAATTTAATACTGGTATGGCCTGTAATGATAAGAATAAAATATTGAGCTTCGTGCCATATATTGCAGCTTTGAACCCGTATATTTTAAAGATGTCATTGCCCTTTATAATCACATTTATTTTAAAATTTAATTAATTAATTCACTTTTGCTACCGTTGTTGCTGTTGCAAGAGCGTTGATTAATAAAGGTTGACTAAGGTAATCATTTATGTAAGATATCGGAAGTTTTATCTCACTTATTTTCTCAAAGTACTTTAAATCCATACCTGACATTGTTTTTGTGTGGTGTACAACGTAGCAGAGTAGAGAAGAAAATATGTCGTTGTGTTTCGAAGTAACGAACTGAGTTTCACGGTTGGTGGTCGAGTTTATATAGCGTTGTTGTTTAATTTGTCGATGAAATCATCTTCATCATTTACAAAATGAGAGAAAGGCAAATGACTAATGTTTCTCTAAAGACAACGACAAAGAGAGGCAGATATTGCTTTCTTCGTACAGGTAGTTCCATTTGCTTGAGAAAACATTCCCGTTTTTCTGAATTGTTTATTTATGGTAATCCGAAACCATCTCTAAGTGGAAATTAAGGAAACAGCGATTATAAAGTTTGGCAAGAATGAAGGGTCAAATTCATTCGGAATTTGGGATTTTTATGACATAATTCTACCTTAACCGTTAATTTTTATACTGGTTGGTATACTTTGAGTATACATCACCATCGAGCAAAAACCACAGTTCGACTGGTAGGAAATTGTTAACCTGTAAAAAAAAAATATTGTTCGCAATTGACTTCCTTTCGCAGTCACTGAGGGAGATATTGAACGTGAAATCTACAAACATCCGCAAATTTTTAAAGAATGTTATTTTTTAAACTGACAGCTAAATTTCCATATTCATACTCTCAGATCCCCCAGCTTTAATTCAATGATTTTAACTGTGGGTTACGCAATTTTTTTTTAAGGCAGCTACTTGCTTACTCATCGTATTTTTTTGTAATTTTGTAAGTCCTTTGATTTACAATTCAGTAATCATTAATTTTAGGAAGTCAGTAGTTATTGCCACTGCCTATAGCGAAAATAATTGATCACTTAAGCTTAATAAATAAATTAGCGCTAAAAAACTGTATAACAACTAGCCTAACGGCAAAGCAATATTCTTAGTACCATTTTAGCTAGATCAAATTCAATCGTACGCTGGACAAGACCAAGGCATATAGCAATAGCTATGACCTGAGTTGGAAGAAATTTGCTTGTAAGCAAATGCAAGCTCATAAGGAAAGATATCCGGGCACAAGATTAAGTTCACGTACCAAGTGACGAAATAGAAACTTCAAAACGTGCGATGCAATCTACGTTAAAATGGCAACATTTTTTCTGAAAACATGCTCTGTAGGAAGATCTATTATCTGGATATTTTCGCCCTCACGAGCCCTTCCCGTTTATTCTGTTTATCGTAAAATGCAAACAGAAAAAGCTTTTTAGATTGATTAAGATATAAGATAAAAAGATGCTGTTTATGTCACACTCAGGGTTGTCTTTAATTATAATTAAGATATATGAACTGAAGAAAAAATAACTAACCAAACTGTTACTAGTAATGATTTATTTGTTAAGTTGAATAACAAGTTGGCGGTAGAAAACTATATTAAAAATAACAAATAACTTAACGGCAAAGCAATATAGTCTTACTACCATTTTAATAACTGATGCAAGTTCCTGTGAAGTCCAATTCAAACGTTACAAGCCCCATTCAGTACGTTGGACGAGACCAGTGCATATAACAATATATAGCTATGACCAAAATTTCAAGAAATTTTCTTGTAATCACTTTCACGCTCATTGGGAAAGACACCCAAGCAAGTGATGAAATACTTAAAGAAACTTTAAAACATGCAAACACCTTATGATGTAAAAGATGGCAACTTTAAGCAATAAATAAAGGAAAATGAAAATAAGCAAATTGGTCAATATGTTCGACTTCACTACAACAATGTTACTCGTATACACCTGAGTACCTACAATATTCACATTTAATAAAGCGTTAATAAGCTATTTCTCGCTAAAGGCGACTGAATAGAGAGAAAAGAATAGTAATTTCACGAGAGGATAACCAGAACAAATGTTATTCCGTACAGCGTTAAAGGCTCATTTGCATCCGGTGGATCGGAAGTACAAACGTGACCTTTCTAAAAATATACACTAAAAGTCGCGAACATGGCTGACTACGCTAGTGTTTTAAGGCTACAGTAGTCTTTTAACCCAGTGACATATGAGCGATAAAGCCTTTTAAACGGAGCATAAATCTTATTCGTGTAGTGATCAACCTGTTTATGTAGTATCCGCTAAAAAGACTTGTTTAATATTGTTCTACTTTCATTTTTATAGACCTGGTCTCATTTTACATGCCAACAATATCAAATTTCACGTTTTATTTATGTATAATCTTTAAGGCGTTTGGTTCAACCAGATTGTTGAATACTATGACATGATCGTCAGAAAACAAAACAAAACAGATCCTCTTGTCACCATCATCAACGGGTGTGCAGGTCGTCATGAAAACATGTAAATAGGAATGCCATTTGAGAGCCTAGGCCTCTACCAAGCAAAAAATGCATAAATTATATCTATCGGGAAAATTCCCATTCGAAGAATACCGGTTGATATAGAAAAAATGTTGACAGTGCACTATGAAGCTATTTTAAAAATTGTCACGCTCTATAGGGAAGGAAGCCGAGATGGGGGAAGTGGCGACTCTTTCGGGACATTATAATTAGAATTGTGACATTTTGATAGTGAGGGAAAGAGTATATAAGGGTTTGCACTGAGTAAGCACAGCCAGTCATATCGAAACAATCATTAGAATCATATGAACAAAAGAACAGTTGAAGAAGAAGAAGTCTGTCTTGTCAAGATGAAAACTACAAAACAAGGTATGTTCCTTAGCTCCATTAAGTATTTTCAAGATAAACTTTACGACTTTATGAGAAAAATGACTTTTTAGAAAAGAGAAAACTTCACAAGGGTGGAAAGCAAAGAAAAAAGCTTCAAATCTGACGCAATACCGATCATAATGGCAGCTTCTTCTTTTTCCTTCCCTCGCATTTTTCTTACACTTTTTTGTTATTTAAGGTTCTGTCGATATTTGGCACAGGCGAGTTTTGTTTAGCTCCTGTCTCACATGATTTATTTCTCACGAAAACCAGAACAAGGGTGACTTATCGGTGACGTCTTAACAATTATTATGTTTAAAAGTGAAGTTCTTTTAAGTGGACTACAACACTTTTAATCTATTTTTAATAACATAAGCTTTCATTGCCAGTCGTACATAACCTTCTGGGTTTTGTTCATGACAAAATTTAGTAGCTTTAAATTTGCACACCACGTTTTAATATAAATGTTCAGACCTATTAATCTTTATTCCATAGGTTTAATATTTCATTCCGCGTTTTTGGCGGCATTGATGTTTATGCTCATGTTATCTGGAGGTTCTATGGCCGCTCCTGTTTATGGTAGTGTTGGTCATATCAACCATGCACCTTCACTACTCAACATGAAAAGCTGGACTCATTCCTCTACTATTCAGCTTTCAAAGATTGTCGGCGAAACGCAAATGGATTTTGTAAGTAAAGTAATTTCAAATCTGGTTTTCTTAGCTGATTGCTCTACATTTTTTATGATGACCTGTTGCCTGTAGTTTTCCAGAATAGCCAAGAAATTATCAGATTAAATAGAGCTGATAATTAGCTTCTACTCTAAGAATCAAAATCCCTAATTTTTCACTCTGAGGATAAAATCGTAAATTGTTGCAATTCATATAATGACGCTACTGAATAGTACATTTGCGTCTTTCATGTAATAGACTATTCGTTTTTGATTTCATGATCTTTCTGTTATAGCTTAATATCAATTAAAGCAAACGTTCTGTACTAAATCATTGAACTACCAGCTGTCTCTGCCATTGCTTATTTTGAAATTAAATTGGGAAATCTGGGTCTATGTATATGTTGTAGTTCAATTTTATCCTTGGTTCAATTTTTATTTTCCTTTCTTTTTTTTTTGTGTAAGACAAAGAAAAATAAAAATTGAACCAAGGATAAAATTGAACCACAACATATACACAAAAGTTTCGTGTACCACATTATTGTCTTGCACCAAGAAATTTTGTCTCGAGTGTGGCCTATCAACATACAAGTTATCATAAGCTTATTACGTAATATGTCATATCTTAAAACTCGTTCTTCTATTTCATTCATTCTCCTACTCATACCTCCATGTATGATGTACTTTTGTAGGCACAAGTCCGTCTGGGAGACAAAAACTTCGATGGATATGTTCACAGCATTCCCGGATTACCTAATCCTATATGGCATCAAGATAAGATGTCGGTAAGCCATCACCTGAATTACCCTAATATATATAGCATTGTTTAATGACAACATGTTTCGAAAGCAAATGTGTCGAATAAGCATTTACACTAAAGATACGTCCAATAAACAAACATTTAGCGTGCATAATCATCGGCCAAAATGCGCGGAATCGCACCCCCGGTTAACAAACTGCATTATTCTTCAACTGAAAACATTTTATTGACGTTTCTTAAATACTTATCGACTACTTTATGATGACAAGATCAACGCTGCAGATAAGATATTTGGCAAATGTATGATGTGACATAGGTCAGTGAACTAACCTCTTTAACTTTTAATTATTGGTCGAAGTCATGCTGTTTTATAATTGTGTGACAGACTTCTTGTTTGCCTGTTTTAGTGCAAACAAATGCAAATTAATATTGGACCGTAAGGTTTTTGAGGTGCATTCGACCTTGAAAAGTAAATACGTCAAAAAGAAAGGGTTTCTTGGAACTGAAGGATCTTAAATAGAAGGGTTCCCGGAATTCAATCGGTAATTCAGAACAACAGCCGATATAGTTTTAATTTTATGTTTGAATATTTTTTCGCCTTTTTTACAGGAGCAAACGCTTCTAAAGACGTTAGTGGAACAGCTTTACATCTTCAGGGATTTCATTAACAACATGAAAACTCGCGAAACTCAGAAAGGCAGCAATTTTGTTACAAATTTGCAACAAATCGGTGATGACCTGACCTATCTTATAAGCAACTTTCAGCAGATGGTGAGTGAATACTAAAAACTGATAATTGCAATAAACTTTCTTTTAACGTCCCTTTCCCAGCCCTGGAAATTAGAGCTAAATCTAATATAATCAGAATATTGTATGAAGTAATCTTCAGTGGTTGAAAATTTCATTTAATTTTGCACAACTTATAGCTAAAACTAACTGAATCGTTTCGATCTTTTGTGATTCCTACATTTTTTGTCCTTTTACCTCTTTTTTAACTGTTGAGCGTTATAATCTTCCATTTCAACGATCAACAATGCGTTCCAGCAGTCATTTTCAACAATCTAGACAGTAAAGCTGTTAAAAACTAGGCTTTGTGTGTTAAAATGACCCATTCAGCGAGATTTAAACGTTTAGCGTTTGTAGCAAACATAGTCAATCTGATCTATTTATAAGTTGATGTTTGCCTTACCCCATAGCACATCGCGACGTTCCTCACAGTTTTTGTGTTCGTAGACAGAGTATTTTCTTCGGTTTTCTAGAATGAATTTTGTAACGTATTTATAGACGTTTAGGTTTATCAAACATCAAACAAGGTGATCAATTTGACATTTTTCGCTCGAACAGGAAATATATCAGGGATTTTCCGTCACTCGTAAGCTGACCACCTCTCCCCAGCCCACCCTCAAGCCAGGAGCAACTCAGAAGGAACAGGACGAGTGGGATCTGGGCGTGCTGAAGGAGTTACTATACTGGCTGATACCCGTGCAGGGAGAACTTTATCGGGAGATAACAAAGACGTGATAAGACCTGCCCTTGAATCAAATCGTCTTCAGATGCAATATGACACTTACAAGGAAAACTTTGTATAGATAAATCTAAACAACCATTTTGGATGAATGAATGCCATGATCATGAATTATGGCCAAATTTTTTCGTACATTGTATCAATGAACCAGGTAACGTAGAGCTCGATGCTTGTTGTATTCAGATTTTGGATTAGTTTGTAATCCGCAGTTTTTTTAGTTTTAGCATAACGATCACTATATCAGTGGAAACGTAAGGGTAAAAAATGCCATTTGTTGGCAAAGACATACAGATTAATAAATGAAATTAGAAATAAAGTATAAAAAAAAAAAACATTTTCTTGCTTTCTGGTGCCTGATGTAAAAAGCCCACGATGACAGGGAAATGTGAAGACGGTGGTTACCAACCATGGATGGAGCTTATATCTTGTACTGGAATCACAGCTGACATTGTCTGCAGTTGGTGATGCTGAATTTAGTTCTGGTTAGGAAAGCCTTACTTTGGAAAACGTTGGGACAAAAATGAGGGTCGTGAGTGGTTCATGGCGCTGTCTGAAGAACAAGAAATCTTTTACGAGCTTTTCCCCCAGCTTAGAAGACTTTTGTTTGGGTGAACTTGCACGGAATGTGCGGGTACGAGTATCAATAATACCATGCCCCGTTATATATAATTGATACAAAAGTGCAATTTGAATACTGTGCTACTGACTGGATATTCAAGACACAAAACTCTTAATTCAATTAATATTTTTCAGTCCGAGAAAGTATTGGTCCTGTCATTTTTGATGTGGTTATCTAGACTTAAGTATTTAAGACAGTGCATCATATTGTCGTTCTAAACGACATAGATGTTAGAGTGAATAAATATACATATACGGGTTTTTATCGTAACTATTTGCTTGCTTTCGCCTTCACGAACCCTCTCCTGTTTAAACGGTTTATTGTAAAAAAAAATGCAATTTTTTTTACGGAATTATTCTGTATTGTTGAGCGTAAAATCGCAGTGAGTGCAAAGTTGTTTTCTGTCACACTTCCGTCCTTAAATGTATATCAAATATACGAGTTCAAGAAATTTTAGTAACCAAAAGTATGCCAAACAGTTTCAATCTTCAACCTTTTAAGCGCTGATATCATAATGCATATTCTCCTTAATTTTCTCCATACATTTCAAATGGAGCTAGTAAAGAGAATTTGTCTAAATATCAAGACATCTTTTCGTCGGTGATCACTTTCTTCATTCTGTCAGCTAAATGATTGAACAAGTAGTGATAATGTAAAGAACTTGACTTCATTTTCGATTTTCGACACTGTTAGGGCCTTAAAAGGGTTAATATAAAAGCAATGTCATTAAAGATGTTTTTATTGTTCATCGTGGTGTAAGATAGGTAAGATGAACGTTTATTCGTTTGTCTCACGATGGAATCGCTTTGGGTTGTTGATCGCGACGTTTCGACTGCAATACTGCTAGTCTTCATCAGGCGATGAGGTCGATTGTTTACGTGTCGCTTTTTGTAGCATGATGGTAATCTGCTATTGGTGCATTTCGATTCTCATTATTATTCCGACTATTAGATGTTGTTCCCTCACAGGTCCGCTTTGTGGTTGGTAGGCTGTTGTGCTTTCTGATCGTAGGTATCCAAGCTTCAGGAAGTCCGATTCTACTATCTCTATTGATGCTATTAGGATGAAGACTTATATGGATAGCCTCTTTGACCCTACGTGTGTACCAGTGATGGTCACGATCAATAAACTTAACTTCTTTCCAAATAGGAAGATGCCCCGTTTCGTTAGCGTGCTCCGAAACTGCGGTGGTTTGCGTACGAGCAAGCCGTATATCTCAATCGACCTCATCGCCTGATGAAGACTAGCAGTATTGCAGTCGAAACGTCGCGATCAACAATCCAAAGCGATTCCATTGTGAGACAAACGAATAAACGTTCATCTTACCTAATATAAAACTGAGCAATTTGTTTTTTCTTAGCTATTTCCCAAACTGAAGATTCTGCATTGAAGCTTATCCAAAACTAGGTGATTTGAAAACCGACACCACTCAAATAACGTGTTATGAAATGCAATACGGGGATATCAATTTACAATGAACTGATGATTAGATATCCATAAAATGATAAGGAAGTTTCCGTCTACAAAATATGATTTTAAAGATGGCAAATTAAACTAAGCATTTAAAAGATAAAAGCTAGCGACTTGGTCAAGCGCTTAATGCCACATTGTAGTTTTAAGTTCAAAGTTATTAAGAGCGCTTGTCTGTAAAAATCAAACATAACGCGGCAAGGGTGGAAAACTCGATTTCTTTCATATTTTAATGTTAGATAGGTTAGGGTATAACTAAAATCACTGGATACTTTTTTTTAGCAAAATATCCTTTTATTTCAAAGAAAAATGCAAATAACGAACTTCCGATAAATCGCCATTTGAAGCAGTAAATTATGACATCAATTTGAGGCGTTCGCGTGCAAAAACAAAAGCCTCTGTCGTCTTTTAAACACTCAATTTTACTTTTGCAATCTCTCAAGAGCTTCAAAACTGATTTTGGTAGAAACTACGTTGTTCTTTGTGGTTGAAATAATTTAATTTTGAAAGTATACATTTCCTCATCAGGAAAAGTACTTCGTCAGATTAAATTATTTTTCACCATGTGCTAAACCTTCAAATCGATTCAGCTTCTGGCTGTTGAATTAAGAAAAGATGTTCTCAGGATTGCTGAGACCTGTCCTCTACAGCAAATGAGGTAAGAGCATTTCGAACTGTTTTTCTGTTTGACGTTTTCGATCTCATATGGGTCGAAACACATCAAAATATGTGCGTGACTCGCGAATGGAATGTTGCCAAGAAAGGTCAAACAACCTGCATTTTAACGAACTTTGAAACTTTGTTAGCTAGGTAACATAACAACATTAAATCTTATTTGTGTAGTCATCGACCTGTTTATGTACTGACCGTCCTCTAAAGAAGTCATATTTAGACCTGGGTGTCATTTTACATTCAAATAGTATAGCATTCCACGTTTTATTTACCTTCTGATCTTTGGGGCGTTTAGTTTAACCAAATCGTTGAATGCTATGACGTGTTTATCAGAATGAAACAAAACAAAACGAGTCCTCTTGTCACCCTCACCAATAGTTGTGCTGGTCTTCATGAAAACATGAAAATAGGAATGTCATTTTAGAGCGCAGGTGACCAAGGGGAAATGCATAAATTATATATTTTGCTGAATTTCATAAATTGTACAGGGAATAAGTTCCAGAAGTTCCCATCTACAGATCGAATACCGGCTGATATATATTAAAAACAATGTTGACAGTGCACAGTGAGGCCTCGTGACCCTACTCAAATCGCATGGATTTGGGAACGGCAGATTTTTGTTCTGATTCAGTAACGCTTTAAAACGGGGAACGAAAAAATATAAATGGGGGTAGCACATGGAAAAAATCTGACGTTATCTTTACATTTGTCACCGTCAATAACGTGGGGCAACACCATAATAGGCCATTTCCGAGATGCCCTTCTCCTCTGTTTATAAACGAGGTGAAGTACGAAGCCTTTCCCATGTATATTAGTTTCATGTCAATGATTTTGCACGGGACCTCGCTTTCAAACAGAGGCTTAAGGCAACTCGGAAGTGGCCTATTTTTGTGCTATCAACCTGCATTATGATGGCCAGAGCATAAAAGTTCGTGCTGCTAGTATAACTCAGATAGTATAGCTAGCATTCTAGCGTCTTTTTCTGCAGGTTTTTTGTTGATATTTTTGTCGTTAAACTTTCTCTTGATCGGCTTGTTTCACGGTAATTTTGTTTAGCTGTTGTCTCCCACGGTTTAACAACGAAACTCTGAAAAGCCAGAGCAATGATGACTAATAAGTGAAATCTCGAGTTATTATGTTTTCAAGTAATGCTCTTCAAAATAAGTATGATTACAACGCTTTGAATGTTGTTCTAAGATAAACGTTCACTGCCGCTTAATGCAGTATATTACAAAGCCTTGTAATGTGCACGCAAAATCTAAAATAGCCATGTTTAAAACTAAAGTTTTAGGATTTATCAGTCGATCATTCGATCATCTGTAACTGTGAATTTTTATTTTGTAGGTTTAATATCTAAATCCGCCTTTTTCGCGGCATTGATATTTCTGCTCATGTTTGCTGGAGGTAGTATGGCCGCTCATGTTCATGGCGGCTTTGGTCACATCATTACTCAACATCTGAACTTATTCCGGTATTGTTTAGCTTTTAAAGATTGTTGGTGAAACACAGTTGGACTTTGTAAGTAAAGTAACGAAAACATTTACTAATAATTCTTCCTAGCAATTTCATTAACGCCCTCTAAATTCAAGTAAATATTTCTTAGCTGATGATCCAACATTTTCTGTGAAGAAATCTAGAGATCAACGGAAACATATCAGCCTGTTATGAAACATATAGCTGATGATTTGATTTTACTATCACAGTCAAAAATGCTCGTTATTTAATTTATAACTCTGAGTGAGGATGAAATCCTAAATTACTCAATTCTTTTACTGACGCGCGTGAACAGTACTCTTTTGTATTTCATTTAACGCTCTTTGTTTTCAGTATTTTACAAGTGATTTGTTTCTGATTTCATGATCTTTCTGTTATAATTATTAACTAAAGCAATTCTACACTAAGTCATTAACTCCCAGCTGTCTCTGTCATTGCTCATTTTGAAATTTCAAAGCTGGTTTTACACAACAGTTTCTTGTACCACTTTATTGTTTGGCACTAAGAAATTTTGTGTTAAGTGTGGTTTCTCAATGTACAAGTGATCACATTACATTATAGGTGATATCATAAAACGCGTTCTTCTATCCAATTCATCCCTCTACTCATACTTCTGTAAAACTAAGTCCGTCTGGGAGACAAAAACCTAGATGTACATGTTCACAGCATTCCCGGACTAACTCAGCCTATATGGCATCAAGATTAGATTTCGCTAATTCAAAAATCAGTTACCCAATATATATAGCATTGTTTAATGACAAAATTTGACAAAGTTGACAAAGAAGTAAGTCCTGTAAACATAAATGTTGAGTGCTCAATCCTCGGGCAAAATGCTCGGAATCACAACCCCGGCAACCAAACTGCATTATTCTTCAACTGAAAACGTTTTATCGACTACTTTCCGATGACTACATGATCCACGCTGCAGATAAAAAATCTGGCAAATGACTGATGTGACATAGGTCAGTGAACTAACCTCTACGGCTTTTCAATGTACGTCGAAGTCATGCTACTTTATAATTGTGTGACAGACTACTTGTTTGGCTGATTAAGTGCATACAAATGCAAATGTTGGACCGTAAGGCTTTTGAGATGCATTCGACCTTGAAAAGTAAATACGTCAAAAGAAAGGTTTTCTTGGAACTGAGGGAACTTAAATAGAAGGGTTCCCGGAATTCAATCGGTAAATCAGAACAGCCAATATATTTTTTATGTATCATATATTTCTTTATTTTTTTCTCTCTCTCTCCTTTTTTTCAGGAACAAACGCTTGTAAAGACGTTAGTGAAACAGCTTTGCATCTTCAGAGATTTCATCAACAACACGAAAACTCTCGAAGCCCCGAAAGGCAGCAATTTTGTAACAAGTTTGCAACAAATCGGTGATGACCTAACCTATCCTATTAGCAACTTTCAGCAGATGGTGAGTGAATATAAAGAACTGATAATTTTTTTTTTCATCATGTACGTAAATACATCATGTACGTAAATACATGGATATCTGCTAAATATCATAATGGCAGGAGATCTTAGCAAGCTCTGTTGAGCTTTTCTGAGAAGATCCCCTCAGTTCAATAATCTGATTTAAAATAGCAGATGGGTTTTATTACTGTATCTATCAGTAACACGGGTTAACTATAACTAGAGTATATACTCTACGTATTACACTTGATTTTGTATATAATCTCTTGTTAATTTCTTAAAAGAATTATATGATTGTGACATTCTTAATTCCTTAGGTAACTCGTTCCAGATTTGTGCTCCCCTAATTTTTAAAGAAAATTTCCCGTAATTTGTCCTCCTACAGTTAATATATATGTTTGATGCAGATCGAGTATTATTGCAGTAAACTTCCCTTCAACGTCCTATTTGCAGCCCTGGAAATTAGAGTTAATGAAACTTATAATAGAAACAGAACCTTGTATTAAGCATTCTTCAGTGCGCACAACTAATGGCTGACATAACTTGAACCGTTTGTGTCTTTTGCCATTTCTAAATCTTTTGTACTTTTCCCTCTTTTTTAAACTGTTCAGATTTAATTTACCATTTCAACGGTCAACAATGCATCTACATCTACATTTATTAAGTTGATAACATCGTTGCATTCAAGTAGTCATTTTCAAGAATCTAGACACTAAAGCTGTTAAAACTAGGCTTTTGATGTTAAAATCACCCATTCAGCGAGATTAAAACGTTTAGTTTTCGTAGCAAACCTAGAAAAACTTAGCTATTTAGAAGTTAATGTTTGCCTTACCCTGTAGAACATCGCGGCTTTCCTCATAGTGTTTGTGTTCGTGGACAGAGTATGTTCTTCCGTTTTCTAGAACGAATTTGTAACGTATTTATAGATTTTTAGGTTTATGAAACAAGATAACCAAGTTGACATTTTTTTGCTCACACAGAAAATATATCAGGGATTTCCTGTCGCTCGTAAGCTGACCATCTCTCTCCAGCCCACCCTCAAGCCAGGCGTAGCTCAGAAGGAACAGGACGAGTGGGATCTGGGCGTGCTGAAGGAGTTACTATACTGGCTGATACCCGTGCAGGGAGAACTTTATCGGGAGATACCAAATACGTGATTAGACCTGCCCTTGAATCAAATCGTCTTGAGATGTATTACGGAAGACCAAATTTGAGAAATACAATGTGATGTTTACAAGGAGAACTATGTCTACCCAAATGTAAACAACCATTTTTTTTGCTGAATGAATACCGTGATCATGACTTTTTCTTTTAACAGAGTTTATTGGAGAGTCCCCATCCGCACTGTGTCGGAGACAAACAAAAAATAGGATTGCAACTATTTACTGCAAAAGTGAGATTGTCCGCAAAGAAATGGACAGACTATAGAACTGCCGAGACTGTCAGAGTAAATTGGAGGGTCCCTATCGGCCCTGTGTCAGAGAAAACATAAAATAGGATTCCATGCAACTGTTTACTACAAAAGTGAGATTTTCTCGGATCAAAAACATTAAGAGGCTGATTGCCGGGGCTTCTTTGAAATAATGTGTCGCTGGTACAAGTCCCTCAGCCTGGGCATACACACGAGCAGATTTGCTGTAGGGACAGTCCCATTAGGTCTTTGGTTATAGTTCCTACTTTTATTTGATCGGAGGGATTTGTCGCGTAAACATTACACAATAGGGGTGGGGGAGGGGGCCAAGAACAAGGGACTGTCCCTTATCGAATTCAAGGGACAAGTCATAGGGACCACATTCCGCAACTGCACTTTTTGTTCAGAAAAATTAGTAGTTCACACAAAGGGTTTTTTTTCCTGAGAAGTCAGTCAGAGGGAATTGTCCCCTCGCGCGTGCGAGCCTTACGCGTTTAGCCTACCACTCAATGGCTGGGGCTGCTTGTGCTTTTAAATGACGGTGTCGGTTATCAAGTTAGTCTGATTTCTAAAAGCAACGTTTAAATCTTTTGAATGATTGAAGTGAAATGTATAAAAAGCAAGAATTTTAGCGGCACAATGTTTCAGTTTGTTATTCTGTGTTTTCTTTGTGGGCATAAGCCCTGGGAGAGTCTCATTTCATTCACTGACATTAAGTTTTAGTTGATTTTTAGTTTTACTTGATGTCGTCACTCACGAGTTTGGAGCCATCTAGATTCAGGGTGTTGCTTTGGTTGAGAAATTTCCGAGTTAAAATTGTGCGATAAAATTTCCAGTTATTTTCAAGTTATCTTGTGCCTCTTTTTCAAAGCGAGGCCTGGGGGACTTTCTTTCGAATGAAAATAAGTTCTTATCTGCATGTAGATAAAAATTTATTTTTGTATGAAAGAGGTACAAGACAACTCGGGAATGGGCTATTGAATATGGTTTTATAGCGGATAAATCATCCTGTGGCCAGTTATTTTAGAGGTATTTTAATTTATTGTTCTTTTTGTTTGACAAGTTACATGCATCGCATACTTTATGTTGACTTGGCAAAGCATCAGTACATTATATCATCATCACAATATATTGTTTAATAGAATGAAAATACCACTTGATATGAAGGGATCATTTGATACAAATATTTTACATTTTACACCAAAATCAACAGTACATTGCCATTAATCAGGCTCCTGCATTTACTAATTTGATATTTTCCTTTCCTTTCTAAGTTTGATGAGACTTTTATACGCTGGACGCATGTAGGGAGCCGCTAAAGATATTATTTCCAATAATGATGACCAGGTCCCTCATTTGTCCTTTGAGCACTGCCATTTCGCGACTGACATCCTGGTAACGAGTTTGGTTACCAAGCCTCGCCCCGTTACGGAGCTGGGGTGGCGAGGAAAAATTGCCATTTAAGAAGTTTTCCTGTCACAAGGGCAAAGACGAAAATGTAAATTGACAGAAACCTTATCCACATAGCCAATAGAGACCATTGAAACGATCCGCGTATGGTTATGAGATTTAATGCTGGTACGACCGTTAAATTTTAAACCAGTCGCGACGACCCTCAAATTGCAAATTGTAATGTTTGTACCCAGACCCCTTCTCCTTCCTGTTTCTGACTACTGGGGAAGAGGGGAGGCTCTAGGAACGAGAATGGTGTGACATGTGATGATTTAAAGCATAGGCATTGCCTTTGACAATTCATGATCTTACTATGATTTCAAAGGAACTATGCGAGCTGTTATAATTATTAGTTAGCTGTTATAGTTATTATAGTCATTATAAAGTTGTTCATGTTTATGTTCAGCTGTTTTTAGCAACACTTTGAAAGTCAAACGTTAGTTTCACATTAACGAAAATCTAAAACTAGTTGTCCAGTTTTGTTCAAGGATACTACGCTAGTGCAGCTCTACTATTGTTAACTACTGAGTTTGCAACTCGTTTGTCAGTAAATCATCATTTCCAATTCAATCCAATCATTTCCAACACTTTGAAAGCCAAACGTTAGTTTCACATTAACGAAAATTTAAAACTAGTTGTCCAGTTTTGTTCAAGGATACTACGCTAGTGCAGCTCTACTATTGTTAACTACTGAGTTTGCAACTCGTTTGTCAGTAAATCATCATTTCCAATTCAATACAATCGTTTCCACTTGATCTATGGTCAAACGCAACGGCAGTTAGAAGAGGGAGTTACAGACCTTCGACCTTAAATAAATTGGGGGCCGAACTGCAATGATATCAAAAGGGAGCGGTATCAAGTGAATATTCGCAAGGAGAGCTAACCATGTCCAGTTTTTAAGGTTGGCTCTAAGACACACCCGCACCCATCTTGGCCATCTGTAGCCGAACACTATTACCTACCACCATTTCCATGCCTACAGTGAGACGTCCCATGATACGAACACCATCCTGCAGGCACAAGTTAAACTGCTGACCCGTCATATGGCTTGGGATTTGACCAAACAGTAAGGAGTAGACTTTAACGTGACTCAGGTCAAATCTTATTCTTTGAAGTAACTGTCGAGAAAGTGAATTAATGGCTCAATTTCACTCTGTTGCAAACACAGTGACAATTGAAAAAAATAAAAAAGAAAGAAAGAACATAAATTTTTAAAAAAGCGTTCACTTTTCCCTTTGAGTTGACCTGCCCACTATGTAGGCTTAATTCAGGACAGTGTCTTCATCGTGCGGCAACTAACGGGTCACGATCGGATTCAAATGCAATTAGCCTTGGAAATATTCTCCAGGCTTACAAGCAATTTGCATTTACATAAAAAGGATTCATAAACGTGCTGTTGTTCATTCTGTCATTTTCGTTTTAAATCCATAGCATACGCTTATTTTGCCCTTATTTATGTCTCCGATTATAGTTAAATTTGGTGAACCGACTAAACCAAGGTTTCAAATAACAATAATAATATTAGTTTAATAGACCGGGTGGCATACATATTTCCGTGAGCCGTCAATTGCGATATAATTTATACCCTCTCCCCCTTCCCTTTTCCTTGAACTTAAAAACATACAAATGTTGAAATAAATCATCCTTTAAAATTCTTAACATGGCATAAGAACTAGAAGTAACTTTTGACATAAAGCCAGTTACCGTTACGCCTGATGATATGTTTGAACTTGCCATTGATCTGTTGAAAGTGATATTCTCCTGTGAATAAGACAACAAAACAGATCAATATATATCATAAGGCATGTTAAGATATGTTGAGAGAAGAAAAGGTTTCTAAAATTTGGGACCTTTAGGAACCACCAACGGAACGCCAAGAGAAACGTATTTTCCAAATGGCACAGTTCGCCTTATGTCACCGAATACTCGCGGAACTGAGTTTGCATATAGAGAAGACGTTCAAGTGCAACTAAAAATACCAAAATGTATAACGCATGTGCACAGCCATTGTTTGCTAATTGACCTTTTTTCTATCGGGACTTCCCATGCCTTTCCTGTCGTTATCGTGGCTGCCTATTCTTAATGTCATACAGCAGAAACGTTGTAGGTCCATTTTGTTAGCTACCGGTACCTCTATGCCCTAAAGACATGAGTCCTAGCAAGACACTTGGCCCACAACAAAGTCACCGAAAATATAAAGGGAAGGTAGCAGCCTTAACCGACCAAATTCTACGATGGCTGCAATTAATTCATTCCATTAGTGGAGCAACAAGAAGCATGACTCGGCTCATTTTTTATCTGTGAATGAAATACCATGAAAGTTTGACGAAGCAATTAAAGTTCTTCATGGAGGTAATTTTCTCTAGAGCTGTTCGTTTTCCCAAAATTCCAACTGAAACTCCAACGCTTGTGGCAGTGAAACTTCAGATTTGGTTTCTAGGGAATTCAAAGTGGCTGCTCCATGATTCATACAGATTGGAAACCTTGCTACATCCGGTTACAGTTGCCTCTCTCAAATACGTTTGCAGGGGTTACAAAAAAGCAAATATTAATTTAAGAAGATTTTTCATTGTGGGGTTTAAAGTTTGATCATTAGTCGCGTCCTCGGGACCCAAATAAAATTGGCCTTAGAATAAACTTAATGTTCCACAACAACAGTAGATCTTCGCTGAGTCTTTTAAGTTGTACACTCTCAGTCACTGATTCGCAGACAAATCAATGCTGTCTCTGTCTTCTTCGACTGCATTCATGCAATAATAACTGTGTTACAAAATGGCAAATATTTGGAAAAGATAAATAACCGAACGTCGTGCAACATGCGTGTGGAAAGCAACAAATCAGAGAGTATACTTCTGTTCACTGTCTTTCTGGCTTCAAAATAGCAGCGAAGTCAATATGTTGTTTGATTGGAGTGTGAAAATGGAATTATCAGCGGAGCCTGCGGGCAAAGCCCGCCAGCGGAGCTCCATTACTAAGGAAATTTGGTAACCTATCAATCCGAGAAATTTTGGTTGTGTCGTAATAGTCACGTGACCGTCCGTCCGTACGTCCGTACGTCCGTACATCCGTACGTCCGTCCGTCCGTCCGTCCGTCCGCACAGACTCTTTGGGAGGGGGAGGGGAGTCCCAAGACAACCCGACGGGGGTAGAGAATGCCATCTTTTCTTGGCGGGAAATCGCGCCGTGCTTTCGGGCAACCGGCGTTTTTCTTGGCGGGAAATCGCATGAACATCGTCGCTTTTGAAAAAGAGGTTTCTTTAAAAGCTTAAGATTCTTTAGCATTTAACGATGCTCGAGAGTACTGAAGTTTTATACTTGACAAAAAAAACATCTAATATCAATAAATGGAATGAAAAAGTTCAAAAGAATACTGGTAGAAGGCGAAAAGTTCGAGTTACGAAAGCTGCATTCAAAGGACTTCATCGCTTTGTTTTCTTCACGGCGGAGAGTTTGTCCTGTTCTGAAACACAACGGAGTAAGTAAAGTTTTTAAAGGGTCTAAGGTACATGATTTCGAGTATTACGATGAAAGAAATTACGTTTTGAAATGGAAATTTGATTTATGCCATTAGAAATGTGTCATTTACTTTTGACTTTAAGAAATTATTAGAAAACGCGCTCAGATTTGTGACAGATTCTTGAATATTTTGCCATGTTCAGCCAATTTCACTCGCGTGGACCGACCTACGATTTTGGAAGTGTAACGCGAATTGCATTTAAGTATAAACTTACGGGTTTTCGAATAAACTTTTTTCAAAAATGATTCCTCTGTCCATTATTTTGTGTTTGTTTATTCATAACAGTAGGTCTAAACACAGCCGCAAGACAACTGCACAAGCTTTGCTTTCAATTTTGACTGTCCGGTCTGTCTCTTTGTGCAACTGTCGATTTTCTTGTCCTAGAAGTTTTCTATAGTAATAATCTTTTAAGCGAATCAGTTGTCGGTTTAAAGCTATTTTATCCCAAAAGCTTCCGAAAACAGTTTTGTGCGTTCCTCAAAGCGCCTAACTTTATATAGGCTTACTTCGCATCCGCAAAACTTATGCCGGCATAATAATAATTTAATTAAAGCGTGTTTGGCGTTTCTTTGTTTTGAATCTCGATGGTTTCTAGTTAGAGAACGAAATATAACAGTTATTTGAAAAACTATAAGCGAAGTAAAAAACAGTTCTGTGCCTTTTTAAAAGCTCTCGAATTTCAGACAATTTGCAGCCGCAAAACTTATGCCACAGAGTTAAGAATGTTTGGACGGTGTTTGTTTGTTTGTTTTCAATCTCGATGGTCTCAAGCTAGAGAACGAAATATAAGGGTTACTTAAGTAACTATAAGCGAGGCAGTTTTGAGATTAAAGCTATTTTATCCGGTAGGTAACGTGTGTTCCTCAAAGTGCTTGAATTTTTTCGCAGCTGCTAAAACCTACGCGACATTTCTTCGATAAGTTTATTACAATTGCTTCGAAGCTCCCCAGATCCTTTCTTTCGGGTAATCCCAGTAAAATGCCGGTGAAATGTTAGTATAAATTTTTGACCAGACTAATATTTTTATTTAGTGGCAGTTCATGTTATTTGTTAACATCCGAACGCGATGAAGATAACCCATTTACCACCATTTTCACTACTACGCGACTTTTCTTTTCAAAACACTTCTGAGCACTTTGCAATACGCTTCCGTCAATCATACCTAATATGGGAAGTGTGTGATGTTACCGCAATTGAATTGAGCTCGAATAACGATGGCGCCAAATTATCCCGTAAATTTACGCTGGCGAGTCATGTATTGACTAGTAAGAGGCTTTAGAGTCGTTGATGTTGCAAGAATACTTCACGTTTGGCAGATATTTGTAAAGAAATTTCGACATTTCTTCAGAATTAAATACCCGCTCGGTGGATTATCCTACGCGGCGGATGGTAAGCTTGCGTTTAATCTCGTGAATAAGCTAAACCGAAGTGTGAAGTAAAAATTCTAGCTTTTCTGACCTGAAAATAGCACACTAGATGTTATTCACCACGAGTATAATCTGGCAATATCCCGAAGTGTACGAGGACGAAATTCAGGAGTGGATAGAGTATGCAACGGGAAAACGAATCATGATCGGCGTGCGATCAACCGATTCGTGAAGAAAATTAATGTGTTTGACAAGAAGAAACGTACGTATGACTTGTTGGATTGTTTTTGCAAGAAACACTGCTAATTCTAGTCACCTATCACCCGAAGAATGGAATGAAAAACAAAGAATAAGCGCTTTATAACGTTTATTGTTCTACGCTGTGACATGATAGCAAGAAAAATCTGAAAAATCGTTATTTATAAAAGCGGGAACGGGGAAATACCAAGGAAAATATTTAAGCACAGTTTCATGTTTACTTCTTCGTTATAGCTCACTGTGATTACCAAAGAACGTGATAAGCGAAACAGGGCGATGTATCGTCGTAGGTCATCGCTAAATTTCACCGAGAACAGTTGCTATTTATAGATGAATCAGAACTTCTCAGACTCATCGATAAATAGCAACTGTTCTCGGTGAAATTCAGCGATCCTACGACAATACATCGTCCTGTTTCCCTCATCACGTTCTTTGGCAATCGTCTTGAGTTATAACGAAGAAGTAAACTTGAAAGTACGCGCTTAAATATTTCCCTCGATTCCCCGTTCCCGCTTGTAGAAAAAACTATTTCCCTATCATGTCACAGCGTTATATGTTTACATTCTCGAAGCGTAGAACAACAAACGTTACAAGCGCATTATAAGCTTATGCCTTATTCTAATTTTTCAATTCATTCCGGAGGTGATAGGTGATTAGAATTAGCAGCGTTCCTTCCAAAAAAATGCAACAAGTCATACGTACCTTTCTTCTTGTCAAATCCATTTTCTTCACGAATCGGTTGATCGCACGCCGATCATGATTCGTTTTCCCGTTGCCTACTCTATCCACTCCTGAATTTCGTCCTCGTACACTTCGGGATATTGCCAGATTATACTGGTGGTGAATAACATCTAGTGTGCTATTTTCAGGTCAGAAAAGCTAGAATTATTACTTCACACTTCGGTTTAGCTTGTTCACGAGTTTAAACGCAAGCTTACCAGCCACCGCATAGGATAATCAACCGAGCGGGTATTTAATTCTGAAGAAATGTCGAAATTTCTTTACAAATATCTGCCAAACGTGAAGTATTCTTGCAACATCAACGACTCTAAAGCCTCTTACTAGTCAATATATGACTCGCCAGCGCAAATTTATGGGATAATTTGGCGCCATTCTTATTCCTTCGAACTCAATTCAATTGCGGTAACATCACACACTTCCCATATAAGGTATGATTGACGGAAGCGTATTGCAAAGTGCTCAGAGGTGTTTTGAAAAGAAAAGTCGCGTAGTAGTGAAAATGGTGGTAACCAGTCGAATAATTTTTATTTTGTTTTTGTAAATGAGCGCCGTTTCAAGTTCATTCAAGCGAACAGCCAATAATCCAAGGAGATTTGACAAGCCTTGACAGTTAATGAGATGATATGGAAACATTGCAAACGCCAAGCTAGACGGCCCGTGAGTAAAATAATCAAGCTGTGCTCAGCCTCCAGAATGACCTTTCGAGCTTGGTTTTACAGAACAGATCCCCACATATTGGAGGACAATTCGGAACACTTTCAGGCTTTTTGAGGAACACTTTTCGAAAGCGAACGAGCCAAAAAAAGCCCCGAAATATATTTCAGACCGAAAAGTTTCAGGACTATTTTTGAGAAACGAACACCAGTTTATTCCTTCGCGGCTCCGCTTTTAGGCTGGACTAAATCGATATATTAAAGACAGAAATGGAAATATTAGGCTGCTAAGATCCCTAAGACTGAAGCATATCAGATCCTTTTGTACCCCAGCTTTCTTGTGTCGCTAATGATATTACTCACAAACTTCTCCAGTGTTGTGTTGAGGTGCCTTGTCAGATTTGTACACCAATCATCAAGGACTTGAATGGGTGACGCGAGCCCCCCTTGTAGCGAGCCCATATTTGCATAGTCTCGGATGGACCTGGGATCTCTTACATTCGACGAATTGGCGAGAGGACATAAAAGGAACGCAGCGGTTAAAACCAAGACGGCGGATACTTTAACACTTGTGTGGCCTGTAATGTTAAGAATAAAATATTGAGCTTTGTGCCAAATATTGCAGTTTTGAACCCTTATAATTAATAGATGTATATAATCACATTAATTTTAAAATTTAATTTGTCATTTTTGCTACCGTTGTTGCTGTTGCAAGAACCTTGATTAATAAAGGTGAACTAAGGAAGTCATTTACGTAAGATATCGGAAGTCTTATCTTCTAGAAGGCTTTTCAGTTTTTCTCTAGGAGAATAGTACAGGGAATGGAGAAATATAAATCAATACCTGGCATTCTTTTGGTGTTCTTGTGTACAACGTAGCAGAGTAGAGAAGAAAATATGTCGTTGTGTTTCGAAGTAACGAACTGAGTTTCACGGTTGGTCAGGTCGCGTTTATATAGTGCTGTTGTTTAATTTGTGGATGAAATCATCTTCATCACTTAGAAAATGCGAGAAAGGCAAATGACAAATGTTTCTCTAGAGACAACGACAAAGAGAGGCAGATATTGGTTATTTCGTACAGGTAGTGCCATTTGCTTGAGAAAACATTCCCGTTTTTCTGAATTGTTTATTTATGATAATCCGAAACCCTCTCTAAGTGGAAATTAAGGAAACAGCGATTGTAAATTAAAGTTTGGCGAGAATGAAGGGTCAAATTCATTCAAAATTCGGGATTTTTATGACATTATTCTACCTTTAACCGTTAATTTTTATACTGAATGGTATACTTTGAGTATACATCGCCATAGAGCAAAAACCACAGTTCGACTAGTAGGAACCTGTTAACCTGTAAAAATAAAATATTGTTCGCAATTGACTTCCTTTCGCAGTCACTGAAGGAGATATTGAACGTCAAATCTGCAAACATCCACAAATTTTTAAAGAATGTTATTCTTTAAACTGACAGCTAAATTTCCATATTCATACTCTCAGATCCCCCAGCTTTACTTTATGATTTTAACTGTGGGTTACGCAATTTTTTTTAGGCAGCTACTTGCTTACTCATCGTCTTTTTGTGTAATTTTGTAAGTCCTTTGATTTACAATTCAGTAATCATTAATTTTAGGAAGTCATTAGTTGTTGCCACTACATAAAGGGAAAATGAGTTATCAGTTAAGTTGAATAACATAAGTTGGCGGTAGAAAACTATATTAAAAATAACAAATAACTTAATGGCAAAGCAATGAAGTCTTAGTTCCATTTTATCATTGATGCAAGTTCCTGTGAAGTCCAATTCAAACGTTACAAGCCCCATTCAGTACGTTGGACAAGACCGATGCATATAGCAATAGCTATGACCAAAATTACAAGAAATTTACTTGTAATCACTTTCATGCTCATTGGGAAAGGCACCCAAAAAAGTGAGGAAATACTTAAAGAAACTCTGATTTATTTTTATTTAAACGATTTAATCGGTATAAGGGTACACAGATCCATTAGTTGGTCATTTTTGCCCTCACGAACTCTTCCCGTTTATTCCGTTTAATGTGAAATACAGACGGGAATTAGTTGATAAGGAAAATTTCATTAAAGAAATATGATTTAAAAGATGGCAAATTAAATTTAAACTTTAAGCAATGTTACTCTTATATACCTGGAAAGTTCCTACAATATTCACATTTAGAAATTAGACGTTAATGAGCTATTTCTTTCTAAAGGCGACTGGATAAAGAGGATGGAATAGTAATTTCACGAGAGGATAACCAGAACAAATGTTGTTCCATACAGTGTTAAAGGCTCATTTGCATCCGGTGAATCGGAAGTGCAAACGTAACCATTCTAAAAATATACACTAAAAATCGCGAACATGGCGGACTACGCTGGTGTTTTAAGGCTACAGTACTCTTTTAGCCCAGTGACATATGAGCAATAAATAAAGCCTTTTAAACAGAACAAAAATCTGTTTATGTACACTATCCGCTAAAAAGTCTTGTTTAATATCGTTCTACTTTCATTTTTGTAGATCTGGTGTCATATTACATGCCAATAATATCAAATATCACGTTTCATTTATATATTAATCTTTAAGGCGTTTGGTTCAACCAAATTGTTGAATACTATGACATGATTGTCATGAAGTAAAACAAAACAGATCCCCTTGTCACCCGCATTAACGGTTGTGCAGGTCGTCATGAAAACATGTAAGAGCCTAGCTGCCAAGCGAAAAATGCATAAATTATACCTATCGGGTAAATTCCCATTCGAAGAATACGGGTTGGTAGGGAAAAAATGTTGACAGTGCACTATGGAGCTATTTTAAAAATTGTCACGCTCTATGGGGAAGGAAGCCGAGATGGGGGAAGTGGCGAAACTCTCGGGACATTATAATTAGAATTGTGACATATTGATAGTGAGGGAAAGAGTATAAAAGGGTTTGCAGCGAGTACAGCCAGTCATATCGAAAGAATCACCAGTAAGAATTATATGTCATTGAACAAAAAAATAAAAAAAACAGTGGAAACAGAAGAAGTCTGTCTTGTCAAGATGAAAACTACAAAACAAGGTAAGTTCCTTAGATCTATTGAGTATTTTCAAGATAAACTTAACGACTTTATGAGAAAACTGACGTTTTAGACAAGATAAAACTTCATAAGGGTGGAAAGCAAAGAAAAAGCTTCAAATCGACGCAGTATCGATCATAATGGCAGCTTCTTCTTTTTCTTTCTGTCGCATTTTTCTTTAAATTTTTTGTCATTTAAGGTTCTCTCGATATTTGGCACAGGCGAGTTTTCTTTAGCTCCTGTCTCACATGATTTATTTCTCACGAAAACCAGAACAAGGGTGACTTATCGGTAACGTCTTAACACTTATTATGTTTACAAGTGAAGTTCTTTTAAGTGGACTACAACACTTTCAGTCTTAGCTTGTTTTTAATAACATAAGCTTTCATTGCCAGTCATACATAACCTTCTGGCCTCGGTTCCTGGAAAGCCGATTAAACTATCCCCCGATTAGCAGTTAATCCACGATTAAATTCCTTATCTCTAGAATAACTAATCCAGGGATAAAAAGGCGTTCCTGAAAGCAGAGTTATCCCTCGTTTAACTATCCCTCGGTTAAACTCATATCAAACCGGTTAAACAAGTTACCAGCATATAAAAGCGCGGGAAAACGACAGAGCGGGAGAAAAAACTGAAGTCGACTCCGATACTCGTTTTACCGATCGATACCTGTTGTAGTCGATTGTCGATATTTGACCGCGGTACAGTTTGCCCGTTGTCGACCCCGTTGTCTGGTTGTGACAAAACAAAACTTCAAACCTTTCCTCAAGGAAAAACAAAGTGGAAATCACGGTTCAGTGTAAAGTGATGCTGATTCGAGGTGAAATGTGAGCTATATTTGAAAATCGGTGAGTTCTCTGACTACCTCTTGATTCTTTCAGCAATCGAAACTATTTTGAGTTTTACAAAGCAACACTTGCCTCTCGGAAAAATGTTAACAATAAAGTACTGATTTGTGCCGAATAATTGTCTTTTTAATTGTATTTGTAGCCTATCTGCTTTGTTACGTTCGCCTGGTACCAGGGTACAGAAATCTGACATTTTGTTTTTGTTCTAAATCAGTAAAAAACCTCTGTTTCAGTGTCTGCATTGTTTGAGAACGACAACAACTTCGCTTTAATTAATCGTCAACATTTTGTCTTATATTTACGTTATTTCAATAAAACATCTCCTTCTGTATTTGCAACATTGCCATAAATATTTTATTTCATTCTATAATTCTTCTGTAGAAACCTAAAACCGGCAAATTGTACCGTGAAAAGTTAATTATTCGCGCTATCGCTTGCGATGAAAGATGGCCTCGAAATTCATGGTTTTCAGTTTCGTTTTATCATAAGCTTACTCGTCGTCCTGAAGATCGGTTCATAAATTCTGCTTTGTGAAGATCCTATTTACTGAAGCCACATTTCCAGAGTTACTGTTTAATAGAATTTTATAGAGGTATTGATGGAAATGTTTAATAGTGTTTTATAATATATACAAAAATCGAAAACTCGACTACACGATTTGCGTGTTTGTGGTCTTTTTTGCTCCATCACATTTCGCAGCAGGTTTTTGCGCCCAAAACTCAGTCGATTACCTCTCGAATTTGTGCCGACAACAAAATTATTTGTTACTTAAGTTGCTGAGAGTAATTTATCTAGCATAAATTGTCTTCTTTCTTTTTCGTTACTCAATTAAACTGACAATATCGCAAAATTTAAGTGCGCCATTTTGTTTGTTTTGATCAAGTTTTTGCCCCGATTAGTGAGTTAATCGACCTCGCTAGGTGGATTAAATTTAATCCCTCGTTTATCACTTGGTTAGTGTTAATCGTGCTTTCAGGAACAGAATCCAACCGAAGGATAAATTTTCATCCTGGATTAGCGAGATTTAATCCTCGATTAACGCTAATCGGCTTTCCAGGAACCGGGGCCTGAGTTTTGTTCATGACAAAATTTAGTAGCTTTAAATATGCGCACCACGTTTTAATATAAATGTTCAGACCCTATTAATCTTTATTCCATAGGTTTAATATTTCATTCCGCGTTTTTCGCGGCATTGATGCTTATGCTCATGTTAACTGGAGGTGCTATGGCGGCTCCTGTTCATGGTGGTGTTCATCCACTACTCAACATGAAAAGCTGGACTTATTCCACTACTATTCAGCTTTCAAAGATTGTCGGCGAAACGCAAATGGATTTTGTACGTAAAGTAATTTCAAATCTGGTTTTCTTAGCTGATTGTTCTACATTTTTTATTATGACTTGTTTCCTGTAGTCTTCCAGAATAGCCAAGAAATCATCAGATTAAATAGAGCTGATGATTAGCTTCTACTCTAAGAATCAAAATCGTTAATTTTTCACTCTGAGGATAAAATCGTAAATTGTTGCAATTCATACCCTGACGCTACTGAACAGTTTGCGTCTTTCATGTAAAACACTGTTTAATTTTTTAGTATTTCACAAGTTATTCGTTTTTGATTTCATGATCTTTCTGTTATAGTTTAATATCAATTAAAGCAAGCGTTCTGTACTAAATCAGTGAACTGCCAGCTGTCTCCGCCATTGCTTATTTTGAAATTAAATCGGGAAATCTGGGTCTATGTTTATGTTGTGGTTCAATTTTATCCTTGGTTCAATTTTTATTTTCCTTTGTTTTTTTTTTTTTTTTTAAGGTAATGTATGATGGTGAGTGTAAGACAAAGAAAAAGAAAAATTGAACCAAGGATAAAATTGAACCACAACATATACACAAAAGTTTCGTGTACCACATTATTGTCTTGCACCAAGAAATTTTGTCTTGAGTGTGGCCTATCAACATACAAGTTATCATAAGCTTATTACGTAATATGTGATATCTTAAAACTCGTTCTTCTATTTCATTCATTCTCCTACTCATACCTCCATGTATGATGTACTTTTGTAGGCACAAGTCCGTCTGGGAGACAAAAACTTCGATGGATATGTTCACAGCATTCCCGGATTACCTAATCCTATATGGCATCAAGATAAGATGTCGGTAAGCCATCACCTGAATTACCCTAATATGCATAGCATTGTTTAATGACAAAAATTTGTCGAATAAGCATTTACACTAAAGATACGTCCAATAAACAAACATGTAGAGTGCATAATCATCGGCCAAAATGCGCGGAATTCCAACCCCGGTAAACAAACTGCATTATTCTTCAACTGAAAACATTTTATTGGCGTTTCTTAAATACCTTTCGACTACTTTATGATGACAAGATCAACGCTGCAGATAAGATATTTGGCAAATGTATGATGTGACATATATAGGTCAGTGAACTAACCTCTATAACTTTTAATTATTGGTCGAAGTCATGCTGTTTTATAATTGTGTGACAGACTTCTTGTTTGCCTGTTTTAGTGCAAACAAATGCAAATTAATATTGGACCGTAAGGCTTTTGAGGTGCATTCGACCTTGAAAAGTAAATACGTCAAAAAGAAAGGGTTTCTTGGAACTGAAGGATCTTAAATAGAAGGGTTCCCGGAATTCAATCGGCAATTCAGAACAACAGCCGATATATTTTTATTTTTATGTTTGAATATTTTTTTCGCCTTTTTTACAGGAGCAAACGCTTCTAAAGACGTTAGTGAAACAGCTTTACATCTTCAGGGATTTCATCAACAACATGAAAACTCGCGAAACTCGGAAAGGCAGCAATTTTGTTACAAATTTGCAACAAATCGGTGATGACCTGACCTATCTTATAAGCAACTTTCAGCAGATGGTGAGTAAATACTAAAAACTGATAATTGCAGTAAACTTTCCTTTGACGTCCCTTTCCCAGCCCTGGAAATTAGAGCTAAATCTAATATAATCAGAATATTGTATGAAGTAATCTTCAGTGGTTCAAAATTTCATTTAATTTTGCACAACTTATAGCTAAAACTAACTGAATCGTTTCGATCTTTTGTGAGTCCTATATTTTTTGTCCTTTTACCTCTTTTATAAACTGTTGAGAGTTATAATCGATCTTCCATTTCAACGATCAACAATGCGTTCCAACAGTCATTTCCAACAATCTAGACAGTAAAACTGTTAAAAACTAGGCTTTGTGTGTCAAAATGACCCATTCTGCGAGATTTAAACGTTTAGCGTTGGTAGCAAACATAGTCAATCTGATCTATTTATAAGTTGATGTTTGCCTTACCCCATAGCACATCGCGACGTTCCTCACAGTTTTTGTGTTCGTAGACAGAGTATGTTCTTCGGTTTTCTAGAATGAATTTTGTAACGTATTTATAGACGTTTAGGTTTAACAAACATCAAACAAGGTAATCAATTTGACATTTTTCGCTCGACCAGGAAATATACCAGGGATTTTCCGTCACTCGTAAGCTCACCACCTCTCCCCAGCCCACAATCAAGCCAGGAGCAACTCAGAAGGAACAGGACGAGTGGGATCTGGGCGTGCTGAAGGAGTTACTATACTGGCTGATACCCGTGCAGGGAGAACTTTATCGGGAGATAACAAATACGTGATAAGACCTGCCATTGAATCAAATCGTGCTTCAGATGCAATATGACACTTACAAGGAAAACTTTGTATACATAAATTAAAACAACCATTTTGGATGAATGAATGCCATGATCATGAATTATGGCCAAATTTTTTCGTACATTGTATCAATGAACCAGGTAACGTAGTGCTCGATGCTCGTTGTATGCAGATTTTGGATTAGTTTGTAATCCGCAGTTTTTTTAGTTTTAGCATAACAATCACTATATTAGTAGAAACGAAAGGGTAAAAAATGCCATTTGTTGGCAAAGACATACAGATTAATAAATGAAGCTAGAAATAAAAGTATTAACAAAAAAAACATTTTGTTGCTTTCTGGTGCCTGATGTAAAAAGCCCACGATGACAGGGAAATGTGAAGACGGTGGTTACCAACTATGGATGGAGCTTATATCTTGTACTGGAATCACAGCTGACATTGTCTGCAGTTGGTGATGCTGAATTTAGTTCTGGTTAGGAAAGCCTTACTTTGGAAAACGTTGGGACAAAAATGAGGGTCGTGAGTGGTTCATGGCGCTGTCTTAAGAACAAGAAATCTTTTACGAGCTTTTTCCCCAGCTTAGAAGACTTTTGTTTGGGTGAATTTGCATGGAATGTAATCAATGTATCAATGATACCATGCCCCTTATAACTGATGCAAAAGTACAATTTGAATACTGTGCGACTGACTCGATATTCAAAACACAAAAATCTTTATTCAATTGATATATTTCGGTCCGAGAAAGTACTGGTCCTGTCATTTTTGATGTGTTTATCTAGGCTTCAGTATTTAATTTAAGACAATTATTTCCTACATAATCAGCGCATATTGCTCGTTCTAAACGATATAATGTTAGAGTGAATGAATATGCAAATGCAGGTTTTTATTGAAACGATTTGCTTGGTTTTGCCTTCACGAACCATTTCCAGTTTAATTTGTTTCTTGTAAAAGCGCAATTTTTTAACGTAATTATTTTGTTTTGTTGCCAGTGAGCGGAAATTTGTGTTCTGTCACACTTCCGTCTTCAAATATATTTCACATACACGAGTTCAAGAAACATAACTAACCAAACGGATGCCAAACAGTTTTGAGCTTCAACTCTTTAAGCCCTAATATAAAAATGCATATCCTCTGTAATTCTCTCCATATATTTCTTATGGAGCTAGTAAGGGGAATTTGTCTAAATAACAAGACATCTCCTTGGTGATCACTTTCTTCATTCTCATCATTTGAATGATTGAACAAGTAGTGATAAAGTAAGGAACTTGATTTCATTTTCGAAAAGCACCGTTTCTTCCTATCTATTTCTCAACATGGAGAGTTCTACCTTGAAGCTTATCCAAAACTAAGTGATATGAAAACCGACACCACTCAAATAACGTCTTACTAATGCAATACCAGGGTATCAATTCACAATGAAACTAATGATTAGATATCCATGAAATGATAAGGATGATTTCGTCTAAGAAATATGATTTAAAAGATGGCAAATTAAACTTAAACATTTACAAAATAAAAGACAACCGGAAGCCAGCGACTTGGTCAGGCATTTAATGCCACATTGTAGTTTTAAGTTCAACGTTATTAAAACAAAAAGGCTTGTATAAACCTAAAAATAACATAAAATGCTGAAACTTAAAACATTAATAAACTATTTCTCTCTAAAGGTGGACTGTGAGAATAACCAGAACAAATGTATGTTAGAGTCAAAGTCGAGAACATGGATGACTACGCAGAAGTACTGTGTTAGCAAAGAGACATAACAACTGTTTATGTACTGACTGTCCTCTAAAAAGTCATATTTAGACCTGGGTGTCATTTTACATTCAAAAAGTATAGAATTTCACGTTTTTTTTCATCTTCTGATCTTTGTGGCGTTTAGTTTAACCAAATCGTTGAATGCTATGACGTGATTATCAGAATGAAACAAAACAAAACGTGTGCTGGTCGTCATGAAAACATGTAAATAGGAATGTCATTTTAGAGCGCAGGTGACTAAGGGGAAATGCATAAATTATATATTATGCTGAATTGCAGAAATTGTACCGGGAATAAGTTCCAGAAGTTCCCATCTACAGATCGAGTACCGGCTGACATATATAAAAAAAATGTTGACAGTACACAGTGAGGCCTCGTAACCCTACTCAAATCACATGGATTTGGGAACAGCAGATTTTTTGTTTTGACTGAGTAACGCTTAAAAAGGGGGAAGAAAAAATATAAACAGGGGAAGTACATGGAAAAAATCTGACGTTATATTTAGATTTGTCACCGTCAATGACGAGGGGAACACCATAATCTTTTGTGCTATCAACCTGCATTATGATGGCCAGAGCATAAAAGGGCGTACTGCTAGTGTAGCTCAAATAAAATAAAAAAATCAATGAAATCATGTGGACCAAAGAAAAATGTCTTTTGAAGAAGTCTGACTTGACCAAATGAAAACTTTCAAAACAAGGTAGGTTCATTAGATCGTTTGAGTATTTTCAAGTTAAACTTTTGTAAATAAATAAATAAATAAACAAATAAATAAATAAATAAATAAATAAATAAATAAATAAATGACTTTTCAGGTAAGATGAGCTTGTTAAGGAAGAAGAGCTAAAGAAGTCTTAAAACTGAAGCATTCTAGCGTCTTGTTCTGCAGTTATTCCTTATTTTTCTGTGGCATTTTTCTTTATATTTTTGTTGTTAAACTTTCTCTTGATCGGCTTGTTTCATGGGAATTTTGTTTAGCTGTTGTCTCCCATGGTTTAACAACGAAACTCTGAAAATCCAGAACAAGAATGACTAATCGGTGAAAACTCAATTTATTATGTTTTCCAGAAATGTTCTTCAAAATAAGTATGACTACAACGCTTTGAATGTTGTTCTAAGATAAACGTTCGCTTCCGCTTAATGCAGTATATTACAAAGCCTTGTAATGTGCACGCAAAAACTAAAATAGCCATGTTTAAAACTAACGTTTTAACATTTATCAGTCGATCACTCGATCATCTGTGAATTTTTTTTTTGTAAGTTTAATATCTCAATCCGCCTTTTTCGTGGCATTGATATTTCTGCCCATGTTTGCTGGAGGTACTTAAAAAAAAGGACCGCTCCTGTTCATGGCGGCTATCCCCAGGTCACATCACAGCTCAACATGAAAAGCTGAACTTATTCCGGTATTGTTTAGCTCTCAAAATTGTTGGTGAAACACAGATGGACTTTGTAAGTAAAGTAACGAAAATATTTACTTATAATTCTTACTAGCAATTCACTAACGCCCCCTAAATTCAAGTAAATATTTCTTAGCTGATAATGCAACATTTGTTATGAAGAAATCAAGAGATCAACAGAAACATATCAGCCTATGATGAAACATATAGCTGATGATTGGATTTTACTCAGAGTCAAAAATGCACGTTCTTTAATTTATAACTCTTAGTGAGGATGAAATCCTAAATTAGTGCAATTCTTTTACTGACGCTCGTGAACAGTACTTTTTTGTATTTCATTTTACAAGTGATTTCTTTCTGATTTCATGATCTTTCTGTTATAATTATTAACTTTCTGCACTAAGTCATTAACTGCCAGCTGTCTCTGTCATTGCTCATTCTGAAATTTCAAAGCTGGTTTTACACAACAGTTTCTTGTACCACTTTATTGTTTGGCACGAAGAAATTTTGCCTTACGTGTGGTTTCTCAATGTACAAGTGATCAAATTACATTATAGGTGATATCATAAAACTCGTTCTTCTATCCAATTCATCCCTCTACTCATACTTGTATAAAACATGTACCTTTGTAGATCCAAAACCGTGATGGATATGTTCACAGCATTCCCGGACTACCTCCTGAGCCTGTATGGCATCAAGATTAGATTTCGCTAAGTCATAAATTACCCTAATATATATAGCATTGTTTAATGACACAATTTGACAAAGTTGATGTTGAAGCAAATGCATTGAACAATCACAAACTAAAAGTACGTCCTATAAACATAAATGTTGAGTGCTCAATCCTCGGCCAAAATGTGCGGAATCACAACCCCGGCAACCAAACTGCATTATTCTGCAACTGAAAACGTTTTATCGACTACTTTCCGATGACTACATGATCCACGCAGCAGTTAAGAAATCTGGCAAATGTATGATGTGACATAGTCAATGAACTAACCTCTATGGCTTTTCATTGTAAGTCGAAGTCATGCTATTTTATAATTGTGTGACAGACTACTTGTTTGCCTGTTTTAGTGTGCATACAAATGCAAATGTTGGACCGTAGGGCTTTTGAGATGCACTCGACCTTGAGTGAAGGTAAATACGTAAAAAAGAAAGGGTTTCTTGGAACTGAGGGAACTTAAATAGAGAGGTTCCCGGAATTCAGTCGGTAAATAAGAACATCCAATATATTTTTCAAGTTATGTATCATATATTTCTTTTATTT
The DNA here is from genome assembly GCA_964030785.1 of Siderastrea siderea. Classification (NCBI taxonomy): domain Eukaryota; kingdom Metazoa; phylum Cnidaria; class Anthozoa; order Scleractinia; family Rhizangiidae; genus Siderastrea; species Siderastrea siderea. The sequence continues at coordinate 35,906,537 of OZ034966.1, read as the reverse complement.
TTTTTTCTCTCTCCTTTTTTATTAGGAACAAGCGCTTGTAAAGACGTTAGTGGAACAGCTTTGCATCTTCAGAGATTTTATCAACAACATGGGAACTGGCAAAACTCAGAAAGGCAGCAATTTTGTAACAAGTTTAAAACAAATCGGTGATGACCTGGCCTATCTTATTACCAACTTTCAGCAGATAATGAGTGAATGCAAAGAACTGATAATTGCAATAAACTTTCCTTTAACTGTCCTATTTGCAGCCCTGGAAATTAGAGTTAAATCTAATACAAACAGAATCTTGTCTTAAGCTCTCTTGAGTGATTCAACTTTTGATTTAGCTGTGCACAAGTTATAGCTAAAACGACTTGAACCGTTTGTATATTTTGTCATTCCTAAATCTTTTGTCCTTTTTCCTCGTTTTGAAACTGTTCAAAGTTAATCTTCCATTTCAACGATCACTAATTTGTTCCAGTAGCCATTTTCGAGAAGCTAGACAGTAAAGCTGTTAAAAACTAGACTTTTGGTTTTAAAACCACCCATTCAGCGAGATTTAAACGTTTAGCGTTTGTAACAAACGTAGACAATCTGATCTATTTAGAAATTAATGTTTGTCTTACCCTGTAGAACATCGCGGAGTTCCTCATAGTGCTTGTGTTCCTGGACAGAGTATGTTCTTCCGTTTTCTAGAACGAATTTTGTAACGTATTTATAGACTTTTAGGTTTATCTAACAAGATAACCAAATTGTTTTTTTTCGCTCACACAGGAAATATATCAGGCATTTTCCGTCACTCGTCAGCTGACCATCTCTCCCCAGCCCACCCTCAAGCCAGGTGCAACTCAGAAGGAACAGGACGAGTGGGATCTGGGCGCGCTGAAGGAGTTGCTACACTGGCTGATACCCGTGCAGGGAGAACTTTATCGGGAGATAACAAATACGTGATTAGACCTGCCCTTGAATCAAATCGTCTTTAGATGCATTACGGAAAACCAAATTTGAGAAGTACAATGTGATGTTTACAAGGAGAAATATGTCTACCCAAATGTAAACAATCATTTTTTTGTGCTGAACGAATGCCGTGATCATGACTTTCTTTTAAACAGAGTTTACTGGAGAGTCCCCATCCGCACTGTGCCAGAGACAAACATAAAATAGAATTGCAACTATTAACTACAAAAGTGAGATTGTCCGCAAAGAACTGGACAGACTACAGAACTGTCGAGACTGACAGAGTAAATTGGAGGGTCCCTATCGGCACTGTGTCAGAGAAAACATAAAATAGGATTCCATGCAACTGTTTACTACAAAAGTGAGATTTTCTCGGATCAAAAACATCAAGAGGCTGATTGAGGGGGCCTGTCAAAAGAATGTGTCGCGGGTATACACGAGCAGATTTGCTGTAGGGACAGTCCCATTAGGTCTTTGGTTAGTTCCTATTTTTATTTGATCGGAGGGATTTGTCGCGTAAACATTACACACTAGGGGTAGGGGAGGGGGCCAAGAACCAGGGACTGTCCCTTATCGAATTCAAGGGACAAGTCATAGGGACCACTTTCCGCAACTGCACGTTTTGTCCAAAAAGTCTAGTAGTTCACACAGAGGGTTTTTTTTTTCCTGAGAAGTGTCGGAGGGACAATTCCCGGGGAATTGTCCCCTCGCGTGTGCCAGCCTTACGCGTTTAACCTACCACTCAATAGCTGGGGCTGTTTTTGCTTTTAAATGACTGTGTCCGTTATCAAGTAAGTCTGATTTCTAAAAGCAACGTTTAAATCTTTTGAATGATTAAAGTGAAATGTACAAAAAGCAAGAATTTAAGCGGCACAATGTTTCAGCTTGTTATTCTTTGTTTTCTTTGTTGGCTTAAAGGGACACTGTCACGGGGATTTTTACGTTTTGGGGTGAAAATATGCTGAAATTTGAATTAAATGCTTTTTTTTCTCGTACACAGAATACTCCTAGAACGTCAAGAAAAGGAAATCATATGATTTTCTCAAAGGAAGAACAAACCATAGTCAGTTACTGGCGATTTTTCCACGAAACAAAGGAAAAACTTGAAAACATCAGCCTGATGTTTTCAAGTTGCAACCATATCCATCCTAACAATTCGCAGCAAAACACACTCAATTATAATCTCAGAGAACTGGTACAGTAATTTTAAACGAACTTCAACCAGTATTTTTGGATTTCCGCTGATTAGAATATGTCCTTTTGCTTTTCAAAGGTATCTAGATATTGGTGACAGTGTCCCTTTAAGGCCTGGGGGAGTCGCATTTCATTCATTGACGTTAAGAACGTTAATAACCGATACAGCCATATAAGACCACAGAGCACCACCCAAACCAAAAAAGGACGTTAACCTTGCGTTAACACGGATTAATGTGGTTTCTTTTTGGTTAAAAACTGCATTGCCCATTTGTCGTATGAAAGGCAGTTGAGCTTGACACTTACCAATGAAAGATGACTACTCGCCTCCCTTCTCGTCTCTTACTACGTTAAAGAGGACTGAAAGACAATTTGAAATTTGGTTGAAATGTGTCGTATATAAAATGTTCTTCTCACAGATATTATTTATATGAACGGAATTGTAAAAAGCTAACCTGTATACATGGATGTTGTTGCGTATTGAGAGTGTAAAGTACATTATAGAGTAAAAACATGTATGGTTGCGGAAAAATTAGCAACAAACGTAATTTTAACGGCTGTGACGAGTTCTTAAAACTTGCAGTGTTTACAAAGTATCCACTGTGTAATTATGAATTTGTTAATGTATAGAACTAAGTGTCTGTTATAAGAAACTGGTTCGTTTTCTTTTGTGATTGGTTGTTGGTTGCAAACTCTAGTGAGAATGCTTTTCTGTGAATTACCATTTTTTGGTTGTCATGGTGATGTAAATTAATTAAAGGGCCGAAATTTATACTTCTGTCAAAGTGAACCGGCAAGATCTCTTGTAATCTTTTTTTTTTAAGATTAAAAAAAATTAAGAGAAAGGCTAGTCCTTCTCTATAGTATTGCTGTATAAGTCTTAAAACAATGGACACTATTTCTCAATGTTTTAATGCTCTGTGTGTTATAGTAATAGTCCTACTTTTTAAGTGGACATTAAAATGTCGTCACTAACGAGTTGGAGCCATCTAGGTTCGGGGTGTTGCGTTGGTTAAGAAATTTCCGAGTTAGAATTGTGCGACAAAATTTCCGGCTATTTCCGAGTTATATTGTGCCTCTTTTTCAAAGCGAGACCTGATGCGCGTTCTTTCGAATGAAAAAGGCGCTGTGTACCAAGACTCGCTTTAAAAAAAAGTGCAAGACAACTCGGAAATGGCCTAATAAATATGGTTTTATAACGGATAAATCATCCTGTGGCTAGTTATTTTAGAGGTATTTTAATTTTTGTTTGACAAGTTACATACATCACATACTTTATGTTGACTTGGCAAATCATCCGTTCAATACATCATCATCACAATAAATCGTTTAATAGAATTACAGTACCACTTCATATGAAGGGATCATTTGATACAAATATTTACATTTTTACACTTAATCAGGCTCCTGCATTTACTAATCTGGATTTACTAATCTGATATTTTCATTTCTTTTCTAAGTTTGGCGAGACTTTTATACGTTGGATACATGTAGGGAGCCGCCAAAGATATTATTTCCAATAATGATGACCAGGTCCCTCATTTGTCCTTTGAGCACCGCCATTTCGCGACTGAGATCCTGGTAACGAGTTTGGTTACCAAGCCTCGCTCCATTGCAGAGCTGGGGTGGCGAGGAAGAAGTGCCATTTAAGTAACTTTCCTGATACAAGGGAAAAGACGAAAATGTAAATTGACAGAAACCTTATCCACACAGCACTGAAATAAAGACCATTAAAACGATCCGATTATGATTATGAGATCTTGTATCCAGACCCCTACTCCTTCCTGTTTCTGACTATTGGGAAAGAGGGAAGGCTCTAGGAACGAGAATGGTGTGACATGTGATGATTTAAAGCATGGGCATTGCGTTTGACAAGTCATGATCTTACTATGATTTCAAAGGAACTATGCGAGCTGTTTTAAGCTACACTTTGAAAGCCAAAAGTTAGTTTCACATTAACGAAGTAGTAGAACTAGTGGTCCAGTTTTGTTCAAGGACACTATGCAAGTAAAGCCCTACTATTGGTAAGTACAGAGTTTGCAACTCGTTTGTCAGTACATCATCATTTCCAATTCAATACAATCATTTCCAATTGATCTATGGTGATCATTTCCAATCCAGTCCAATCGTTTCCACTTGATCTATGGTCAAACGCAACTGCAGTTAGAAGAGGGGGTTACAGACCTTCGACCTTAAATAAATTGGGGGCCGGACTGCAATGATATCAAAAGAGAGCGGTATCAAGTGAATATTCGCAATGAGAGCTAACCATGTCCAGTTTTTAAGGATTGCTCTATAGACACACCCGCAGAACTTGAAAACGTTGGCCCAAACTTTTCAAGTTGTAATCCATTTCCATCCTGGCCATCTGTGGACCAAGACTACTACTTACCGCCATTTCCATGCCTACAGTGAGACGTCCCATGGTACGAACACCATCCTTCAGGCACAAGGTAAACTGCTGACCCGTCACATGGCTTGGGACTTGAGCAAACAGTAAAGAGTAGACTTGGATGTGACTCAGGTCAAATGTTATTCTTTGAAGTAACTGTTGAAAAAATGACTTGATGGCTCAATTTCACTCTGTTGCAAACATTATGACAATTAAAAAAGCAAAAAAAACATCGTTTACTTATTACTTTCATTTGACCTGCCCACGACGTAGGCTTAATTCAGGACAGTGTCTTCATTGTGTGGCAACAAGAGGAGGGGGGGGGGGGGGGGGGGAGGGGGGTCACGATCGGATGTAAATGCAATTAAAGCCTTGGAAATATTTTCTAAGCTTACAAGCAATTTGCAATTACATAAAAAGGAGTCATAAACGTGCGTTTGTTCTGTTCGTCATTTTCGTTTTAAACCCATAGATAACCCTTATTTTGTCCTTCTTTATGTACTCGATTAGAGAGAAGTTTTGTGAAACAACTAAACCGAGGTTTCAAATAAAGACTGGTGGTATACATATCTCCGTGAGCCGTGAATTGTGATATATTTTATACCCTGCAGCCCCCTCCGTTTTCCTTCAACATAGGAACATGCAAATGTTGAAATAAATCACCCTTTAAAATTCTCAACATGGCATAAGAACTAAAAGTAACTTTTGACATAAAGCCAGCTACCGTTACGCCTGATGATATGCTTGAACTTGCCATTGATCTGTTGAAAGTGATATTCTCCTGTGAATAGACAACAAAACAGATCAATATATATCATTAGGCGTGTTAAGGTATGTTGAGAGAAAATGTTTCTAAAATTCGGGATCTTTAGGAACCACGAGGGGAACGCTAAGACAAATGTATTTTCCATATGACCCAGTTTGTCTTAGGGACTGTGCAATAATTACCTGGAGGGGGGGTTTTGGAAATGGGTAAAGTAAGGCTCAAAATTAAGTCGCACCCCCCCTCTCACTAAGCGAAAATTAATTTTACCCCCCCCTGCTCACCTACTGATAATATTAAGGTCAACCCCCACCCTCATCCCCTACTTCCTCCCCGCATTGGTGCCCTCATACTTCCTCAGGCATGTAGAGTACTTCAAATGACTTTTAAATGTATGAGTTCTCTCCATCGGAATAACTTGACTCTGATTCTGAAGATGTGTCGTCTTCACACAAGTTAAATCAGCCTTACTTCCGCTAATCTTGAGACCATGTTGTTTCAAATACATTTTCTGCTGGTTGTTCGTAAGAGCTTCCATATCTGTTTCATTTTCCAAGAGATATTAGGCGGAAGAGCGTTCCTTTTTCTTACTATTTTTTTCTCTTTGCATCCAAGAACTCAAGGTGCTCTACATAACTTTTAATTACACACAGTGTCGTCCACAAAGACCTTTCTTCAGAGAATGAAATTTTCCCTCGTTGAACAATTTCCTTATCTGGACACTCGGGAGAAGTTTATAAGCTTACTTTGCAAAGTAATCAAACTGTTTATATTTACATACATCAATTTATTGCTATTAAAGTCAACAGTTGGGTTTTCCATTCTCTTAAATTATAATACAATTTTAGGCTTTCCTACATTGACATCTTTGTTTTTCATTGAACAACATCATAGTGTCAGGGCCGTAGCCAGACTTTTCTGATAACCGAGAAAATTGCGAAAGCGCCGAAGGCGCGAGCTTTTAGGGGGGTCTGAAGGCATGCTCCCCCAGAAAATTTCGAAATCTAGACGCGCGGAAATGCCATTTTAAGCGTTTTCCTGGTGGTATTTTCCTTGTGCCAATAAAGTAGAACTGTTTTACTATATAACAGAGGCATTCCTCTCTTACTGCATGACAGACAGGAAAATATTAGATAATCAGCCAGTTCAGAGACCAAAGCACCTGGAATTGATATTTTCCCAGTTTAATTCCAGTGTAAGCATATATAAATTAATGTTTGAACTCTGACTAATAGCTCTTCTACCACTTTTCCAGTTTGTGAAAAAGAGTAAAAAAAGTAATGCCCCCCCGTATGTATTAAATTTTACATCCAACCCCCCTCTCTCTAGTTGTGATTTTACCCTATGCCTCCCCCTCTGGTTCCCCCCCCCCTTCCAGGTAATTATTGCACAGTCCCTTATGTCACCGAACACTCGCAGAACTCAGTTCATGTATCAGTAGAGAATAGAAACTCAGATAGATTTTTGACATTTTATGTCATTGGTTTGCAGAGAACGCAACTAAAAATACCAAAATGTATAACGCATGTGCACAGCCATTGTTTGCTAATTGACCTGTTTTCTCTCGGGACTTCTCCCTTTTTTTCCCGTCGTTATCGTGGCTGCCTATCCCCAATATGATACAACAGAAACGTCGTAGGTCCATTTTATCAGCTACCGGTACCTCTATCCCCTAAAGACATAAGTCCTAGCAAGACATTTGGCCCACAACAGAAGGTCACTGAAAAGAAGAGAAGGTAGCAGCCTTAACCAATCAAATTCTACGATGGCTATAGTTCATTCATTCCAGGAGTGGAGCGATGAGAGGCATGACAAGGTTCAATTTTTTTTATCTGTGAATGAAATACCAAAGTTTGAAGTAGCAAATAAAACTCTTTATGGTGAATAGTTTTCTCTGGAGCTGTTTGTTTTCCAAAAAATTTCAACTGAAATTGGGGATTTTCGTCTCCTCTGAAACTCGAACGCTTGTGGAGGTGAAACTTAAGGTTTGGTTTCTAGGGAATTAATTCAAAGTGGGTGCTCGACGACTCATGATTGGACTCATGACTCAGGACTGGAAACCATCCGTTTGCAGGGGTGAAAAAAGGCGCAAATATTGAAGAAGATTTTTCATTGCGTCCTCGGGACCCAAATAAAATTGGCTTTAGAATGAACTTAAAGTTCCACAAGAGCAGTAGATCTTCGCTGTATCTTTTAAGTATGTACTCTCAGTCACTGATTCTCAGTCAAATTAATGCTGACTCTGTAAGAACCCGAAGAAAGCACATAATTCTTAGTCAAATCAATGCTGACATCAATTGTAAACATGTCTTCATCGACTGCATTCATGCAATAATAATTGTGGTCGGGCGTTATAAAAGGCAAACATATAAAAAAGGTCTGGTAAATAACCAAACGTCGTGCAACATGGAAAGCAACAGAACAGTATACTTGTGTTCTTTGTCTTTCTGGTTTCCAAACAGCAGCGAAGTCAATATGTTGTTTAAATTGGAGTGTGAACATGCAATTGTTTACGACAGAAATGGAAATATTATGCTGCTAAGATCCTTAAGACTGAAGCTCCTATTGTAACCCCAGCTTTCTTGTGTCGCTAATGATATTACTCAAAATTTCTCCAGTGTTGTGTTGAGGTGCCTTGTCAGGTTTGTACACCAATCATCAAGGACCTGAATGGGTGACGCGAGCCCCCCTTGTAGCGAGCCCACAGATGCATAGTCCACGATGGACCTAGGATCTCTTACATTCGACGAATGAGCCAATGGACACAAAAGGATCGCAGTTAAAACCAAGATGGCGGACAATTTAACACTGGTATGGCCTGTAACGATAAGAATAAAATATTGAACTTTGTGCCATATATTGCAGCTTTGAACCCGTATAATTTATAGATGTCATTGCCCTTTGTAATCACATTAATTTTTTAATTTAATTTGTCACTTTTGCTACCGTTGTTGCTGTTGCAAGAACGTTGCATTTATGTAAGATATCGGAAGTTTTATCTCACTAATCTTCTGAAAGTACTTTAAATCCATACCTGACATTCTTTTGGTGTTCTTGTGGTGTACAACGTAGCAGAGTAGAGAATAATAATAATAATAATGACTTTATTACCGTGTCAGACAAGAATCTAGCAGAGGGGATTTCCCACTGCTAAGAAAATTTGTCGTTGTGTTTCGAAGTAACGAACTGAGTTTCACGGTTGGAGGTCGCGTTTATATAGCGCTGTTGTTTAATTTGTGGATGAAATCATCTTCATCATTCAGAAAATGAGAGAAAGGCAAATGACAAATGTTTCTCTAAAGACAACGACAAAGAGAGGCAGATATTGGTTATTTCGTACAAGTAGTTCCATTTGCTTGAGAAAACATTCCCGTTTTTGTGAATTGTTTATTTATGGTAATCCGAAAGCATCTCTAAGTGGAAATTATAAGGAAACAGCGGTTGTAAAGTTTGACAAGAATGAAGGGTCAAATTGATTCGGAATTCGGGATTTTTGTGACATAATTCTACCTTAACCGTTAATTTTTATACTGGATGGTATACTTTGAGTATACATCGCCATCGAGCAAAAACCACAGTTCGACTGGTAGGAACTTGTTAACCTTTAAAAATAAAATATTGTTGGCAATTGACTTCCTTTCGCAGTCACTGAAGGAGATATTGAACGTCAAATCTGCAAACATCCGCAAATTTTTAAAGAATGATATTCCTTAAACTGACAGCTAAATTTCCATATCCATACTCTCAGATCCCCCAGCTTTAATGCAATGATTTTAACTGTGGTTACGCAATTTTTTAGGCAGCTACTTGTTTACTCATTCTTTTTTTTTGGTAATTTTGTAAGTCCTTTGATTTACAATTCAGTAATCATTGATTTTAGGAAGTCATTGGTTGTTGCCACTACATAAAGTGAAAATGATTTATCTGTTAATTAAGTTGAACAACAGAAGTTGGCGGTAGAAAACTATATTACAAATAACAAATAACTTAACGGCAAAGCAATAAAGTCTTAGTACCATTTTAATAATTGATGCAAGTTCCTGTGAAGTCCAATTCAAACGTTACAAGCCCCATTCAGTACGTTGGACGAGACCAGTGCATATAGCAATATATAGCTATGACCAAAATTTCAAGAAATTTTCTTGTAATCACTTCCACGCTCATTGGGAAAGACACCCAAGCAAGTGAGGGAAAAATTAAAGAAACTTTAAAACATGCAAACACCTTTTTCCTTTTTTTAATGTTATGATTTTTTTTATTTAAACGATTTAATCGGTATAAGGGTACACAGATCCATTAGTTGGTCATTTTTGCCCTCACGAACTCTTCCCGTTTATTCCGTTTAATGTGAAATTCAGACGGAAATTAGTTGATAAGGAAAGTTTTATTAGAGGAATATGATTTAAAAGATGGCAAATTAAATCTAAACTTTAAGCAATAAAGAAAGCAAAATGAAAATAAGCAAATTGGTCAATATGTTCGACTTCACAACAACAATGTTACTCGTATATACCTGAGTACCTACAATATTCACATTTAATAAGACGTTAGTAAGCCATTTCTCGCTAAAGGCGACTGGATAAAGAGAAAAGAATAGTAATTTCACGAGAGGATCACCAGAACAAATGTTGTTCCACACAGCGTTAAAGGCTCATTTGCATCCGGTGGATCGGAAGTACAAACGTGACCTTTCTAAAAATATACACTAAAAGTCGCGAACATGGCTGACTACGCTAGTGTTTTAAGGCTACAGTAGTCTTTTAGTCCAGTGACATATGAGCGATAAATAAAGCCTTTTAAACGGAGCATAAATCTTATTCGTGTAGTGATCGACCTGTTTATTTAGTATCCGCTAAAAAAGCTTGTTTAATACTGTTCTACTTTCATTTTTATAGACCTGGTCTCATTTAACATGCCAACAATATCATATTTCACGTTTTATTTATGTATAATCGTTAAGGGGTTTGGTTCAACCAGATTGTTGAATACTATGACATGATCGTCATAAAACAAAACAAAACAGATCCTCTTGTCACCATCATCAACGGGTGTGCAGGTCGTCATAAAAACATGTAAACAGGAATGCCATTTGAGAGCCCAGGCCTCTACCAAGCAAAAAATGCATAAATTATATCTATCGGGTAAATTCCCATCCGAAGAATACCGAGATGGGGGGAAGTGTCGACTCTTTTGGGACATTATAATTAGACTTGTGACATTTTGATAGTGAGGGAAAGAGTATAAAAGGGTTGCACTGAGTAAGCACAGCCAGTCATATCGAAACAATCATTAGAATCATATGAACAAAAGAACAGTTGAAGTAGAAGAAGTCTGTCTTGTCAAGATGAAAACTACAAAACAAGGTATGTTCCTTAGCTCCATTGAGTATTTTCAAGACAAACTTTACGACTTACGAGAAAAATGACTTTTTAGAAAAGTTAAAACTTTATAAGGGGGGAAAGCAAAGAAAAAAGCTTCAAATCTGACGCAGTATCCATCATAATGGCAGCTTTTTCTTTTTCTTTCTGTCGCCTTTTTCTTTACATTTTTTGTCATTTAAGGTTCTGTCGATATTTGGCACAGGCAAGTTTTGTTTAGCTCCTTTCTCCCATGATTTATTTCTCACGAAAAGCCAGAACAAGGGTGACTTATCGGTGACGTCTTAACAATTATTATGTTTACAAATGAAGTTCTTATAAGTGGACTACAACACTTTTAATCTTGTTTTTAATAACATAAGCTTTCATTGCCAGTCATACATAACCTTCTGGATCTTTTTCATGACAAAATTTAGGAGCTATAAATATGCACATGTACACCACATTTTAACATAAATTTTCAGTCCTATTAATCTTTATTCCATAGGTTTAATATTTCATTCCGCGTTTTTCGCGGCATTGATGTTTATGCTCATGTTAGCTGGAGGTTATATGGCCGCTCCTGTTCGTGGCGGTGTTGGGCACATCAACCATGCACCTTCACTACTCAACATGAAAAGCTGGACTCATTCCACTACTATTCAGCTTTCAAAGATTGTCGGCGAAACGCAAATGGATTTTGTAAGTAAGGAATTTTAAATCTGGTTTTCTTAGCTCATTGTTCTACATTTTTTATGATGACTTGTTTCCTGTAGTTTCCAGAATATCCAAGAAATCAACAGATTTAAGACATTAAATAGAGCTGATGATTATCTTTTACTCTAAGAATCAAAATCGTTAATTTTTTTTTACCTTGAGGATAAAATCCTAATTTGTTGTAATTCATATATATTGTTGTTGGTTCTCGTCCTTGCTCCGAGGGTTTTTCTCCGGGTTCTCCGGTTTTCCTCCCTCCATAAAAACCAACATGTCCAAATTCCAATTCCACCTGCTTGTAAAGCGCTATGTAAGTTCTAAATTATTATTATTATTATTATTATTATTATTATTATTATTATTATTATTATTATACTGACGCTACTGAACAGTACATTTGTGCCTTTTATGTAATACACTGCTTTCAGTATTTCACAAGTTATTCGTTTCTGATTTCATGATCTTTATGTTATGTTTATTAATTAAAGCAAACGTTCTGTGCTAAGTCATTAAACTGCCATCTGTATCCGCCATTGCTCATTTTGAAATTAATTTGGAAAAGCTGGGTGTACACAAAAGTTTCGTATTCCACATTATTGTCTGGCACCAAGAAATTTTGTCTAAAGTGTGGCATAACAACATACAAGTTATCATATTACGTTATAAATGATATCATAAAACTTGTTCTTCTATTTAATTTATTCTTCTACTTATACCTCTATATATGATGTACTTTTGTAGGCCCAAGTCCGTCTGGGAGACAAAAACTTCGATGGATATGTTCACAGCATTCCTGGACTACCTAAGCCTATATGGCATCAAGATAAGATGTCGGTAAGTCATCAAGTAAGTTACCCTAATATATATAGAATTGTTTAATGACAAAAGTTGACAAGTTGATGTTAAAGCAAATATATTGAATAAGTATAAACTAAAGATAAGTCCAATAAACATGCATGCTGAAAGCTTAATCGTCAGCCAAAGTGCGCTGAATCCCACCCCGGCAACCAAACTGCATTATTCTTCAACTGAAAACGTTCTACTGACGTTTGTTGAATAGTTATCGACTACTTTATGATGACTGCATGATTCACACTGCAGATAGGATACCTGGCAAATTTATAATGTGACATAGGTCAGTGAACTAACTTCTGTTACTTTTCATAATACGTCGAAGTCATGCTGTTTTATAATTGTGTGACAGACTTCTTGTTTGCCTGTTTTAGTGCATACAAATGCAAATTAATATTGGACCGTAAGGCTTTTGAGGTGCATTCGACCTTGAAAAGTAAATACGTCAAAAAGAAAGGGTTTCTTGGAACTGAAGGATCTTAAATAGGAGGGTTCCCGGAATTCAGTCGGTAAATCAGAACAACAGCCAATATATTTTTATTTTTATGTTTGAATGTTTTTTCGCCTTTTTTTTTTACAGGGGCAAACGCTTCTAAAGGCGTTAGTGGAACAGCTTTACATCTTCAGAGATTTCATCAACAACATAAAAACTCGCGAAACTCATTAAGGCAGCAATTTTGTAACAAATTTGCAACAAATCAGTGATGAACTGACTTATCTTATTAGCAGCTTTCAGCAGATGGTGAGTGAATACTAAAAACTGATAATTGCAAAAAAATTTCCTTCAACGTCCCTTTCCCAGCCCTGGAAATTAAAGCTAAATCTAATAAAATGAGAATATTGCATTGAGAAGTCTTCAGTGGTTCAACATTTCATTAAATTCTTCAAAGTGTATAACTAAAACTAACTGAATCGTTTCAATCTTTTTCATTCCTATATCTTTTGTCCCAGTTTCCCTCTCTTTAAACCATTCAGATATAATCTTCCATTTCAACGATCAACAATGAGTTCCAGAAGTCATTTTGAAGAATCTAGACAGTAAAGCTGTTAAAAACTAGGCTTTTGGTGTTAGAATCACCCATTCAGCAAGGGGTTAATGTTTGCCTTACCCTGTAGAGCATCATGGCGTTCTTCATAGTTTTTGTGTCCGTAGACAGAGTATGCTCTTCGGTTTTCTAGAACGAATTTTGTAACGTATTTTTAAGGACGGTTGAGTTTATCAAACAATTTCACATTTATCAATTTGACATTTTTCGCTCACGCAGGAAATATATCAGGGATTTCCCGTCACTCGTAAGCTGACCACTTCTCCCCAGCCCACCCTCAAGCCAGACGCAACTCAGAAGGGAAGGACGAGTGGGACCTGGGCGTGATGAAGGAGTTAATATACTGGCTGATACCCGTGCAGGGAGAACTTTACCGGGAGATAACAAATACTTGATAACACGTGCCCTTGAATGAAATCGTCTTTAGATGCTTACGGAAGACAAAATTAAAGAAATACAATGTGACGCGCGCTTACAAGGAGAACTTTGTCTAGATAAATGTAAACAACCATTTTTAGGGATGAATGAATGCCATGAACATAAATTATCGCCAAATGTTTCGTAAATTGTATCAATGAACCAGGTAACGTAGAGCTCGATGCTCGTTGTATTGAGATTTTGGATTAGTTTGTAATCCGCAGTTTGTTAGTTTTAGCATAGCAATCAGTACATCAGTGGAAACGTAAGGGTAAAAAATGCCATTTTTTGGCAAAGGCATACACAATATATTTGTAGTTTTAGAAACGAATTAATAAATGAAATTAAAAATAAAGTATTAAAAGAAAACATTTTGTTGCTTTCTGGTGCCTCATGTAAACAGATCAGGTTGACAAGGAAATGTGAAGACAGGGGTTACCAATCATGGACGGAGCTTAATCTTGTACTGGAATCACAGCTGACATTGTCTACAGTTGGCGATGCCGAATTTAGATCTGGTTAGAGAAGCCTCACTAAGGAAAACCTTTGGACAAAAACGAGGGCCGTGAGTGGTTCATGGCGCTCTCTAGAGCGCCATAAAAATCTTTTATAAGATTTGTTGCCAGCTCAGAACACTTTTGTTTTGGGTGCATTTGCATGGAATGTTCGGGTACGAGTATCAATAACACTATGCCCCCTATAACTGATACAAAAGTGCAATTTGAATACTGTACTACTGACTGGATATTCAAAACACAAAACTCTTAATTCAATTAATATTTTTCAGTCCGAGAAAGTATTGGTCCTGTCATTTTTGATGTGGTTATCTGGACTTAAGTATTTAAGACAGTGCATATATTGCTCGTTCGAAGCGACATAAATGTTAGAGTGAATAATTATATGCAAATGTGGGTTCTTATTGAAACGATTTGCTTGCTTTCGCCTTCAAGAGCCCTCTCCTTGTTTAAACGGTTTATTGCAAGAAATGCAATTTACTGAATTATTCTGTTTTGTTGAGCACAAAATTGCCAGTGAGCTCTAAATTGTTTTCTGTCACACTTCCGTCCTTAAATAGATTTCAGATACACGAGTTCAAGAAACATAACTAACCAAACGGATGCCAAACAGTTTCGATCTTGAACCCTTTAAGCCCTGATATAAGAATTCCTATTCTCCTTAATTTTCTCCAGACATATCTTATGGAACTAGTTAGGAGAATTGGTTTAAATATCAAGGCATCTCGTCGGTGATCACCTTCTTCATTCTTATCATTTGAATGTTTGAACAAGTAGTGACAATGTAAGAACTTGATTTCATTTTTCACACTGTTAGGGCCTTAACAAGGATTAATATTAAAAAGTAATTTGTTTTTTTTCTTATCTATTTCTCAAACTGAAGAGCTCCACAGTGAAGATAATACAAAACTAGGTGAAATGAAAACCCACAACACTCAAATAACATCTTATTAAATACCGGGATGTCAAATTACAATAAAACTGATGATTAGAATATGATTTCAAAGATGGCAAATTAAACTTAAGGATTTAAAAAATAAAAAAGAACCTGAAGTCAGCAACTTGGTCAAGCATCAAATACCACATTGTAGTTTTACGTTCAACGTTATTATACGAAAATGGCTCGTATAAACCTGAAAATTACCTACAATGATGACGCTTAAGACATTAATAAACTGTTTTTCTCTAAAGGTAAATAGATAAAGTGAACTGTCAGGATAACAGGAACAAATGTATGGAAGGGAATACCCATGGAAGGGAAGTACAAAAATAGTAACTTTCTAAGAATATACAAGAAAAGTCAAGAACATGGATATCTGCGCAGGAGTACTGTGTTAGCTAAGCGACATAAAAACAGAAAATCTTAGTTGTGTAGTCATCGACCTGTTTATGTACTGACCGTCCTCTAAAAAGGCACATTTAGACCCTGGTGTCATTTTCCATTCAAATAGTATTAATAGAATTTCTCGTTTTTTTTATCTTTTGAACTTCTGGGCGTATAGTTTAGACAAATCTTTGAATGCCATGACGTGATTATCAGAATGAAACAAAACAAAACGAGTCCTCTTGTCACACTCATCAAAAGTTGTGCTGGTCGTCATGAAAACGTGTAAATAGGAATGTCATTTTAAAGCCCAGGTGACCAGGGGGAAATGCATAAATTATATATTACATGTATTTAGAATTGCATGAATTGTACGTGACGCACAGGAAAGAAATTCCAGAAGTTCCCAGCTACAGATCGAATACCGTCTGATACAAAAAATGTTGACAGTGCACAATGAGACTCAAATCACATGGATTTGGTGACGGCAGATTTTTGTTCTGATTGAGGAACGCTTGACTAGGGGGAAGGAAAACATATAAACAGGGGAAGTACATGAGAAAAAAATGTGACGATGTGACGTTATATTTAGATTTGTCACCGTCAATAACGTGGGGCAACACCATAATTCTTTGTGCTATCAACCTGCATTCTGATGGCCAGAGCATAAAAGGGCGTACTGCTAGTGTAGCTCAAATCGAACAAATCGATGAAATCATACGGACCAAAGAAAAAATATTTTTCGAAGAAGTCTGACTTGACCAAATGAAAACCACAAAACAAGGTAGGTTCATTAGATCGTTTAAGTACTTTTATATATAATAAGTTAATTGTATAAATAAATAAATAAATAAATAAATAAATAAATAAATAAATAAATAAATAAATAAATAAATAAATAAATGACTTTTCAGATGAGATGAGCTTGTTAAGGAAGAAGAGCTCAAAAGTCTTTAAACTGACACATTCTAGCGTCTTTTTCTTTAGTTTTCCTCATTTTTTCTGTGGCATTGTTTCTTTATATTTTTGTCGTTAAACGTTCCGCTCTTGATGCTTGTTTCATGGGAATTTTACTTAGCTGTTGTCACCCATGGTTTAACAACGAAACTCTGAAAAGCCAGAATAAGGATATCTAATCAGTGAAATCTCGGGTTATTATGTTTCCAAGTGAAGTTCTTCAAAATAACTATGACTACAACACTTTTTTTTGCTTTGAATGTTGATCTAGATAAACGTTCACTGCCGCTCAATGTAGTATACTACAAAGCCTTGTAATGTGCACCCAAAAACTAAAATAGCCATGTTTAAAACTAAAGTAGTATAGGAAAATAGGAGTTCTGTTACACTTTTTTGACGCCCCTATTTTGTTAGCAGTTTTGCAAAAACAGTGTTTTCGAGGGAAATAAGCCTCTGGAGCAAAACTTTCTTTTTGTGGTCTATTTTGCTTCTTGTTTTGCAAAAACAATGTTTTCGAAGGAAATAAGCCTCTGGAGCAGATTGTTGCTGTTTGCAACAACAGTCTTGTTTTTGTGGACCACTTTTTGTGTTGCCTGAGGACCACTTTGTGCTGCGTGAGGCTGCAGCAGAGCTCTGGGGAGTGGGCCAAAAAATCCAATATTTTAGGTTTACTTTTGTAAAGAAAATATTTTTCATTTAAAGATTTATATTTCTTTGTTATATACAAAGAGTAACAGTATCATTTCACTGTTAAAATGTCTGTTGCAAAAAATCAAAACGATGTTTTTCAAATGTTTTACGGTAAAATACCTGTGGAGGAAAACAGAAGATTGAAACGTACAATAAACCCGCGTGTTATTGAAATCGAAGATGTGTTTTTCACATCACAAAATAATTATTACGAGTGGCTTCGTGTTTGGAAAATGATTGTTTCGGAAAGAAACCCCAACAAAAAAGATATTTATGCTCTTTCACAATCAACAAAACAAAAGTTTACAAATTTAAATAAAAAAGAACTCAAAGAGCTAAAAAGCTTAAAAGCAAGTTTGGAATTAAAAGTAAAGTTCAAAAAAGAAAAAACAGGACGAAGAAACGGAATACATGGAGCATTATTTTCGAGAAAAAGAACCGCAGGTTTTTAACGAAAACGACGACGAAGCCCAGATAGAAGATTATTTTGACAACATTATTGAAAAAATAAATGGGAAAATCGAGGCATGGGTAGAAAATAGATCAGGATGGGAAATAGAAAAAATTGAGCTTGTGTACGTTAATATTGCGCGTTTTCACTTCCGGAAAAGCTGAAAAACAAGAAAGCGATAATTAACGTGCAAAACAGGGACAACGAATGTTTGAAGTGGGCGAGAAGAGCAGCCTTATTTCCCGCAAAAGAAGGAAAAATATTTTAAGACCAAGCAGCTACCCAGCGAACGATGGTATTGATTATAGTGGCATTGTTTTTCCCACACCAGTAAAACAGATAGACAGGCTTGAGGGGCAAAATGGCGGTCTCGCAATAAATCTGTTTGGCTGGCAAAATAATTGTGTGATTGTGCATAGGATAAGCAAAAAAGAAAAAAAACGTGCTGCGGATAAATTTCATGTTGATTGAGTCGGGTGAAAAAAGTTTAAGCGCTCTGCTTTACGATCAAAGCAAAGCCCACAACACAAAGCACTATTGCATGTTGTGCTTAACAGGCTTTACAAGAGCTGATTTGTTAGAAACCCACAAAAAGTATTGCAACGGCCTGAAAGGCAGGCCGACAAGGATTGAAATGCCAAAAGAGGAAGAAAAAGTGGTCAAATTTC
Source organism: Siderastrea siderea (assembly GCA_964030785.1). NCBI lineage: Eukaryota > Metazoa > Cnidaria > Anthozoa > Scleractinia > Rhizangiidae > Siderastrea > Siderastrea siderea. Next base: position 35,888,258 of record OZ034966.1, on the reverse strand, counting down.
AAAATTATAACAAACAGATAAAGGCGCCTTTCGTGATATACGCGGACTTTGAGGCTTTGATCAAAAATGTTTCCTGTGGGCCCGAGGAAGAAAAAACATAGAAAAGCTACACCGTGAAAACGGAACAACATGAGGCATGTGGGTATTCTTACACGGTTATAAGAAGTGACGGTCAAGTTTCAGGACCAGAAGTTTACAGGGGAATAAACGCGGTGGGAACGTTTTTTTGAAGACAATCTGCAGGAAGAGGTAAAACTAAGAGAGCCGATTGTGATGGCGCCCGAAGACTGGATTAAATTTAAAATAGCAACAGATCGCCACGTTTGTCACAAAAGTTTGATAAAAGATGAATTTTTAGACTCTTTACCGGTTTGGAGCATAGAAGAAGGTGAAAAATGCAGCTATAAGGGCCAAGGGCACAAAAAATGTTTTTACAAAGCACAAACTGATCAACAGCAAAAATGGCGTCTTCTTACGCTAAAAAGATTAACAGACAAAAAAGACCAGCTGGAAGCGAAAACACAGAAAAATTGTATGTTTTGTGGAAACCCTTTACTTCAGAAAAACTTCAGAGACGCAGTGAAAGAGCATTGCCACATAACGGGAAAGTACCGCGGTGCGGCGCACAACAATTGCAATTTGAAACTTCGTATTAACCCCAAAACAACCCCCATACCTGTTGTATTTCACAATCTTAGAGGCTACAACGCGCACCATTTAATGCAAAAAATGTCGCAACAGGATAAAGAGGTGAAATGCATCGCAGACAACATGGAAAAATACATAACATTTTCGCTCGGAGGTCTGCGTTTTATTGACAGTTTGAATTTTTTACAAGGAAGCCTTAATTCACTTGTAAGCGCAACGCCAAAAGAGGCATTAAAAATAACATCAGCGATTGTTTTACAGCAAGCTGAATGATGAATACATAACAGACGAAGAGTACGAGCACGCGCAAACCGCCTGGAAAGCTTTTGGATGCAAAACTCTGGGCAACTACCACGATCTTTACGTGAAAACGGACGTCGCACTGATGGCAGATGTTTTCGAAAACTTTCGAAAACTGTGCCAAGAGCAGTATGGTTTAGATCCGGCACATTATTACACGTCGCCAGGCCTTTCTTGGGACGCGCTCTTGCGCGCTATTCACAGACTTTGAAAAGCATCTTTTTGTGGAAAGGGGAATGCGGGGAGGAATTTCGTTGGTAAGCAGGAGGTACGCCAAGGCAAACAACCCACTAGTACCGGACTATGATTCCAGCAAACCAAATAAATACATCGTGTACCTCGACGCGAACAACCTTTACGGCTGGGCAATGAGCAAGCCTTTGCCAAAAAGGGGTTTCAAATGGAAACGTGTTTTGCCCACAGAGGAGGAGATTCTGAGACTTTGAAAAGCATCTTTTTGTGGAAAGGGGAATGCGGGGAGGAATTTCGTTGGTAAGCAGGAGGTACGCCAAGGCAAACAACCCACTAGTACCGGACTATGATTCCAGCAAACCAAATAAATACATCGTGTACCTCGACGCGAACAACCTTTACGGCTGGGCAATGAGCAAGCCTTTGCCAAAAAGGGGTTTCAAATGGAAACGTGTTTTGCCCACAGAGGAGGAGATTCTGGAAAAAGAAGAGACAGCGGAGAATGGATGGATTCTTGCGGTCGATCTTGAGTATCCAGAAAAATTGCCTGAAGATCACAACGGTTTTCCCCTTGCTCCGGAGAAAAAATTGGTAAAAAAAAGAATGTATGCCCGGCTACCAAAAGCGTTTGATAAAAGACTTGGAGCTGAAACCTTCGGACTGTAATAAGCTGCTGCTGACGCTTCAGGAAAAAAAGAACTACGTTGTTCATTACCGAAATTTGCAGTTTTATTTGAAGCAAGGCATGAAACTGAAGCGAGTGCACAGGGTGCTGGAGTTCGAACAACAATGCTGGATGGAGCCGTATACCCGAATGAACACAGGGTACAGAAAAAAACGCAAAGAGCGACTTTAAAAAAAATGTTTACAAGCTCATGAATAACTCTGTTTTTGACAAAACCAGCAGCAATGAAACGAACAAAATAAGAAAATTGGTTGCAAGCCCTTTGTACTCAAGGCATGTTGCATTTTCAAACGATCCTGTCGGAATCGACATGAGAAAAAGCAAGCTGTTTTTGAACAAACCGGTCTTCACTGGAATGTCGATCCTTGACAACAGCAAGATCTTGATGTACGATTTTTTCTACAACGTGCTAAAAAAAGAATACGGCCCTCGTTGCGAACTACTGTACACAGACAGGGACAGCCTTCTTCTTGAAATTGAAACGGAAGACGTCTATAAAGGCATTATATCCAACAAAAACTTGTATGACACGAGCGACTACCCAAAAGAGCATCCACTTTATTCAGATGTCAATAAAAAGGTTTTGGGCAAAATGAAAGACGAATGCAATGGGACCCCAATAGCAGAATGTGTTTTTCTTAGACCAAAAATGTACTCGATCCTAAAATGCGACGAAAAAAAAACATAAAAAAAGCAAAGGGTGTAAAAAAATGCGTCGTTAAAAAGCAATTAATTCACGAACAGTACAAGGAAACGCTTTTTGGAGAAAAGCAGTTATGGCATGGAATGAACATTCTTCGAAGTGAAAAACATGAGATTTACGGTTTTCATGTTAACAAAATATCTCTTTGGCCTTTTGATTCAAAGCGATGGATAGAAGAAGATGGTATTCATACAAAAGCTTACGGTTACAACCCCCCATTCAAATTTAAGATGTTGAAATTGCCGTAATTGCTGTAGCCGAAGAAGCTTTAGAGTTGCTCGGGTGGTAACTCTGTGTTTGGATGGACAACCAGCAGCTCTTCACGGACAAACCAGTGTTTTGGGCCGTCAAACAAATAATAGATAACTGGTGCATTTGGGTTTATCATAATCTTTTCAATCTCGTAAACTTTCAGAGAGCAGACCAGAATGGGTCGGTAGCTCTTCGGCGGCCACCTACAAGTTCACCGGGTTGGTAGAGATAGCGAACACTTGAACTAGAGGGGAGTTTTTTTTCGTTCACACCAACGGGTCTCAAATAAGGGGTCGAGGGATTCGCTGAAACGGTTTTCTTTTTGATGGCCTCCGCGGGTTTCTTACCGGTCAGTCGAGTGACTTCTTTATTCAAAGCTGAAATAACAGCGGGCAATCGTGCCACCCATTCAGTCGATCTTTTATCGTCTGGGAGGCACATTTCAACCCCATATTGGTGTCCAAACAGTCGTTCAGCCAGGGTGCGGTTGAATCTTTCAACGATAGCTTGATCACGGTGAATATCCACACAACCGCGTCTTACCTCGACATTATGTTTCGAAAGCAGCTGATTCACAGCGCCCATAAACTCACGACCAGGATCTACCTGAAGCAGTTTTGGCCAACTCAAAGGGCTCCGGCTATAAATCCGTTCCAGTGCAGCTGCGACTTCTCTGACCTCTTTTGTAGTCAACGGTTGGCCTCTTTGAAACGAGAGGCCGCATCTACCACTGTGAGGGCGTACTTAAAAGTTTTACGGGAGCGTGGTGGGCGATCGTGTGGGAGATACAGAAGATCGGCTTGGTGAACTTTGTTTGCAACAGGCACATCAAATTTCGGTGTTGGAATGTACCGCGGCGCTGGTAAGTAAATCTGCCAGAGAGCTTGCTTCACCAACCAGTTTTGAGCAACATCTTCGGAGACTTTCGCAGCTTGGGCTAATACTCGAATGTTCCATTTTTGGAACGCCAACAGCACACCCAGTGAGTTCCCAAACTTCCAAAATCATCCAAGTTCATAATGCATGGGGAATGGCACAGGGGTTTCTTTTCGTTTCTGCTGAAAATGCCTTTGATGGGAATGCGCAAATAATCGCACCAATTTTCAGGGTCAATGTTGGAGAGATGTATGTCTTTAAATTTTATTCTTTTGTAAGTCTTCCCACGTTCCGAAGAAAGGTGGGGGTCGCATTTGCATTCCTCTTCCTTTCTTTTTCTGACCATCGGTCAACGCGATTTTATATGGATGATAAGTTGTAGCCATCTTGCGTATATGTTAATTGAGATTTTGTTTAGACGGCAACAAGTTCATTGCCAATTTGCTTCAGCACAATTTCTTCCTCATTCAAAACCACGGCAAAGATTGTGTGTTAGCGTCTTCGTTCAGTCTGTAATGGAATTCGAGCTTTTTTGGGTCGCCTGTCACACTTTCTTTGGTGTTTCGTAGATCAAAGTAGATGATTGGGTAGAGCGTCTGAAAGTTGGCGAGCTGCAGCTGAACGCCGGTATTGTAGTCGTTCTTTCTGTATCTGAAATTGATTAAATCGTTCAAAATTCTTATTTTGAAGTCATGGTCCTAATCGAGCTCAGGGTAAAAGCTTGTGCCATACTGAAGGCGGCATGTGGCTAATCTTGCGGAGTCATCACCGTCGATATTAAATGTGTCAAAGATGTAAGAGTTTTGCGTATAAGAATTTTGTTTTCGAGATTGATGAAGGAATACGAAGACATGCTTCGGGTTTTTTACCCCAGGTGTAATCAGCCACGCACCATTTGCATTCCTTCGGGAGCTGCTGAGATGCAAAACATCTTTCAAGTATTTCCTTTGGGTTGGTCTCAAGAAATCGTCATTGACATGGGTTTGGCCTTGGTCAGTAAACTGTGATTGTGGCACAGACAATTCCAATCTCCGGACGACAATCCTTCGAGCTGTTCCATCGTTTTGGAAAATCATTTCTCTGTCGTCTTGCAGAACAATTTCAAACTCAAGTTGCATTGGTGGCAGCAGCCTGTCTGATGGACCTTCGAAGAAGGAGTATCGGTTAAAAGGGATAATAGTTTGAACTGTCTCACGCTCATGTGACAGAAGCGCCCTTGCCCGCATTCCGGCGTTCGTCGCATTGCCATCAGTCACTGTGGTGGCGTCAGAGTCAAGATACCAAAACTGGTTTTTAGCCACGCTTCTCGAAAAATCGTCGGAAAAGTCAAGCAGGTTTTCGATGAAAATAACCTTGTGGGTATTGTTGGCCTCGTACAGAGTTTTTCCCGCTGATTTAAGATTCAAACTTTTAATCAATGAGAAAGAACCGTTGATCGGAGCCGATTCGGTGTCAGCGCCAATGTTTGCTCCATTTGCCACGGCCTCAAACTTGAAATCGACGCGACGAAATAAGCATTGAACCAGTTATAAAAATTGTCCCGATCTCTTACGGTAAATTTGTGGCCCGACCTGTTTTGCGTTTGGTTATTCCCCGGGTATGTGAGTGGAGTGTCCAAATTCACTTGGACGTATGCAGTCTTCTCGAGATATGGCTGTGATCTGAACATCTCAACACAAACGGTTATACTAACGGAAAAAATTTCTACGATTAAATTTCGTTTGCCAAAATTCGATTTAACCTCAACAAGGCGGCAGATGAAGCAGGTTTTTTCGGCACTTGGTTTTGCAAACTGTTTGCAAAGTTTCTTTTTTGCATCCTGCGATAAAAGATGTGGTTTTGGCCTACGCTTTCGCAGTATTTGTTGAATTAGTTTTGAACCTTTTTCGACAGCAATTTCGCCAACTTTCTGCCCCGCTTTTTCAGCGACTGTTTTTGCAGCTTTTTCGGCGGCTGTCTTCTCCACATTCTTTGCAGTGCCTTTGAATGCTTTGCCGATAGCCATAAGGGTGTCACGGAACACGCCCGACCCCTTGTGTTTATATCGATACCTTCCGGCGTTTTCGTCAAAAAATTTTGACCACTCACTCGGGTGATTCATGGTGTATATACTAAAGACAACAAAAAATCCTTACTCTTTTTCAATCATTATGCTGACAGCAACTTCTATCCCGTTGAGATCCAGGGGGTTGTCTCTTCCGTCCGTCAGCCAAATCCTTATTGAATTAATCTCGCTTTTGTTTACAGGATGCCACTCAAGCTGGTACGGTTCTTTTTGAAACGGATAACTCACCTGAAGCCCTGTTGTTGAAAAACTGTACAAGACATCGCTTGGAACATCGTCTGCTCGCCGGCTGATCAGATCGCAGTGGAGAAACACCCAATCAACGCTTCTTGTGATATTCGGGACCATTGGTCCGACAAAATTCTTTTCTCCCGTCAAAATCTTTTTTTCATAACCAAGCAATTCTGCGAACTCGCCTTCAGAAAAGTCAAGCTCATAATTTTCATGCATCAGAATGACAACCCGGAATGTTGTCATATCGAAATACAGAGTGAAAATAAAATCACTGTCTTTGTCTTCTGGGTCCACTTTACCGGTTTGGGTCTGAAGAAAACTGTTGATGTCAGAGTAACCATACATTCTCTTCGGAAAAGTCAAGGTCTGCCACTCTTCAGTTTTCCTTTTCCAGCGAATTTTGTTGTTGCCAAAAGAGGCATCGATGTTGTACCATGAGTAGCTCATTGTGATAAGTTTGTTTAGCGTGGCTTTATAGTTTCCTGAACCCAAGTGGATCGGAGGTTGAAAGATTATTGTGAAATCGTGTGAAACCTGGCGCCCCCCGGTTCTTTGTTGCTTTGCGAGGCTCGAGTCAAGCAGAAGGTTGTACGTCATTATTGGCCTATATAATTACGAACAATTTTTTTCTTTCGCTTTTCGTTGATTGCACCGAGTTCAACCAGTGAATCAAGCAGAGAAAATACCCCATTTTGTAGTTTTATTGAACTGTTTCCTGCTTTGATCGATCCTAAGCTCACATAAAGATGGTTGATCAATTTGTCAGCACTAGCGATGCCACTTCCTTCGGTTTCCCAATCTTGTCAGAAAAGTCCTCTTCATCGTCTGAAGGCTCAACAAAAGGTCTTCGGCTCATGACAGCTTTTTCCAAGGAGGTTGGAGGAGATTCTTTACTGTTGCTTGGGGGTGTAGACTTTAGACTCTGCTTCCCCTGCTGCAGCTGTTTCGATCGAGGTTGAGTTGCCCTTCTTTTTTCATAGATCCCATCTCTTATATTTTTGAGCTCCTCCACGGAATAACCATGAAGTTGGGATTCTTTACTTTTTACTCTGTAGTTGGGATCATTTCCGTATTTCGTGATCAGCTGATTGATCGTTTGCAACAGGGTTGATTCATGGGGGTATTTTGGCTCAACCGGTCCCGGCATCCCCCACTCTTTACGTGTGGATTTTTCTTCCATCAGCAGTGGGGTGGTTGTGGAAAATCACCACCATCATCATCATATTGGTATGGGGGTAGTAGTGGTCATGGTGGTGGTTCTCGTGATGGTGGTGGTGTTGGTTCTGGTGTTGGTGCATCCGGTCTGAATTCTTCATCAAACGGGTTGGTTCTGTCAAATTCGTCCATTGCATAATCAGGACTTTCCTCCGCCTCTTGCGTAGTGGTGCTGCTCTTTTCATCAAGCCTTTTTGTAAGAGGTTTAAAAAGCTCCTCCCCTGAAAGCTGACCAAGCTCTTTGCTTATTTTGTTTATTCTAAATTTTTGGTGAATGTCTTGTGTTTGCTGATCGACCGCCGACTTTTTCTCAGCCAACTGATGCCACTGTTGTATTGGCATAATTTCCAGCGTGATTATATAGAAACCAAAAAAATGAAGATTCTAAATTATGACCCACGTTTTTCCGAGAGTAGCTACAAGCAAGGCCACCCTTGCATGCCAGCCAATGTTTTCCGGATGCTGATTTGTGGACCCAGTAATTCTGGCAAAACAAACATGTTACTCCATATGCTTTATGAGTTGTTAGAGTATGATAAAATTCTCCTTTTTTCCAAGAATCTGCACCAGAACAAATACCAGTCTCTTTTGCAGTACTCTGCTGAAAAAATTAACCCCAGCCCCGAAGCTGGTTACGAGGTCATCGAGGCTCCCGATGATGAAATCATTCCACTCGAAGAGCTTCCGGTGGCCAACCAAAACATTGTTGTCTTTGATGATCTTGTTTGTGAAAGCAACCTAAACAGCATCATAAATTATTTTATCAACGGCCGGGACAGAAACTGCTGCGTTATTTACCTTACTCAAACCTTTTACAAGGTGCCGAAAAATATCCGTGATAACTGCAGCCATTTTTGCATTTTCAGATTTCTTTCACGAGAAAACAAGCGGATTGCGGACGAGATAGGTGTTAACGCCACCGATAAAAAATATTCTTTCTTTTACTATGACAAACCCCAAAAATTAATGAAGAAAAATTTTAATGAAGATATATAATGGGGTATATTAACAGCCAAATCGGTGAAACTAGCCAAACGACAAGTGAAACGGTGGGTCCTCCTGGGCCGAGGGGTGACATAGGCCCCGCGGGACCACAAGGTCCGATAGGTCCCCGAGGGGAGAACGGTCCTCGAGGGGAGGCCCGTCCACAAGGACCCCAAGGGCGAAATGGACCGCAGGGTCCCAAGGGGTGGCCAGTCCACAGGGACCCAAGGGTGAGATGGAACGCAGGGTCCAAAAGGCGACAAAGGTGATCCTGGACCTGAGGGTAGTGCCAGTGGTGCCGCTGATATTGACATGCAAAATAAGTACGATATTTTGCGGTTAAAAAGCAACCCTTATCCTATCCACGGTGATCTGACAAAGGTAATAAACTATCAGGACACGAGAGATATCTTCCTTTCAAAAAAGGAAGGCGGGAAAATGGAAGCAAGCATTAATATGAATAATAATACACTCTACTACGTAAAAGACTCAGAAGGGGCAGATCAAGCCACAAACAAAAAATATGTCGACAATCAGCTTGAAAAAAAAACTGGATAAAGCGCCTGACATTGACATGAAAAATCATTCAATTACCAATCTTGAGCTTCCATCAAACCAGAGAGACGCCGCATGTGTCGAGTTTGTTAACTACAGAATTGATGACATACCAAAAAAAAGTTTCTCAAATTTGATGGCACTAACAGTATGACTGGAGACTTGAACTTAAATAATAACACAATTGTCAACTTACGCACCGATGGCAAAGATCTGAAATCCGCAGTTAATGTTGATTTTATGCAAAGTGAAATAACATCTATGTCAGATCTTGTCAGTCAAACACTTCCTGAATCCCATGTCGGTAGCTCAACAAATAAAAAAGATGCCTTCACTTATTTGATGGAAAACGCAGATGAATCTTCGAGTGAAAACAATATCAATGTTTTTGGTATTGATGATTATCCAGAATCTCCACATCAAGTAAATAAAAAAGCTTACTTTCTCAAACTCCCGTTAGAAAAAGACTCACCGAACTAGTACCAGTCACGCCTCGGTTTAAACCTCCATCCACTTCCGGTCGGTTACTACACGATGGTTGTAGAGATTTTTCCACCTGAAATGAATGAGGTGAGCGTGACGCCTCAAGCCACAACGCTCTCGATTTCAAATCATACTACGAAAAATTTTGACAAATACACGAGAACTATAATCCACTTTCACAGATGGGATAGCTCTCCTCCTCAGTTCCTTGTCCTCGATCTTCACGGTACGGTCCGTAAGAGTGCACCACTAGTAATCGGAAATCTGATTGTTTACGGTGTTAAAGAAACCGTTTCAAACGTAGATCCAAGTGTCTGTGACACTGCTTTTGTTATTGCAAATGGACAAATGGTAATGCAAACAGACCTGTTTTAAACGGGCATCGTTTGCGTGATTTCGTTCATTACATAAATAGGATTTTGAATACAAACAATGGAAACACATTTTTATTAAACGGTTGTGACAAAATAATCATTCCAAATCATAGCCACATATTAACTATAAAAGTGCTCTATTTCAAGCTCAAAAGGCAATATACGCCTATTTCTTTAAAAATAAAACACAGTTCACATTTAACTCAATCAATCACTTACACTTCAACCCAAGCAACTCAGTTACAGACAATAAGTATTAATTTAGTACTGGTGTTTGGTCTTATGGCTGTGGAATTGGCTTCGGTTGTAAAAGATGAAGAACTGTTACTATTGATTGATTACAGAGCGCCATAAACATTTTTCAGTTATTATATACCACAATGCGCGACATATACGACTTCAACCATATCGACCAGACACTTTCTAAAGAGAAAGTTAAAAAAATGAAAGATTTATATGCGTATTACCACAAGAAGCATTTTGGATATGAAAAGCTGTACAGCGGTTTTTGAAGAAAAAATTTGCTTTGTAATCTTTACTGCTCGCAAATTTATTATCAGCGCCGCAGTAGGCGGAGGTATTACGCTGAACCCCGTTGTCATTGCAACTTTAACAGGGGTTGGCCTTATTTTAAAAGCAGTGGCTAGCCTTAAGAAATACGATAAGAAGACAGAACAAGCAAATTTTGCCCGAATCGAATACCAAAAAGTCCTTGATGAGATTCGCTTCTACCTCAGAGGCGAAGCTTTCGACGAAAAGGTCTTTCTTGATAGATTAAAAATGATAGATAATTTCGTCACTGATCATTGCATGGAGATTCCGCCATCTATTTGTAAAAAGTATGAAGAGACATTCGCTCCGTTGTAGATTTTCAAAGTAATTTTATACGCTAACAAAATGATTGCACTTTTTGCAGCTATTTGTTATTGGTTTTTTGAACTTCTAACACCGCCCGAAATAAAACAAATACGCATGACGACATCGCGGCGATGAAAATGTGTAATTCAGAGTACCCGAGTCAGGTCGGGTATTTAATATTCAGGAGCCCCCCGGAGCCCCGTATCTTAGTAACGCGCAATCTTTGTTGACGTATTGTCCAATCGGGAGTCGTCAAGGGAGTCTCAAAGCGGTACCCTGAAACCGAGGTTCGAGAACTAGTTCGTCGGTTCGAGTGCACTAAAGTCAAAACCGGTTTTGAAGGCAAAACATCGAAAATAATTTTCTTGAATCTTCAGCAGTTTAATAATTCAAAGCATTAGTATATGTTTCTTCGGAGAATCGAGCACGTACACACTTCCATAAAAACTTTTAACTACAGGCGCTGCAAAGTTTCGGCTCGTAAAGTTCGCACACACGCGTGGGCAACGAAGCCGACTGATCGAGTGATCCTTGTGGCAGCTACCTATGTGAACTTCAAAACAAGTAAGTAAGCTTCTCTTCTGATTCGAGAGGAAGTAAATATGTGAATCATTAATTGTTAAGTGGAGACAGTTTTATTTGGAGGACGGAACGTGCTGGTATGCACGCAATTCGCAGATTTCACTATTGTAGTTTTATGCAAATTTTAGCTCGATCGAGCGTGTATTTTGTTTGTTCACAATCAAGCGCTCGAAGCGCTCAAAGCAAAATTGTTTGTTTGTTTTTTTCTTTTAAAAAAGTCTAAAGGTTAGGTAGCTCAATCCAGGCATTCCATACGCTTATGTAACACCTATTTGTATGTGTCACGTATTTTGTTTTTGTTTCATGCCGTCGCCCTGTTGTTTTGTTTTAAAGGAATTAAATATGTCAGTACAGCTGTATTTCTGCTAAAATGTTTGAGGGCTAAGCCATCCTACATTTATCAAAGATTTGAGAATCTTGATCGGACAGATTATTAAATTTTTTTCTTACTTTTCTGAAAAATAAACACGAAACTGGTTAACACAACATACATTGAGTACTGTCTATTGTATGAATGCATGTAATTTAATATCAGGACAAACAGCAGTCCTTATGAAGCCCACATGTACATGGGCTGATTTCCTGATCAGTACAACATTTACAGCACTTTATAAATAATCCTTTACAGATGAAACTCTTTTGAAATGTTTTTTTGTGATTTTCATACTACACTGTGGACACTTACAAATCTATCAATCCTGAATACAGGAGGCCATTTCCATTGCAATACTTATACATTTCTCAGCTTTCCTGGAGCAACTAGCCCATATGAATTCATTTACTGACAACTCCATAACTGGCTTACATGTGTATAATAAATTATTCACGCCGGGCCAGCATGAGGCCTGAAGCGGCACTCTAGGAATAACTTTTGTGTTTTTAATCCAGTGAAGCTCAAACTTTGCAACATAACAGACTTTTCAATTGCAAACAATCGTATGATTTTTGTTTTTCGATTTTAACGGGTTTTGGCGGGAAAATGACGTCATACAAATGACGTCAGAATTTTATTTTCACCGTATGACTAAGCTAGTACACTATTTTAAAAGAATATTTTGAGACAAATTCAAATGTGAAAAAATAATTGAAAAAGTTTTATCGGTTCAAAAGATATTACATTTTGAAATTTGACAAAGTTCTAAATATAGTAACAAAATGGCGGGAAGTTCAAAATTCAGATTGTCGTATCTTTTGAACCAATAAAACTTTTTCAATTATTTTTTCATATTTGAATTCGTCTCATAATATCCTTTTGAAATCGGGCAATAAGTTAGTCATCAGGTGAAAATAAAATTTTGACGTCATTTGTATGACGTCATTTTACCGCCAAAACCCGTTAAAATCGAAAAACAAAAATCATACGATTGTTTGCAATTGAGAAGTCTGTTAGGTTGCAAAGTTTGAGCTCCACTGGATAAAAAACACAAAAGTTATTCCTAGAGTGCCGCTTCAGGCCTCATGCTGGCCCGGCGTGATTGCACTCTTTTCACAGCATTGTGTCATCAAAGTTATGAATGGCGTCGTTCAATCTGGGGATACGAGTGACATTGGTTGGCCTGTCTGCTTAAAGCTATTCAAATCTGAAGATAATCATGTGTACTTTAATACTCAAGTGGTTCTGGATTTCCTTGGTCTGGATAAACATATTAGGAAAAATGGATTCAAGTTTATTGACAAATTTCTTGTCGAAAATGGTGAGTTATTGGCACAATGTTGTAGTTCTGTTTTTTAGGGTTGCAAATAGTTTTTTTCTTCACTTGAAAGGACAAAACAAAATTGTGGTCAGATATCATCGAAAACAAAAGGTTGAGTTTTATTCATTGTTGCCGTAAAATGATTTACAATCAAAAAATTGTCCGGACATCATGTCTGACCACACAGGATTTTGTCGGACATGAGCAAATTTTAGTTGGCCAATATCCAATGACCGACAGTTATTTGCAGCCCTGATTTAATTCCCCCCCCCCAAAAAAAAATAAATAAATAAAGCTGTGCAGCAGAGCCCAGGTGCCACTAAACCATTTGAAACCATTTCAAGATTTCTAAGTGTAAAGAAGATCCTCGCAGTTGTTAACGCAACTTATGCAGTTGCGAAAAGAAAGCCTGAAAAAATCAGGCTTGCCGGGATTCGAACCCTGACCTCTGCGATACCGGTGCAGCGCTCTAACCAATTGAGCTAACAAGCCAACTGGGAGCTGGTCATTGAATTGGTTCGTAATATACACGGGAAAGATGAAGATGAAATTATGAATATATGAAACTCATATATTTGAACTGCGGAATGAAGAAATAAGTGTAAAGAAGATCCTCGCAGTTATTAACGCAACTTATGCAGTTGCGAAAAGAAAGCCTTCTTTACACTTATTTCTTCATTCCGCAGTTCAAATATATGAGTTTCATATATTCATAATTTCATCTTCATCTTTCCCGGGTATATTACGAACCAATTCAATGACCAGCTCCCAGTTGGCTTGTTAGCTCAATTGGTTAGAGCGCTGCACCGGTATCGCAGAGGTCAGGGTTCGAATCCCGGCAAGCCTGATTTTTTCAGGCTTTCTTTTCGCAACTGCATAAGTTGCGTTAATAACTGCGAGGATCTTCTTTACACTTATTTCTTCATTCCGCAGTTCAAATATATGAGTTTCATATATTCATAATTTCATCTTCATCTTTCCCGGGTATATTACGAACCAATTCAATGACCGGCTCCCAGTTGGCTTGTTAGCTCAATTGGTTAGAGCGCTGCACCGGTATCGCAGAGGTCAGGGTTCGAATCCCGGCAAGCCTGATTTTTTCAGGCTTTCTTTTCGCAACTGCATAAGTTGCGTTAATAACTGCGAGGATCTTCTTTACACTTATTTCTTCATTCCGCAGTTCAAATATATGAGTTTCATATATTCATAATTTCATTTCAAGATTTCTGTTAATCAAAGTTACAAAATATATTTATTCTGTAAGAGAAATCGTTAAGTTGAAATGTTGCACCAAGTTTGTTGCATGGTCTTTCATTTTTATTGATGGTATTACACTGTAGCAAAATACGCCCTTTTTACAATGTAGCTGCAAATGGGTTTAATCTGCACCTGCTAAAACATCTCAGACATTATGGTCGTACACAACTGTAGAAACATTTTTTATCACCAATTCAAATCTTGATTCTCTGAAGTATTGGGAAGATTTCTACCTGTGTTTGGATTTCTTATGTACAGTTGAATCCCGATAACTTAAACCTTCAAGGGAAATTGAAAAAGGTTCGAGACATTAAGAGTTTGAGTTATCGAGGGTAAAATTAGTAAGAAAATGATCTGGAGGAGAATCAAAAAAGGTTCGAGTTAGAGAGAGGTTCGAGTTATTGAGGGTTCGAGTTATCAGGATTCAACTGTAACATTTCAATACAAGGGGAGATAAGGAATGAGTCTATTAGAACTTACCACTTTTAAGGCTCAAAACATGGAGAAATGGCGTGTAATCAGAAAATCTTAGTTTATTGCATTGTTATCTTATAATTGTTTTAGTACCAAAAATTATTTTAAATAAATGTCTTTAATAAATTTATTTTTCAGGTATTCAAAACAGCTTTGTCATTACAGGCAAATTAAGAACCAGGGAATTTATCAGCTTTGCCGCCTTCGTAATGCTTGTGATAAGATACCAGGGAACTGATAATGCTGAGGAACTTCGCATGCATCTTTTAAAACCACTTCTTCAGCCCCCAACATTACCCTCTGCACCTTCAACTCCTGCTAGCAACCTACAAGAACCTTGTGCTTCCCAAACTCCAGCAACAACCGGAGCTTCTGCACCTACAACTCCAGCTAGCAACCTACATGTACAAGAACCTTCTGCTTCCCAAACTCCAGCAACAACTGCAGCTTCTGCACCTACAACTCCAGCAAGGAATCTGTCTGTCAATCTGCCATTAACTCCTGGTGAACCACCTAGAGCTCCTTTTGTATCTGCAACCCCCAGCCGTCATCAGTCAACCAAACAATTACTCGATCAGCAACTGAAAAGGAGGAGTGGGCAAAGCAGTGGCAGGAAGTTTGTTTCCAGACCTCTTACTCTTCGTGTAAAGCAACAAAGTGAACATTTCAAAAAAATGGCAGAGGACATCCACCATGGTTCAAAAGAAGATTTACTTTCAGGGATTGCTCATTCAGTTTCAAGTTTAAGCACCAAGCAGAGCTCTTCAAATTCAGCGAATGACTGGGATGGACATTTCACTGTCCAAGATATAGTTTAACTTACTAAAATGATTCATGATCACAAGGCAGGGAAATCTATTTTTGACACTCTGACAATTGATACTGCATCGCAGATTAATCACATCACAAGCTTCCAAGTCCTTAAAATGCAGGACTCAACAAGCCAGAAGGAAACGTTTAGGAATCTCAGGAAACAACTGCCTGGATTCTTTGACTCGGAAAGGCGCGTTGACAAATTAAAATTTAAGTGGCACCAAGAATTTGAAGTAGTTCTTCAGCCAATTAAGACCAAAACTGGCTGGCGAATTGATCTCGAAAGACTCCGTAAATGTGTGTCATTTGCCTATCCATGGTTGAAAGAAGTTGATTCAGAATGGTGGCGTGTGTACGGGGATGCACGAAACTTTGGTGGTCAGAAGTCGGTGCTGCTTTCACTGTCAGTTGTAAACAATGAGGCAATTTTTAACAACTGCAGTTTTCAGAGTCCAGAGGAAAACTGCTGGCCAATCCACATTTTCTACGGATCTGATTCAAGGCTTAATCTTGAATTGAACACTGGTGGTGCAGATGGCTACCTTAATTCGTGGATAGATGACATGTCTGTGAAAGGACATAAAACATTTGTTGCAAGTGACAATATGTTTGCTAATGCTGTTGTTGGTGGAGGATTAGACCCAAAAAGTGCTGACAACTTTAGCATCTATGCTTTTGAGACAACCACCACACGATCAGAAGTTGGACAACGCACTGGTGTGCGCTCTGAAATTAATCGCCAAATTGAAAGAGAACATCCTGAATCTCTCCTTCCTGCTGTTCCTACCAGCCATTTCATCCCATGTGCTAATCACATGTTTGCCCGTATTACAGAACATTTGTTGACACTACGGGTTATGTCCTGTCTCAACGAGGGAGTGGTGGGAAATGACAAAGCTGGAACGTTAAACAAATTACTGTCGAACATTAACATTCGTGGAGTTCGTGGCGGTCATTTTCAGCTGAGGTTTGATGGCCCAAAGCTAGATAAATGTGTCCCATGCGGAAACCATCTCTGCCCCAACTGAAGCTTTCACTACAGAGTATCCCCACATATTGGATGGAATGGCTCTTAATGAACAGTTTCCGCAGCTGTTACCCACAGGCCTTCAAACAGCTCTTGATTGGCCAACAAGGACAATTAGTTACTATGACCTTGAAAAGAAGATTTGGGAAACGCATTGGAGGATGCATGTCCTGTGTAGAAAGGACCCTGATCCAAGAACATCTCCGTCACACTTACTGCCTGGTTCCTCTCCTTGTTCCCAAAGTGCACCTGATTACCGCTTCGGCTTACTAGCTGCTGAGATTGAAGAGTACACCCGGCTAGCCGATTTGCACCATGGACTTATGTTACTCCGTTACGGAAGTTCACGTTTGTATCCTTATTTGATGACACGGGTAGACATTGTCCCTCTTCTTCTAAAGGAGCTTCCTTTTCACTCTTTGTTTCGTGGAAGTACTGAGGGTGGCGAACACTGTCACTATCTCCATCAATGCATTTATTATGCTCATTCATCTCGTGGTGGTGGATGGCGAAAAGAAGAGCCCATCTTGGCATTGTTTAAGTGGTCCTACAGGCGATTACGAGAAAAGATTGAGCAAGGAGACCAGACTGCAGACTTTTTGAAGTTTGTTCGCAGTTGTTTTGCTGAGGTTGGAAGAAACTATGTTGAAGAATTTGGTGAGCAACCTTCCAGTGCCCCAGTGACTGACAGTCAACAGCCTGCTGAAACTCCAGTAGCTGACAGGCCACAGCCTGCCGAAACTCCAGTGGCTCACAGGCCACAGCCTGCCGAAACTCCAGTGGCTCACAGGCCACAGCCTGCCGAAACTTCAGTGGCTCACAGGCCACAGCCTGCGGAAACTCCCGTGGCTCACAGGCCACAGCCTGCGGAAACTTCAGTGGCTCACAGGCCACAGCCTGCCGAAACTCCAGTGGCTCACAGGCCACAGCCTGCCGAAACTCCAGTGGCTCACAGGCCACAGCCTGCCGAAACTTCAGTGGCTCACAGGCCACAGCCTGCGGAAACTCCCGTGGCTCACAGGCCACAGCCTGCGGAAACTCCCGTAGCTCACAGGCCACAGCCTGCGGAAACTTCAGTGGCTCACAGGCCACAGCCTGCCGAAACTCCAGTGGCTCACAGGCCACAGCCTGCAGAAACTCCAGTGGCTCACAGGCCACAGCCTGCCGAAACTCCAGTGGCTGAAAGTCCAGTTACTGATGTTGAATATAGACGAGGAAAGACTGTGTATTTCTCGAGACAACAAAGCGCGGAGATCAACAAAAGAATGGTCATAAATTTAACTCCCACGAAGATGCACATTAAAGTTGCAACAAGCTCAAAAGAGAGGCCAATAACTGTCTCTGTTGATTGTCTTCAAGAACCACCACCGCAGCCACTTAAGAATCAAACTTTTGTCATTTCGGGAAACATCGCGGAGCGTGGGGAAAAAGAAAAGATAAACACAGACAAACTGACTGAAATTATCAAGAGCTTAGGTGGGACTGTTTTTACTGGTGATGTTGAAAAAGCTGTTGATGCATCATTCATTGTTGTTACCTCGCAAAAGGAGATTGACAAACCAACACAAAAATTGAACAAGACTTTGATTATGGCCTTTCGATTAGGATGGAAGATTATTTCAAAGAAGTTTATCCTTGAGGCAAGGAACACTCAAACTCTTCCACCAATTCCAAACTATGAACTTGATTTAACCAGTATCAGGACAGCTCCTGCAAACAGTGTGGTTCATGCTAAAGTGCTCACAAATTCAACAATGATCAACACCAGCCACATTGTAGGAGGACATAGAGAACTAAAAAAAAAGTTACGTGGAGAATCTTCAAAGAGAAAAAGGCCAGACAATGCAGTGGTAGAAAAAAGCCTTCCCAAAAAACAATGTACTGCATATGCCATGTTTTTAAAAAATGTATGGAAATCAATTGTGGAGGAACATCCTCGTTACAGCATGCGTGAAGTGAATTCAGTTGTGTCTGAAATGTGGAAGAAAGTTGGAGACGAAGAGAGAAGAATCTACCAAGAGATAGCCAAAGAGAACTATGAACAACGCATTGAGCGTCACAATACTTCACACAGGCAATCTTAATCAGATTTTCTTGCAGTTTAAAGTTGAATATAGCAGTAAATCACGGAGAGGTTACGAACACAACTTATTTGTAGTAGATTATGATCGACCGATTGATCAATCGTTCTTTCTTTTATTTTGATTCTGTACAACTACATGTATGATATTGATTTTATTAGAATCACAGTTACATTCCAATATGTATATTGCAAAATTATGTCCAGAACCGGCATAGACTTTAAAATGAAGTTGAAGGTCCAGCAACCTACAGGACAGTTGATAAACAAGAACTTATTAGGATAACATTGAGACAAGGGACATTCATTCCATTTTATTCATATACAGTTTTCATTGTCATTAAATAAACTTCATTCTTATTAGTTACTATACTTATGCTCATTCAATTAATTGACTATCTTCTGTTAGAGCGGTTTTCAATTGAGTGTCGAAAGTAATTCGTGTTTTGCTTCGGTTTTGCTTTACTTCGCTCTGTGATTGGTTAAAACCTTTCGCGCCACTTTCTCGACCAATCAGGAGTAAAACTCAAACCAATTACTCGCGACTTGCTCGCGCTCGCACGCGTTTTCCCGCGCTTGACGCCAGTAACATGTATTTGCTTCGAGTTCTGATTGGTTCATTTGGTAATTTGTGTTTGTTGTGATTGGCTGGGGTAATTACTTTGGTTTTGGTTTTACGACACTCATTTGAAAAGCGCTCTATCGAACAGTTACAATTTTGTGCATGACCCTCATATTCAAACAATTATCATTTGAATGACTGAGCCCCATATTCGAGAATTACTCTCACATGACAACTGAACCCCAGATTTGTACAATTCTCATAGTCGAGCATGCGCGTAGCTCTTTAAGTGGTTGATTTTTCTTGATTTTGTCTTCAAAGTGCACAATATTGTAGGTTTTGGACTGCAATACTTTAGATTTTCTACTCAAACAGTTAGACTAGTCGCCCTCATTTTCTATGTGCTCGGGCTCGTAGTATAATTGTTAAATATTGTTTACATGTATTATTCTGCAAAATTGCGTGGAATATCGCCTGATACTTAGCCGACGAGGCAAATTGTCAACGCAACACGTTATGTAGATAAACTGAGCCCCATATTCGTACAATTCTCACTTGAATGACTGACCCCCATATGCGAACAATTCTAATATGAATGACTGAGCCCCATATGCGAACAATTCTAATATGAATGACTGAGCCCCATATGCGAACAATTCTAATATGAATGACTGAGCCCCATATGCGAACAATTCTAATATGAATGACTGAGCCCCATATGCGAACAATTCTAATATGAATGATTGAGCCCCATATGCGAACAATTCTAATATGAATGACTGAGCCCCATATGCGAACAATTCTAATATGAATGACTGAGCCCCATATTCGTACAATTCTCACTTGAATGACTGAGCCCCATATGCGAACCTTTCTGTTTTAAACGACTATCCCCCAAATTTAAACAATTCTCACTTGAATGACTGACCCCCATATTCAAGCAATTGTCATGAATGAATGTCTCATATTCAAACAATTCTCATTTAAATGACTAACCCCCTGTAACCATATGAATGGCTGACGTCCCTGATATTCGAATAATTCTCATTTGAACAACTGACCCCCATAGTCGACAATTTTCATTTGAGCAACACCCATAATCCAACAATTCTCACAATATCTAACCCC
This sequence comes from Siderastrea siderea, assembly GCA_964030785.1. Classification (NCBI taxonomy): domain Eukaryota; kingdom Metazoa; phylum Cnidaria; class Anthozoa; order Scleractinia; family Rhizangiidae; genus Siderastrea; species Siderastrea siderea. The sequence goes on along the minus strand of OZ034966.1, from coordinate 35,868,217 downwards.
TTATTTTTGAACACAATAAAAGACAAATATCATTTCAATTCTGCCATGTTTATGTACAAAAATATGAACACTGTCGCTATCTCCATCAATCTATTTCTTTACAAAAATACAAATTTACAAGGAGTACACTTAGTTTTCTAATAACTTCAATTATGCAGGATCATTATTCTCTATGCACTGTTTACCATACACCTGCAGTAATCTTTGAACCAAAATTTAACAACATAGAATTTCAAAAGAAACTTACTGTATACTAAGCAATTCAGTCAGTGTATTTGTTATTTACATAAGCAAAGCCTTGCACTTATCCCTATAATCCGAGCCCATGGAAAAAGGAGCCTCGGAATACGAAAATGAAAACTTAAGAGTTAAATGTTTTTTGTCTAAATAAACAGTAAGTAATGTAACAAAATTAAAATGACAACCCCCCCACATCAGCACGTAATGGCTTGACATCCCAGCCTATCCCCATAAGGCTATCCAAAACATTATACCCACCCACCAATGAGAAAGGAATTTTGAAATTGTTCTTCTCTGAGAGGTTGAAAATCGCCATGTCATGAAAAGGCTCAAATGCACCAAGACTGATAGGCTGCACGGGTCGAGTGGCATTAAGAGAAATGCCACTCGACACAGCTTGGCGCATTTGAGCCCCCAAGGCATGACGACGCAACTCTCTGAAATAGAGAACATTTCCAAAATTCCTTTCCTGTGATAAACAAACACTAGTTTGACCACGAAATACATATTTACAGACTTCACTGTACACATTTGACAAACAAAACTCAGAACTGTTACAGGGACGAAAAAATGAACAGTCAACAGTCACACAAAAATCACGCAAGACAGAAACAACCTTCCCCCCTTCACACACACACCGGACACCAGACACAAAAACACTGCCACTGAGGTTAGACTAAAAAATTCGACTAATTATAAAAGGAGAACTACGCGAATCTACAAAGCAAAGTGAGCCAACTTTAACAACTGAACCAGTTTTTAAAACATAAATTGAAAAATCAAAGTTCATGTCCATGCTTGCTGGTGCTTGTATGTCTGTGCTTACTGGTGCTGGTAGGTCTGTGTTTGTCGGTGCTTGAAGGTTAGTGATTGGTGGTGCTGCTTGTGTGTCTGTGTTTGGCGGTGCCTGCTCCTCCCTCCGTCTTTTACGAGGACAGCGAATTTTCTCGGGCTCCGGCTTTGACTTTGTAAGCTCTTCTGGAGCAATGGATATTTCGGTGCCATCAGGTAGGGTTACCAGTATTTGTCCTCTTATAGGGTCCACTTGCAGCACTGATACTTCATGATCCCCCATCCATAAAATATCTCCTCTGATCGTCTTGGAGATTTGTGGATTCTAAACAAGATCATTTTTAAAGAAACGGATTAGTTTTAATTATAGCACCTATACATTCTTATCAAGACAACAAATACAAAACATATATTCATTCAAAATGGTGTGGCCAAGAAGGACTGGGACCTAAATATAGTTGCGAACACGAAATCAGGATTGTATATCCTATAACCTTTGGTACAAAAATCCAGTTTATGCTAAAAACTTCTTGTTCTTTTTACAAAATACTGAAACTTACGACTAATAAAAAATAAATAGATTCGATGTTTTCATTTTTTTGCTTCAATCAAAAGCCTTCCGAAGCTTACGTGAAACAAAGAACGATCGATCAATCGGTCGATCATAATCGACTACAAATAAGTCGCGTCCGTAACCTATTCGTGATTTACTGCTAGTTCAACTTTAAACTGCAAGAAAATCTTTGTCAATCCTACCTGTCTTGAAGGGAACGTCCGCTTTCTTTTGCCATCAGGCAACGTTACGTCCCTGATCTCACGTGGATCGCATATACGCCGATTCCATTCCGGACTCCAGCCGTCAAACGAGACGATCACTGCCTCGTCCTCTACACTTTCAACGGTGCAAGCACACCAAACTTCATCTTCATCAACTGCTTCACCTTTAAAGCTAACTGTTTTCGGCAGAGACATTTTGATGATCGTTGATCACTTGATCAGGTCTACTCGTGTCTGGAGTTAAAACCGGTTTTAAGCGATCGATAAAACTGGGACAGTGTTTTTACGAAACCGCATTTGGTTGCTAAGTTACTAAGTCATTCCCACTGCTCCGCGGTCGTTCTAGCGCTTCATTGCGCATGTGTGAATTAAAAACTGAATACGTAATGAATTACACATTTTCATCGCCGCGATGTCCTAATGATTTATCACTCGTGATTGTGTTTCAAAATAATGTCCCCCACTTGTGATAAAGATGGTTACCCCATTTCAGGACAAGATGTGGTTCCATAATACGATTTTCCTCTCCAAGTTAATAAAAAGGGATACAAAAAATCGAAAAAAAGCGTAACAATCACGGTGACATTGTGTGACAACAAGCGTGACTATCACGCGTGGCATTTCGTGACAGGTCACAAGAAAAGACAAAATCCTGGTCGGGGGGTGCTCGTTGGCTGTTCTTGCCTAGCCCTTTCACCTCACCGAAGTGAGGATTTAACCACTGACAAGGCGGTTGTCAATTCCACATTTAACCTCTGGGAGCGAGGGTGAGAACTCCAAGGAGATCTCTGAGAACCCCCCTGTCATCAGTAGGGTCGGAGCGGGCTCACCCGAGGGCACTCCCCCACTGAAAGGAGCCTCCCTATACTCCGTAATTCACCATCTGCACGAGCCGTGAACGGGGTTCAGACAGTGGCCAACTGTCACCCCCCCCCCCCTGGACTCCACCACAATTAGTGAACTAATTTATAATGCGACAATCGCCTTTATATATAATTCAATTTTGTCTGACACACACATGTGGCACAGCGATATTCAACCTTGCAACAGTTTCTGCTTTTTTTCCTCGTACGCGTGCACTTTGACTGTGTTGTGATTGCGAAAGACTCCGCCTCAGCCCCTACTCGGCTCAAATAAGATTTTAAAAAAATGGCGTCTCAACTTTTGAAAACGTTTTTGGCTGTTAGAATCCAACCTGTACCGCTATCTTGGGCAAATCTTCGACCTGTGTGAAGATAATGTCTTATTGTGAAAGCCACAAAAGTTACAGAGCGCCATTGGAAGGAAATAAGTGGAAAAAATTTATCTTCATCACGATCGATCGTTGTCACTAATGCGAGTAATGGTAAGTTTCAACTGAAAATACTAATGTATTATGCTTACATGATATAAGAAATTGCTGCCACTCACCGGAATCTCATAAAGGCTTCGTCGTAGTCGTGTTTTTAATTCCATTCCGGTCGCAAGTGCCTTAGCAGTACACACAAAACAAGAAGTTCTCGTTTTGAGAATATTTTATTAAGCCGCTGGCGCGCACTTATAAACAAAATTATTGATTTCGCCTTGAAAGATATGGTGAAGACTCCTAAATAGCCGTAGAGATGGTCCATCGTCCACATCATCATCGGAGCTTTTTTCATCATCTGAGGATAAGAATTGTCGATCATACCTCCAGCCCAAATGATCTTTTAAATAATCTATCACATTTCCGTTCTGCGGAGAACATCGATCGAAAAACCTCAGTATTTCTTGCTTTAGTTGGTGAGGTGTAATCGAATCGTACATCCACAGAAGCCCTTGATCTATTTGATGAGGGAAAGTAAACGGATAAAGGATTCGTTCTTGATTTTTTCTAAAATGTGGATCATAATAAATCTCGTTCCAGCCCAGCGATAATTGTTGACAAATCTTTATTTTGACATATTCATTGTACAATATTTCCTCAATCGGCCCCAAGTCTATTATATTTAAAATCCCATTGAGAAAATATTCCTCGGTTTGTTTGATGTTTGCCATCTTGCAAAATATAAATACTTGCGCAGATATATTCAATAAATAGGAAAATTATTTATGCGACACTCAGAGGTCACACGCCAAATGTTCTCGTTTTGGATATTTAATTAGACCACCAGGGACTCATAACAGCGAGAATTTAAAATAAAAGTTCCCTGTTTTAGTTGATTTCGCAAAACCCTCGTTGAACACGAAATCATAACGTTCCTCTAAAATTTTATCTGCCAATCTTTGGGGAGCCCAGACATCATGTAAAAAAATTTGTCGTGTAAAAATTTTTTGGGGCATCCCAAAAATGGTTCTGGGGGCAGCGACTGAAAAGCAATTTTGCGACGCCAATGTGCTCGCCAATGTGCCCGCCAATGTGCCCGTTTTGAGCAAGCCCCCAAAAAAGCTCCCACCCGGCAGCACCTTTTTTAATTAAAACCGTCTAATAGACGGCGTCCAAAAAAGTGCCCGAGAACTCCTATTTCCCTCAGGCAACACAAAAAGTGGTCCACGAAAAGCAACAATCTGCTCCAGAGGCTTATTTCCTTCGAAAACATTGTTTTTGCGAAAAAAAGAAGCAAAATAGACCACAAAAAAGAAAGTTTTGCTCCAGAGGCTTATTTCCCTCGAAAACACTGTTTTTGCAAAACTGCTAACAAAATAGGGGCGTCAAAAAAGTTTAACAGAACTCCTATTTTCCTATACTACTGCTAAAGTTTTAGGATTTATTAGTCGATCATTTGATCATCTATAACTGTGAATTCTCTTTATTTTGTAGGTTTAATATCTCAATCCGCCTTTTTCGCGGCACTGATATTTCTGCTCATGTTTGCTGGAGGTACCATGGGCGCTCCTGTTCATGGCGGCTTTGGTCACATCATTACTCAACATGAAAAGCTGGAGTCATTAATTCCGGTATTGTTCAGCTTTCAAAGATTGTTGGTGAAACACAGACGGACTTTGTAAATAAAGTAAAGAAAACATTTACTTGTATTTTACTAGCAAATTCACAAATACCCTCTAATTTAAATTACTATTCAACAAATTGTCACTATGCCCATATATGGTAAGGAAGCCCTCAATATCTGTCATCCGTACATGACAGATATCCTGCGATATACGTAAATGACCATATTTGCAAGTGCTCTGCAGATTTTCTTTCATTGCTTGTTTGGCGGCCATTTTGAAAAGCGAGGCAGTTTTAGCAGTGTTCTCCGGAAATTTAACTCCCTGGAAGAAACTTTCCACGATTAAATGCTCTCAAAAAGTCAACAGGTATTTGCTTCAGCTTACAAAGATATCCAGAGGTTGACTTGGAATTTTCATAGTGAGAACTCAACCAAGAAAATGCTATTGCGAACGAAGCAGCACACTTGCTCACGGAAAGTTGTAAAGACTAAAGTTGAAAAGATTTTAATTCACAGGAAGAGGACTTATTCTCGGTAAGGTAGCAATATGTTTTTTACTTTGTCTTGTCATTTCCAAGCACGAGTTTGTAAATAAGTCTTTTTAAGTGAACGGTAGTACACGTCGATTTCTTGAAGTTCTGTTTTGATTCTTATGAAGCTTATGTGTTGCTCGCTTTTAGCGTTTTCATCATAGAGCCGTAGTTTTTCTCGTTCTGAAAGTGGTAGTCGATGGGAATTTGTTGAATGATAAAACAATTATCCTGCTCAATCTTGCGGAATATCCCCTGATTTAGCCAACTCGGCCTACGGCCTCGTCGGCTAAGTATCAGGTGATATTCTGCGCGATTTCGCAGGATAATTGTTAAATATATATCTCTTAGCTGATACTCCAACATTTTTTATGAAGATATTTAGAGATCAACAGAAACATATGAGCCTATGATGAAACATATAGCTGATGATTTGATTTTAATTTACAATTCTGAGTGAGGATGAAATCCTAAATTAGTGCAATTCTTTCACTGACGCTCGTGAACAGTACTCTTTTGTATTTCATTTAACACTCGTAGTTTTCAGTATTTTACAAGTTATTTGTTTCTGATTTCATGATCTTTCCGTTATAATTATTAATTAGAGCAAACGTTCTTCACTGAGTCATTAACTCCCAGCTGTTTCTGTCATTGCTCAGTTTGAAATTTCAAAGCTGGTTTTACACAACAGTTTCTTGTACCACTTTATTGTTTGGCACCAATAAATTTTGCCTTAAGTGTGGTTTCTCAGTGTACAAGTGATCATATTACATTATAGGTGATGTCATAAAATTCGTTCTTCTATCCAATTCATCCCTCTACTCATACTTCTATGAAACATGTACCTTTGTAGGTCCAAGTCCGTCTGGGAGACAAGAACCATGATGGACATATTCACAGCATTCCCGGACTAACTCAGCCTATATGGCATCAAGATTAGATTTCGCTAAGTCATAAATTACCTTTAGTTAATATATTTAGCACTGTTTAATGACAAAACTTGACAAAGTTGATGTTGAAGCAAATGTATTGAACAATCACAAACTAAAGGTAAGTCCTATAAACATGAATGTTGAGTGCTCAATCCTTGGCCAAAATGCGCGGATTTCCAACCCCGGGAGCCAACTGCATTATTCTTCAACTGAAAACGTTTTATCGACTACGTTTATAATGTGATGACTACATGATCCACGCTGCAGATAAGATATCTTCCAAATTTTTGATGTGACAAGGGTCACAAAACTAACCCCTTTTCATTGTACATCTAAGTCATGATGTTTTATAATTGTGTGACAGACTACTTGTTTGCCTGTTTCAGTGCATACAAATGCAAATGTTGGACCGTAAGGCTTTTGAGATAAATACGTCAAAAAGAGAGGGTTTCTTGGAATTGAGGGAACTTAGATAGAGAGGTTCCCGGAGTTCAGTAGGTAAATCAGGACATCCAATATATTTTTCAAGTTATTTATCATATATCTTATCTTTCTCTCTCTCCTTTTTTTTTCAGGAACAAGAGCTTGTAAAGACGTTAGTGGAACAGCTTTGCATCTTCAGAGATTTTATCAACAACACGAGAACTGGCGAAACCCAGAAAGCAGCAATTTTGTAACAAGTTTGAAACAAATCGGTGATGACCTGACCTATCTTATTAGCAACTTTCAGCAGATGGTGAGTGAATACAAAGAACTGATTATTGCAATAAACTTTCCTTTAACGTCCTATTTCCAGCCCTGGAAATTAGAGTTAAGTCTAATACAAACAGAATCTTGTCTTAAGCTTTCTCTAGTGATTCAACTTTTGATTTAATTGTGCACAAGTTATAGGTAAAATGACATGAACCGTTTGTATCTTTTGTCATGCCTAAATCTCTTTTCCTTTTCCCTCTTTTTTAAACTGTTCGGATTTAATCTTCCATTTCAACGATCACCAATATTGTTCCATTAGTCATTTTCAAGAATCTGGACAGTAAAGCTGTTAAAAACTAGACTTTTGGCGTTAAAAACACTCATTTTAGTCCGGCAGCCAGTGTAATCCCGTGGGAATTTCAGGCTGGAATCAATCCACCCATCCCAATGTGGTAAGAGGACCTTAGAGAGCACAAAAAAGTTTGGTGGCACTTTAGTGACGGACGTCATTTTTCAGCATGGAAACGAGGCTCTGACACGAAAATGGCCATTACTAACTCATTTTTCAACAAAAATGCATCAAAACCACAGAGATTGTAAAGTTCAATGAGTTGATCATTATGATACCATATAAATGCCATAAGCCAGTCACGTGATCTCGCTAACATGAAAACGAGGCTCTTGTAATAAAAATGCTTTACCGCTATTGTTTTTGAACGAACTTTACCCAAAACCACAGACATTTGTTATTCGGCATCTACATGATTCATATTTAACGTTGGGGATCACGTGGTAACGATAGCATGAAAACGAGGCTCTGGCAGAAAACTCCAATAAACCGTCTAATTTATCTACAAAATTGTAATAATTGTTTTCCTTTAATACGAAAACTGGTCTAAGGAAAGTGTTCTCTGCTCTGCTGGACAGTTCAGTTCTAGTTTTCATCTGATGAATCGTAATCAGGATCTGCATCTGATTGCCCCACTGCGGTACAGTTGTCGCATGGTTCCTCGTCATTTGAGCAGCCACAAAGATCGGTGCACCTCAGCTGAGCTTTCTTGCAGTTACATCTGCTTGATGAGCATCGGCTCTTTGAGCAACCACATCTTACTAACTCGATGACAGCTTCTGGTGCAGGGAGCAGCGTTGTCATTACTGGCACCCATTTGTCTTCCTCTCGCTTCCAGCCAAACTCGTCCGGGGAGGGGAGTTCCGGCTTTGCAACGATGTCGTTGTTCCAAATCAGAGCTTGGTAATTTGCCCTCATGATTGCGTGTCGGAGCGCCGCTTGCGTCGGGGGCAGCCCTTCAGATTGGGCCTGTTTCCTGCGGAAAAGCAGCCATCGCAGCTCTGCAACGCTGCCAATGGTAGTGCCCTGGATATATAGCTGGCTAACTAATTTCTCGATGGCCTGCATTGTCATCATGCTGGGCTGCTCTCTTGTTCCAAGATTCGCAAGGGAAGAGATGGTGTCCTCGTCAGCCTCCTTGAAGATCTTCCACCAAGTTGGTTTAGCTTTGTTTGCAAAACTATCTGTCACATCACAACCACTTATAGCATGAAGAGCAGGAAGTGCACCAATCTTTCTCCTGCCAAGTCCTTCAGCAATCGGTTGCAGCTTGATAACTCTGTGTCTCTGACCTTTTCCCGTAATGAAGTTGACGTCACGGCAGAGCTCTGGGTAGCGTCGCAAAAGCAGAATAAAAACATCTGTGTCAGGAGAAAAGACGTTGATCTCTGTGGCCCCTTGTGCGGTTGCATCTGCAGCATGTAGAATCAATTTTGTGACGGCTTCTTCTTGATCGCTCTCCAAGTGAGCTACATTTCTGTGGCTTGCGCGACACTCACAAGCCCAAGACACGACCACATTCTTCCTCTGCTCCTCTGCTCTTCTCAGTACCTTTGCAGATAAATACGACTTCAAATCCCTCTTTGTATTAGTGTGGGAGAGCAGTCGCTTCATTGAGACCTTTGTGATGAGGGTGGTATCTGTGATGTGGTAGGCGATAGGTTGCTGGTCGCCTTGGCGGCGTACACGGGTGGCTGTCTTCAGCGAGAGGGGGACGTCATATCTATCAAAAATAAGGTGCAGTTCCACATAGTTGTCATGTTTCTGGAAGAGCTTTTCTGTGAAATGGTCAGCAAGTTCTGCACAATTTGTGATGGTGGGGTTCTTGTCAAGAGCTTGAAGTAATGCCATGCCATCCACGATGTCCACTTTCTGATGTGCGTTCCCGTCTTCCGTTGTGCGGTTTGTATCCGATGACGTTGCCTCCTTTTCTAAGAGGGCCATTAGTGCACTTTTGGCGGAGCAGTACAACATGGAGCCATCAGCTGCAAATAGCGATCTTGGGACTACATTGAATTCATGAATGCCAACAGCTTCTCGTACATTGATTTCCAGGCGGCTTTGACAGACGACTGTCATACGAGCAAACAAGCTCCAATCTTCCTGTAGTTCTATAACAGTATTATTCACTTTAACCTTTGTTTTCTTTCCAGTCGATTTCCATGTCAGAAGATTGCGTTTCTTCATAGTAGACCCGAGATTGGAGGTGCCTTTCTGAATACGCTTTGTCACAAACTTCTCAAGGAGGTTGTAGCCTTCAGTACTTTGCGCGCAGAGGTCCTTCTTCACGTCTTCGGACACTACTACTTTAGTTAAAAGATTGTACAGTTCTTCTCCAGTCTGCTCAAACGGGTTGATGTAGTTTGCAATTATAGTCTTCAGCTTGACGATGCTCGCCTCTTCACGATTTAGCACTGAGGTGGTGAGGTTATGGTGCCGGTCTTGAATCTTTACGGACACCCCTGCCATATCTTTAGCTTGTTCGGCCAAGCGGGCCAACTCTGGAGCTATCAAGAAAAACTTCGCTCGAGCACTGGGATTTAGCGTTATCCCAACCAATCCTCCGCTGACTTTCATAGACCTGTTGATGTGCTCCAATCCATTATCAGCCCCAAGGCCACAGAATGATACGCTTTGGTTCTTATTCACAACCCAATTTCCATCCAGGAACTCGCGGTAAACATCTGGGTCATTAAGTGGGAGGGCTTTCATTTCTGCAAGGTAGAGAGGTATCATCCGGACGTAGTTGAGACGGTCGTGGGCGAAGTAGTACTTAGTGAACTTCTCAAGGGCCTGTAGATGAAGCAGCTAGTCTGCAGTTCGAACAGCACGAACAAACATCATCATTTCTAGTACCATCGTCATGTACTGTCGGAAAACTTGAAACATCGGGGTGTTGGCATTCTCTTTGTCAAAATCAGCTATCTTCATCATGATTCCCAAGGACTCCACTTTATCTTCGAGTGCCTTGTGAGCCTCTTCTATTTTGTCACTGTCACCTTCAGCGCATGCCTTCTCCAACTCTTTCGCCAAAACCAATAATTGCTCCTTACATTCACCTGTAACATAAAGCATTAAACTTGCAATACTGTAAAAACAGATGTGGAGATATGGCCATCAAGGCTTTGAGCATTGGTGTTTTCAGAAGAAAACATAATACCTTTTACAAGACTATTACCTTCTTGACCGCTGAGAAAGGCATCTTGGTATAGTGTGAAAAGGGCCTGCAGCGTAATAATGTGCGCTGTCTCGGCCCTTTTCACATGATTACCCTCGATGATCTGCTTTACGGTTGTTGGACTGTAAAGGTCAGCCTCTATCCATGCCTGGTCGATTCCGCTACCCTCTATATAAGAACCAATGGTCTTAAGATCTGCCATTTGAATATGTAACTCTCCTGAACGAAGGATGATGTGATTGAGATCCTCATGGACCATCTGAAGCTTCTTGGCGGGCATGTAAAGACCCATGTCGAGTGATATGACAGTTTTTCTCTGCTGACCAACAACCTAGTAATGCAACGGAATCTGCTTTTACTACGACTACAACGACCATCAAGAAAATTGAACCTGAGTGTTATTTGTACTGATCCATCAGTTCGTAAAGTGCAATAAGGAATTATTTATACAGATCAGACTGAGGTGCATATACAATCCGAGGAGAACAAGTGCATTAAAAAGGTACCTGAGCAGTGATTCCTTGTGCCTGTTGTAACACTGTCAGTAAGGTACTCCACTCGTGCGCTGGAGCTGCAACCAAAGGAGGCGCTGACACGCGGGTTACTGGCAGCGTTGGGCTGACAAGAGAATTGTACGCGGACCAAACTGGCACTTTGCTACGGTGGGGCTCCTCTTCTGCTTGTCGAATTCCTGCGTCACCAGCAGTTTCCTCTTCCCTTGAAAGGTTCCCTGCAAACAGCCAAGCGTACTCTTTGGCACTCAGTGTGATTGGAATCTCCACTTCTGCGTAGAACCCAAATCGCAGAAACGTTGGAGAAGGCAACTTTGATGGGGGGTCAGGGCACTCTACAAGTGTCGTTATTGAAGAAGGCAAATCTTTGATTGATATAGTACTTCCTTCCTCATTTCTCTCAAAACTAAAAATGAAGAGATATCAAATTGAGATGAGCTTGGCCCAAAGTAGCCTTTGAGTATCTGTTCAGAGGCCCAAGTCAGACCGTAAAATTCCGAAAATACCCCCCTCGCTTATAAGCCCTCCGCCAATTATAAGTCCCCTCTCCTTTAACGCTAAACACCCTCCAATAATTCTCCCCCTGATTATAGCCCCCTGGGTGCATATAATCTGAAACGTTTGACCACTTCATGGCAAATTTGAAGTTGTGCTCTCAATAAAACCTGCTATGTTATTAAAAATGTCTGTTTTGTACAGACGCAAAACTAAGGCTTCCGATGAAACGCTCCCCCTCCCCCTCCCCGGGGGCTTATTTTCGGAATTTCTACGGTGCTCACGAGGGAGGGGCTCCTACGTAAAACAAAACACAGCAAATCAATTTGTAAAAAAATTCAAGCTTACCGAATCTGTGGCCTCTCGTCGTCTGGGTGGCATTTCTGATAAATTGCCATTGCCGTGCCGTGCAGCTAGTTGCGCCCGTCATACGTATCCTCAGCGAAATCAATGTTGTCTATCGCAAAAAAGACGTGGCGGCCTTTGACAATATCAGGTGGTAGGAACAAACCGCCGTTTTCTTCCATTATCTTGAGTACGCTCGCCTCTATCTGAGCTTCCACTCGTAACAGCCTGTTATACTCAACTGATAGACCGAATCCTTGGAGCATGTTAACTAGCAGCTTACTTCGAACCGCCTGATGGATTGCAATGCCAACCGCCAACTGTAGGGGCATTTCCCGGCTGGATTTTATGATTTCTGATTTTTTATTTTCGATCTGGCGTTTAGTTAGACAAGCTGAGACAGTACTTTGGACGAGTGCCATCGATCGTTTGTGCACCTCTTGGTTTTTCTCCTCAGTAGAGAGTGTAGGATTTGGGCCAATAATGATCCATCGAAAAAAGCAATACAGCTCCTCTGGGTAATGTTCTTTCGATAGCGTTTCTAATGATCCGTCGAAGACCCACTTTTTAGATTTGTTTATCGATTTCCTTAGGTGTAATGCAGCGTTAAAGAGCGTTTTCATATCTTCATTTATGTCATTCCCTTGATTCACTGCTTCTGATGCCTGAAAAGCTGCATCTCGGGTCTCCTTGATGGTCACCCTTTCGGACTCATTGACTCTTTTGGGCTTGTGAAACTCGACGTCATAGATTGCATTTGTTATCAGCTCTTTTAGTGCTTTCCTACTGCATGTAACCTTTTCAGCACCATTTGCCTGAAGAATATTTTCAAATTCTGCCTGACGTTCTGCCATTGTTAAAACGTGGCCTTCTCTTAGGGACATTTCAGTCGCTGTAAGAAATTCAATTCTTGCTGCTATTCCCGCTACGTTGCTTGATTCCACACTATTTGAAGATCCAATTTCCACAGGAGATGACTGTCTAAGAACTGTACTCACGTTATTTCCCCAACTCTTTTTATGGTACTTTATATCGATTGCGTGATCATCACTTAACTCGACGGCAGTGCTGAGTTTCACGCGGAGCCGATCATTCCCGGAACGTTCAATTGCATCTTGGAGCGACTTGCCAGCTGACTTCGTTCGGAGCACATTAAGACTCTCTCTGTAACCAGCATCCTTATCACAAAAGAAGCAGACATCTTTTCTATAGGGCGAGGTCTGAGAACGCGTGAGAGATGAGGTCGATTCTTGTGATTTTCTTCTTTTATTTCCGTCATTTTGAAGACGTTTCTCATACCTGAGAGTTGAATGAAGTAAAGCTTGATAGAGTAGAGTCTAAAAAAGCGGTGTCACCTTTGGCGATGTAAAAATAATCCAAACAACTGATGGATAGCCAAAATAATAGTCTAGGTTTGTTAATGGCCCTCTAACTACAAAGCTATCATGTTTTTAGGCTTTGTGGACCTATTACAGAGCGGATGGAAACAGATTACAACAACGAGTTTTTGAAATCTTGTCAGGATGACAATTTTTCAAAGTTTGAAATTACATCTAAATTTGTATGAAAATCTGCTGCCTTGCCAATAAAACTTACCTACATTGTTTATTAGGCTAATGAACTGAAATAAGTGATTTGGGGATGACTACATACAATCTTAGAGCTATATTTAAAATTTTATTCTAATAACCGTGACACAGCCCCTTTAATAAAGTAAAAATAAAAACTTGTCATACCTCTCTCTTGATCTTTTTAGCATTCCTGAATGGGTCGCTTCCTGGTAACACCTTCGATGCCATGTTGCTTCTTTTGATTCAAATTCCTCGGGTTTTACTTCTTTCAGCAACGACCAAATCCCAGCATACTTCATCTCTCCATAACCGGCTCTACATTCAATTGCATTTAAAAGCGTTTCCCGTGTCGAACGTGGATTTTCTAATAGAGGGTCGTCTCTTTTGGATTAACACACCAAACATAGCTTTAGATCAAAGCGGACTTCACTATTCTCTTCCATAACGACTACATCAATTGAGTTTACATATCTACATGAGCTGGAAGTCAAAATGGCGGCCCCATATTGTAATGAGAACAACCGCTGACCAATGCTACCCTAGTGCACAGGCCCTCTCATCTTTATTTTAAAGTCCTCCCCGATCAGCAGCAAAGATTATCTTATCTTTAAGCCTGGATTCTTCATTTTTATGAATATTAACGAACACGGAACGTTTCGGAAATTTTTTATATACTTCTTTTACATTTATCAGCTAAAAAAATACTTTGAGAGGGTTGATGACATTTTCTGCCAGAGCCTCGTTTTCATGCTATCTTTACCACGTGATCCCCATTGTTAAATATGAATCATTTAGATGCCTAACACTAAATGTTTGTGGTTTTGGGTAAATTTCGTTCAAAAATTTCGTTGAAAAACAAAAGCGGTATAGCATTTTTATTACAAGAGCCTCGTTTTCATGTTAGCGAGATCACGTGACTAGCTTATCGCATTTAAATGGTATCATAATGATCAGCTTATCGAACTTTACAATCTCTGTGGTTTTGGTGCATTTTTGTTGAAAAATGAGTTAGTAATGGCCATTTTCGTGTCAGAGCCTCGTTTCCATGCTGAAAAATGACGCCCGTCACTAAAATCCCCCTTACGGCGCCCGGTGCGGGAGACGAAAGTGCCACCAAACTTTTTTGTGCTCTCTAAGGTCCTCTTAACACATTGGGATGGGTGGATTGATTCCAACCTGAAATTCCCCCGGGACTTTATTTAGGTACATTTGCTGCCGGACTATTTGGCGAGATTTAAACGTTAAGCGTTTGTAACAAACGTAGACAACCTGATCTATCTAGAGGATGGCTTTATGTTTGCCTTACCCTGTAGAACATCATGGCGTTCCTCACAGTGCTTGTGTTCGTGCATGGACACCCTCAAGCCATGCGTAACTCAGAAGGAACAGGACGAGTGGGATGTGGGCGTGCTGAAGGAGTTAATATACTAGCTGATACCCGTGCAGGGAACCACCGCAGTCAAACGCCTCAGGCACTTTTTTGTTTTAATTCGTAAGATTTATTCGCGATGCAGTCGAAACATGAGCAACAATATAAGAATTAGTGGGTGAGTGTAAATATATTTTCATTTCTGTCAAATAAACGAGTTTGTTTGCTATTTGAATGTTCGCACCTGAACAAAATTACCGTTAGAAATGGCGCCGACAAGTTCGTTTCCCGTTTTCAAACACATAGAACTTTTATAGTGAAGTTCGAAACATTTCAGCAAGTCAACAGGACACTGGTACAGTATCAAACTTTAAAAAGTGAAAATAATTTTCGTATCTTCGAACTACTTTTCTTGTTTTTCTCGTTTCACCGCGGTGAAGTGCAGGGAGAACTTTATCGGGAGATAACGAATTCGTAATTAGACTGCCCTTGAATCAAATCGTCAGTTAGATGCATTACGGACTTGTCTACCCAATTGTAAACAACTATTTTTGTTGTGCTGAATGAATGCCATGATCATGACTTTTTTTAACAGAGTTTATTGGAGAGTCCCCATCCGCACTGTGTCAGAGACAAATATAAAATAGGATTGCAACTATTTATAACTACAAAAGTGAGATTTTCCACAAAGAACTGGACAGACTACAGAACTTCTGAGACAGCTGACAGACAGAGAAAATTGGAGGGTCCCCATCCGCACTGTGTCATAGACAAACATAAAATAGGATTCCATGCAACTGTTTACTAGAAAAGTGAGATTTTCTAGGATTAAAATGACCTACCTTTAAGATTACACACACACACTCAAGGGGACAACTACATTAAGAGACTGATTGCAGAAGCTTGTCAAAAGAATGTGTCGGGGGTACAAGTCCCTCAGCTTGGGCATACATACGAGCAGACTTGCTGTAGGGACAGTCCGATTAGACCAGTGGTTATTAATAAGTTCCTAGTTTTATTTGATCGGAGGGATTTGTAGCGTAAACACTACACACTAGAGAAGGGGCGGGGGACAAGTACCAGGGACTGTCCCCTATCGAATTCAAGGGACAAGTCATAGGGACCACATTCTGCAACTGCACTTTTTGACAAAAAATTCGTAGTTCACACAAAGGGTTTTTTTTACCTGAGAAGTGTCGGAGGGACAATTCCCGTGGAATTGTCCCCTCGTGTGTGCGGACCTTACGCGTTTAGCCTACCACTCAATGGCTGGGGCTTTTTGTGCTTTTAAGTTAGTCTCTGCTGCATTTTAGCAGTTTTTAAATATAAATTTCTTAAAATCGCAGCCACCTAGGAAGCGCAATGTACATTAAGAATGTTTTGCTATCATAAAAGATCTTTCAACTGAAAAGAGAAAGTATTAAGTTTTATCTTTCTTGAAATATTGGAGAAAATTGCAGGATGACCAAAATCAGCCTGTAAAAAATGAATCATGATTTACTTGAAAACGCTCTTACAGATTTTTCTGTAATTTTGCATTCAAGTTGTGTAGGTTAAGTAGTTCAAATAGTTCAAGTTTCGTCATAAAGTGTCTGACTAGTCTTCGAGATGTTCGACATTATTTAAAATGAGGGGTTGTCCATTACCGTTGCTATGGTGACAGCTGTTGCTAGGAAACCAATGAGAAAATAAGCTTTGGTCACATATTGAAAAGGTGGTGTAGTATCAAGGATATCGAAGTTTATCTTCTACGCGAAATTTTGATTTTAAAAGATACACTCCAAGGCCAAAAAAACTGTTGCGAGCCTCCTTAACACGGATTAATGTGGTTTCTTTTTGGACAAAAGCTGCATTGCCCATTTGTCGTATGAAAGGCAGTTGAGCTGGACACTAACCAATGAAAGATGACTACTCGCCTCCCTTCTCTTCTCTTACTACATTTAACAGGACTGAAAGACAATTTGAAATTTGGTTAAAATGTGTCGTACATACAATGTTCTTCTCACAGATCTTATTTGATATATGAAAGGAAATTGTAAAACGCTAGCCTGTATATACATGGATGTTGTTGCGTATTGAGAGTTTGACTCTTAGACAAAGTGTAAAGTACATTATAGAGTAAAAACATGTATGGTTGCGGAAAAAATAGCAAGAAACGTAATTTAAACGGCTGTAACGGATTGTTAAAACTTGCAGCGTTTACACTGCAAGTGTGTAACTATGAATTTGTTACTGTATAGAACTAAGTGTCTGTTATAAGAAACTGGTTCGTATTTGGTTCGTAAGTGTCTGTTATAAGAAACTGGTTCGTATTTTTTTGTGATTGGTTGTTGGTTGGAAGCTCTAGTGAGAATGCTTTTGTGTGAATTACTTTTTTTGGTTATTATGATGATGTAAATTAACTAAAGGGCCGAAATTTATTCTTCTGACAAAGTGAACCGGCAAGTTCTCTCGTAATCTAAGTAGTTTTACTTGATGTCGCCGCTAACGAATTTGGAGCCATCTAGGTTCAGGGTGTTGCGTTGGTTAAGAAATTTCCGAGTTACGATTGTGCTGTAAAATTTCCGTCTACTTCCGAGTTATCTTGTTCTTCTTTTTCAAGGCGAGGCCTGGTGCATGTTCTTTCTTATGAAAATAAGTTTTTATTTGCATGTGAACAAAAATTCATTTTTCTATGAAACGCTGTGCGCCAATGCTTGCTTTGAAAAAAGGAAATGGCCTATTGAATATGGTTTTATAACGGATAGATCATCCTGTGGCCAGTTATTTTAAAGCTATTTTAATTTATTGTTATTTTTGTTTGACAAGTTACATACATCGTATACTTTATGTTGACTTAGCAAATTATCAGTACATTATATCATCTCCACAGTATATTGTTTAATAGAATTACAATACCACTTCATATGAAGGGATCATTTGATACAAATATTCTTACATCTTTACACTAAATCAACAGTATATTGCATTAATCAGGCTTCCGCATTAACTGACTCAGTATCCTCTTTTCTAAGTTCCATGAGACGTTTATACGCTGGACGCATGTAGGGAGCCGCTAAAGATATTATTTCCAATAATGATGACCAGGTCCCTCATTTGTCCTTTGAGCACTGCCATTTCGCGACTGAGATCCTGGTAACGAGTCTGGTTACCAAGCCTAGCCCCGTTACGGAGCTGGGGTGGCAAGGACGAAGTACCATTTAAGTAGCTTTCCTGTCACAAGGGAAAAGACGAAAATGTAAATTGACAGAAACCGTATCCACACAGCAAATAGAGAACTTTGAAACGATCCGAGTATGGTTATGAGATTTAATGCAAGTACGACCGTTAAGTTTTAAACCATTCGCCACGACCCTCAAACTTCAAATTGTAATGCTTGTACCCAGACCCCTTATTCCTTCCTGTGTCTGACTATGGGGGAAGAGGGAAGGCTCTAGGAACAAGAATGGTGTGACATGTGATGATTTCAAGCATGCGCACTGCGTTTGACAAGTCATGATCTTTCATGATCTCAAAGGAACTATGCAAGCTGTTTTTAGGACTACTTTGAAAGCAAAAAGTTAGTTTCACATTAACGGAAATCTAAAAATAATGATCCAGTTTTTGTCAAGGACTCTATGTTAGTGCACTGTGATTCTATTGATAAGTACAGAGTTTGCAATCTCGTTTGTCAATACATGATCATTTCCAACCCAAGACAATCATTCCCAATTAATCTATGGTCATCATTTCCAATCCAATCCTATAATTTCCAGTTGATCTATGGTCAAAAGCAACTGCAGTTAGAAGAGGGGGTTTCAGTCCTTCCACCTCAAATAACCTGGGGGCCAGTGCAATGACAACAAAAGGGGGCGTTATGAAATGAATATTCGCAAGGAGCGCTAACCACGTCCAGTTTTTAAGGATTGCTCTATAGACACACCCGCAGAACTTGAAAACGGAGGCCCAACCTTTTCAAGTTGCAATCCATTTCCATCCTGGCCACCTGTGGCCAGACTACTACTTACCGCCATTTCCATGCCTACAGTGAGACGTCCCATGGTACGAACACCACCCTTCAGGCACAAGTCAAACTGATGACCTGTCATATTGCTTGGAATTTGACCAAACAGTAAGGAGTAGATTTTAACGTGACTCAGGTCAAATGTTATTCTTTGAAGTAACTGTCGAGAACATGAATTTATGACTCAGTTTCACTCAGTCTGTTGCAGACACAATGGCAATTTAAAAAAGGAAAAAAAAAACAAAACAAAACATCGTTCAACTTTTCCTCTCAGTTGACCTGTCCAAGACGTAGGCTTAAGGGCCCATTACAGTATCTTTTTAGGCCGTTGCTAGGGAAAAATGAGTTTGCTATAGCTCAACACATATATGCTTTCATTGGACCAAATTTGGACAACATTCATTG